>LR812522.1:40001730-40135111 GCA_903798195.1 Danio kyathit
TTTCATTTATCCATTTGTCCTTCCATTCATCCATCCTTTCATCCTTCCATCTATCCATCCATCCATCTCTCTGTCTGTCTATTCGTTCGTACATTTGACCATCCTTTTATCCATCCATCCATCCATTTGCCTGTCCATCCATCCATCCATCCATCCATCCATCCATCCATCCATCCATCCATCCGACAAAGTTGGAAGCCTGAAATTTCCGTTTACACACATTTGGCTCCGTTCTTACATGAACCTATCATGAGTCAGTCTCTTCCAAGCGCATCAGTTCTAACCTAAATATTCAGTTCATTCACAAATATGGGAGTAAAATGAGTTGGCGTTCCTTTCGCTATTCATTTACGTCATATATATTCTGTGTAGGCTTGTCCTATTTTGTTGTATGTGAGCGCTAAATAGCGGTTAAGCTAACAGATGCGACCCTGATAACAATAACACTGAATCCATTCTGCCAGTTGAAATCCCATTAGATGGCAATAGATTAAAGCAAACAAGACTGGAGTCTACATGCGCCAACATTAAATAGTTAATGAATCGTGAAACTGCAGAACTTTTTTTTCTGTGATGTATAAAGACAGCTGCAAGCGTAGCTCAATCCAGGGTGCAAAATCCTCCCCAACGCGGCTGACAACAGCTGTCCTTTGAGATAACTCCACGCGCAAGGCTGTAATTTAGCGCCGCAGATGCTGGCAGAGTTTCTGTCCTCCAGGGCTTCCTAATACCAATTAACTGATTGGATTGTTCTTCATCACAATGGCTGTGCTCTTCATCTCCTGCAGCTAATGAGGCGCACTTCATGCTAGTGTCAATCACTGCTCAGAGACGCCGCAGACAGAGAGACACTCGGATGACGGAGAGACGGTCACGATTAAGAGAGAAACACTGGCTGTTTGTGATCGTGAAGTGCTCTGTGTTAGCACTGCCACTTACATCAGGATAGAGTTTGGAGGGGAAAATACAATAAAATACAATAACATTAAGGAATAAATAACATCCAGGAATGATATGATATAATATATGATATGATATGGTACTTTATTACACGTGCATGTTTTAATTTCACTCTGTTAAATCTTGGTTCAATTAGACTCTAATTTAACACATGACTAGGGTTCTTACTTAGTCTGCCTTGTGAAGTTATTGCGATGAGAAAGGTTATATTAGATTTTAATTAGGTTAATCAAATCTGTCTTTAGTTTAACAGACAGAATTATACACTCACCGGCCACTTTATTAGGTACACCTTACTAGTACCGAGTTGGACCCTCTTTTACCTTTATAACTGCCTTAATCTTTCGTGGCATAGATTTAACAAGGTACTGGAAATATTCCAGATATGGTCCATATTTACATAGGCTGTGGTGTTGACATAACGATTGTTATTTGAGTTACTGTTGCCTTTCTGTCAGCTGGAACCAGTCTGGCCATTCTCCTCTGACCTCTGGCATCAACAAGGCATTAGCGCCCACAGAACTGCCGCTCACTGGATATTTCCTCTTTGTCGGACCATTCTCTGTAAAGCCTAGAGATGGTTGTGAGTGAAAATCCCAGTAGATCAGCAGTTTCTGAAATACTTAGACCAGCCCGTCTGGCACCAACAACCATGCCACGTTCAAAGTCACTTAAATCCCCTTTCTTCTGTGTTGTGGACCAGAATACAATTTCCTTTGTATTTTTAAGGTTAGATAAACAGACAGAAAGATGCTATCCTAGCTGTCTGAATGTATTTAATCATGATCACTATTTAACCCTTGAAATCACACCAGTGTGATAAACCCTGGCTGGTCCTTGAAGCATAAGATCACACCGGTGTGATCAGCCTTGGCTGGTCCCTGAAGCGTACAATCACACTGGTGTGATCAGCCTTGGCTGGCCCCTAATGCATACAATCACACCGGTGTGATTAGAACGTTCAGAGCGCAAGTCATCAACCAAAACTAAAATGTGAGGGCGCGCGCAATTTATCAGTGCTTTCAAACTAATTACATTTATGTTTCAGACATTCAAATACACATAACTACAAGCAAAACATACCATCTAAGGTTTGCAGAATACACACAGATTATATAATAATTATTTTTTAATATAACTGGATGATCCGCTTTGTTCACGTAAGATGCACACTGTTTATGTTACTAGAATAATATCCTCTCCTAGATAAACAGTTGCTTACCTTCATGTATTTCGGCAAAAAAATGATGAATAAACATGACGTAAATCCAGCAGCTGGGATCTCTCCTGCAGTAGTTGCTATAAGGGATACATCTGCGATCGGAAGTCAACAAGAAGTATTAATATTTAGTAATATTAAGTGTTTTATTAGCATCTACCCCTAAACTTAACCCTCATGGTACTGTAAAAATATTATTTGTTGTACAGTGTCACACAAATTCTGCTATATTGACATGACTGTATTGTATTGACTGTACCCCATCTAGCTAATAAAATAAATGAATGCGTAATTTAATAAATAATCTAAATACTTCTCTCTTAAACTTCCGATCGCAGCAGTATCCCTTCAAGCAACAACGGCGGCACCCATTACCCGTCATATAACAAATAATACAATCATTATTAAGCTGTTTAAAAGACTAAATATATGCTCTATCCAACGCAATCTCACGGCAATTCGTAACTTTTTTATTTAATGGCTAATTCGTATGAATTCGTACAATCTAATTCGTACAAATTAATACGATTTGCTCATCACCCAATGACAGATGGGGTTGGGGGTGGGGTTAGGTGGCACGCCTCCCTTTTTAAAATCGTACATTTTCGTACGACTGAATTCGTATGAATTAGCCACTAAACTGACAAAACGTAAAATACTTACGTTTCCTCGTGAGATCAGGCTGACTCCATCACATATTTGGGAATCGTAGTATTAGAATTTTCACCATATATTTAGAACATTTGTCAATATTTACAGAAAAGAACAAAAAGAAACAATAATATCATACATAGATCATTGGGGCTGGTGGGTCACGTGATAAACTGGACACGTCGCCATGAGAATTTTAGAAGGGAATTGATTCTAAGTAAAAACTGACGCAGGAAGGTCAGCTGGAGTATTTACAACTCACGCGTGAAAGAATTAAATAAAATAATATAAATAAATGTGTTGCAAGTTTATCCCGAATTATACAGCTTTAATTGTAAGGTCACAGTCTTTTCACCTGTGTTTTGTACCTCAGTGTGAGACGCTGCTGTTGCTAATATTAGCTGTATCTGGTGCATTATCGCAGAATTCCACTATCTATTAAAAATCGCTACGCGTTGTGTAAAACAAAAGTGATTTCCCCAAGGGCAACCCAGTGGCGCAGTAGGTAGTGCTGTTGCCTCACAGCAAGAACGTCGCTGGGTCGCAGGTTCGAACCTCGGCTGGGCTGGGTCAGTTGGCGTTTCTGTGTGGAGTTTGCATGTTCTCCCTGCGTTTGCGTGGGTTTCCTCCGGGTGCTCCGGTTTCCCCCACAGTCCAAAGACATGTACAGTACAGTACAGGTGAATTGGGTAAGCTAAATTGTCCATAGTGTATGAGTGTGAATGTGTGTGTGGAAGTTCCCAGAGATGGGTTGCGGCTGGAAGGGCATCCGCTGCGTAAAATCATGCTGGATAAGTTGGCGGTTCATTCCGCTGTGGCGACCCCGCAAGGGACAAAGCCGACAAGAAAATGAATGAATGAATGAATGATTTCCCCAAGTATATTCTGGGAAAAGTCTACCTTAAGAGACACTAGACTGCGTGAAAGAGCGCTCACATCAGAGCTCTGTCCACAGGCTGCAGTGACGGGAATGCAACAGTCGCACACACAATCAACTCACAGCTTATGATGGGTAATAATGAGCCATTCGCATCCATTATGAAAAGTATTACTTTAAAGCTGCTAACATTACTGGGTTGAAACATGAGCAGCATATTCATGGAAACATTGTCAGATACATACAAATGGGAGAATGGCTGAAAACATCAGGAATAGATCAACAGAATCTCTTTGAAATGTGAAGCCGGTTCTAAAATGGAAGTGTTCTCGATAGCCAACCCTAAGCAAATTGCATTAAGATGTATTCTGCACGTATGGCTGAAGGATGTATACTGCAGTACTAACTAAATTGCTTCATGGCCTGAAGCTTCTGGTGTCCAGATGGACAGCGTCCCCTCACCTCTAGTCAACAACATCTGTGCTGATGTCACTGGGCATTTCTCCAGCCACCGGCTCATGCATACTGAACACCTCCTCGGCTTTCAGGAGCCCTCTGGAAACACAACTGAAGTAATACAACTTTTATTAATGAATCATTCCATCACACTGCCCGAAAGCTGTCCCAACATGATGGATCTTGTGGACTTTAATCCATCAAAAATAAGAATGTTATTTTGCTGGCCTGGTCAGGTTGGTAGTTCATAATTCATGTATTTGACAGTATTTTCTGGCGCTAGATGGAGAGAGATATTGAGATATCATCTACTGTATACTGTAAAACTGTAAAATTTAATTTAAAACATCAATTAAACGAACTTAAAACATCAAGTTATGGTCTGCATTACTGAAACAATTAAGTTGAAACCTGTTAACATTAAAATAATCAAGTAACAAAAACATACACTCACCGGCCACTTTATTAGGTACACCTTACTAGTATCTGGTTTGACCCCCTTTTGCCTTCAGAACTGCCTTAATCCTTCGTGGTATAGATTCAACAAGGTACTGGAAATATGAAAAACTGAAAATGATAGCATCACGCAGTTACTGCAGATTTGTCGGGTGCACATCCATGATGCCAATCTCCCGTTCCACCACATCCCAAAGGTGCTCTACTGGATTGAGCTCTGGTGATTGTGGAGGCCATTTGAGTACAGTGAACTCATCGTCATGTTCAAGAAACCAGTCTGAGAAGATTGGCGCTTTATGACATGGTGCGTTATCCTGCTGGAAGTAGCCATCAGAAGATGGGTACACTGTGGTCATAAAGGGACGGACATGGTCAGCAACAATACTCAGGTAGGCTGTGGCGTCGACTTGATGCTCAGTTGGTACTAATGAGCCCAAAGTGTGCCAAGAAAATCTCCCCCACACCATTACCCTCCACCAGTAGCCTGAACTGCTTTCAGCATGCTTTCATGTTGTTGATGTCCAATTCTGACCCTACGATCTGAATGTGGCAGCAGAAATGAGACCCATCAGACCAGGCAACGTTTTTCTCGAAGCAGTCTGGCATCAACAAGGCATTTGTGTTGTTATATTGACAATAAAAATGCATTATGAAAGTAGAATAATTGAAATTATGGAACATATATTGTAATATTTTGTTAAAGTTTGAACACCTAATGGATATGGCGACATCAGCTAAAATGAATGTAGTACAAAAAAAATATATATATATATTAGGGCTGTCAAAATTAGCGCGTTAACGCACGGTATTAATTTGAAATATTTAACGCGTTAAAAAAATTATCGAATTTAACGCAGTTGCAGTTTTTTATTTCCTGTTGTGGCCGATGTGTGTTCAGGGCCGGCGCATCCATAGAGGTGACCTAGGCGGCCGCCGTGGACGGCAGAATAGTGAGTGAACCCCCCGGTCCTCACTTTCATCCGCGACACCCACCCCCTCCCTCCCGGTCCTCACTTTCATCCGTGAACCGGTCACTTTCTATTTCACTTTCGGGTTGGGGGCGGCGTGATCGCCGTTCACTTAGAGCGCCAGTTCAGCTTGCTCCCACCCTGCGTGTGATTAATGTGCAAAGAATATGGATAAGACCAAGGAAGCGCTTTCAGAAGGAAAGTTTCAGTATAAAACAAGTAAGGTGGCATCACCAGGCTCTTCAGCGTTTCCTGCAGAGTTTCATGCAATTTCGGGTGTTTCATTTTTAATCTTTTAGACTTTAACTGCAGTTCAGCAGTTCACTTTCATTCAGCAACATATTGTTCATGCCTCGTGACAATTATTAGATGAAAATATGAAGGACTGCAGGAAGAGTGCTGTTTTAATGGAGTTTGATACCGCATGGCGAACGGAAACTCGGGTGGTCCTAGTTTAACGTAATCAAAAATCGCTGCTTACATGGTAGATTCTTTATCTGAGTATTATCTTAATCAAAGTGGAGTATTGATGTGGCAGATGATGTCGCAAGCTGTCAAAGACAGCCTATTCCTCACCTTTAAGTTGACTCTCTCTCTCTCTCTCTCTCTCTCTGTGTGTGTGTGCAACTGGCTAAATGTTAAGGAGGACTAAGCAAAATTGTTTCTACTTTACAATTAATGTTCTCAACTCGCAATACAACTTTACAATGATTACAATTGTTTGTATTCAATACTTTATTATTATTATAATTTTCCAATTTCCATATTTGAATGCCTGTATTTTGGATTTTTTATTTTTTTTTGGGATTCGTGATTAATCATGATTATTCACAAAAAAGTGTGATTAATTTTTTTAATCAATTGACAGCCCTAATTTATATATGTAGATCATTTCATGAAACAGAATTAGACATGTAAATTCCATATTGCTATTCAAAAGCATAAATATACAGAAAACATGTGAATCCCAAAATTTTTCATTTTCTTTTCGGCTTAGTCCCTTTATTAATCTGGGGTCATACCTGCCAACATTCCCGTTTTTCCCGAGAGTCTCCCGTATTTCAGACCCACCTCCCGGTTTGTCATTTCTCCCGGAATTTCAACCCCTTGCCCCGGTCCACAAGTGATTGGTAGATTGTAACACCCCATTCACACGGGGCTTCAGCATCAACGCTTGACAGAGGGCGTGTCTGAAGTTGGGGCTGACGCGATCAACATAGCAGCGTCAGCCAATTAAATTAGTCACCAATCGGCTGCTGTCAGAGCTGGTGTATTTGCATACAGCGATCTGACTGGCTGACACTTGAAAAGTTGAGAAAGTCCCAACTTCTGCAGTGATCAACGCCACTGAAGCGTGGCCGACGGATCCTCAATGCAGTTCGGCAATGCCTGACCATGCAAAGTGAATGGGAAGCGTTGAAGCTGACGTCCCCTGTAAATGGGGCGTAACACCCCAGGGTCGCCGACCAGACCAGGCACCCCTTCCGCTCTGCTTACCTACCACCATCCCCCCCCACCCCCCACCCCTCGTCTCCCGGATTTTCAGAGACAAATGTTGGCAGGTATGTCTGGGGTCGCCACAGTGGAATGAACCGCCAACTTATCCAGCATGTGTTTTACGCAGCGGATGCCCTTCCAGCAGCAACCCATCTCTGGGAAACCCAAATTTTTTAATAAAATATATATTTTTCCTATGTAAAAAGACCTAATGTCACAGAATAATATCCAATAAATACATAATATTGAATTTAAAAATGATATATTGATAGAAAAATACACCAAGGAGAAAAAATCTCTTTAAAATGTTGTTTTGTGTCACTGTTTTTATTTTATTTTATTTTTATGGCCACAAATAATAATGTATCAATGTTACGTTTATGTCTGATAATTGACCAAAGATTAAAAAAAAAAGGCTTTAGCATATGAAAAATAATGAAGTTTATTGTTTATTTTTATATATATTTTATCACATTTATTTTAATAAACATCTATGTTTTAACCCGAAAGACCCAATGGATATTTTGACATCAGGTAAAGCGATTTATTAAAACTGTCATTATTATATATGGTTTCAAATAAAGGCAGATAATAAAGCTGTTATTGTTATTTAATGAAACAGAACTGGCTATTCTGTATAGGACTGACCCAGCTGTTGTATTGCTATCCTGTTTTCACTTTTAATAACAGCATATTTATATCACGGATACATTTTGAATGCATTTCATGAAGAGGCAGATCTCTATAAGATTGCGTTTCATTCCCTCTCACACCAATACCGTTCATCCTTACCCACAATCCTCGAAGCAGGTGTCTTTGGGGTTTAGTCAAATAATGAAAGCTGATATTCTCTGAACATCTGAGTCCCATCTGCGGCAGAGGCAGCCCTCATCCTCCAACTCTCATTTTCTCAGGCGATGAGTTTCGCACCTGCATTCGCAGTAACCGCCCCCATTACAAACACTTAGAATAAGTTGCTGCCGCCACAAAGCCACAGGCTCGGTGTTAGGTCCCTTTGTGCGCTCTTAGTTACAGGACTGTCATGGACAGAATATGCGTGGCGTTGTGAGAGTGCATGGCTATGATCTTTTCCCCTTTAATCTCCTGGTTGATGCTTTTCTGCTTTTTTGATGGCGGTCAGGTTCCTCTCGCATAGCTACAGATTGTTTTTCAGCTGGATTCAGAGGGGGGAAATAGGACAAGAAATCCCAATGCTTGTTTTTTAGTAGTTCTGCTAAAATATAGTTGGTGTGTGCTCTGTGAATGTGTATGTTCAGTACATATTGATCAGTGTTTGGTGTAATTAGTTACAAAGTACCTGTAATTAGATTACTTTCTTAGCAAAAAAGTGAGGGATTGCTTTTCATTTTGGCAGATCAATGATAGCAGTTATGACGATGAAATAGCCTACTGTAATGTCTGCATTTACATAAAATAAATAAATAAATGCAACATATATGATCACATACAGACCATTACAGTCTCCGATATGTTACCAATTGCAGAAAAATTGCACACAGCAGACATTTAGTCCTTATTTGGGTTATATAAAGCAACTCGAAATATAGCCCAGTCAGTGCAAACCTCTCCTCTGTGTCTGTAATCTTCAGCAGCACGTGTAGCCTCTTGTTAGAAGGTAATTCCGTCATTCAGAGTTCATAATAGTCCACAAGGTGATGATAACAGTTAAACATGGCAGTTTGTTCATGTTTTAGGTCGCAGAAGCATCATTTGCTGCTGTTTTGTCAGGCTTCTCCTTTGTTTTTTTGCTCATCACTCTCGCGTTTGTCCGCATCTGAATGGATTGGATATCAGAGCGCTTCAATGATCACGCGCACGTTAAAAATATGAGCTCAAAAAGTTCGTTAATTCAAATATAGACGCGATCGCGAGCTCTCTCTGGACAAAGTGAAACCGCTCGCACTTTTAGACGAGCTCGTAAAGCAACAACAGGACACGGCAGAATTTGTCTTCTTGGATTTGTGGCTGTTTATCAAGACGATGACAAATTTAGTTTGAGCTTGGGTCAACTATGGCTTGTTATTATATGCATAAAGTATTACGATAATGTCTCTGCTGTGTATCAAAAACATGGCGGTTCCATTGTTTTGATTCTGGCTAGCTCCACGAAATCGTGACGTATCTCTGTAACCAATCAGCGTTCAGCTGCGCGTGTAGCTCCACCTATTGGTACCCTTTCTTATGTTTGGTACCCTTTCGAAAGGGTGCCAAAAAAGTGGTTCGGTTCGGTACGCCTTTTGATAGTGGAAACGGCCATAAAAGTGTACTGAACCGTACCACTCAGTGGAAACGGGCCATAAAGGGCCATGAAACGCCCCTGTCTCAGCAGGGTGTTTTCACACCTCTAGTTTGGAAAAAAGTCAAGAAAGTGGGCGTGTCCAGCTGCGTTTAGGTGGGAATGTCAGGGGAGGGAAAGAAAGAAGGATTTGCAAATATGGGAGTTTCCATTTGGGCACGCGTTGATATTCACAGAGGCGAGGTAAACAGTGTTGCCAGATTGGACGGTTTCCCGCCCAATTGAGCGGTTTTGAATTCGATTGTGCGGGTAAAAAAAAACAGGGAGAAAGACAGTGACTGTGTTTACATGGACATCAGTAATCAAATTATTTGCCAAATTATTAGTTTGTCGACTTTATCTGCAGTTTGGCACTTTCACTTTTTATTCAGGAACATTTCCTGCATGCCCTCCGTAACAAACAAGATATTGGACACGAGGAACTGCTGGAGAGTGGAGTTTTAATGAAGTGTTTGATACCGCACGGCGAATAGGAGAAAAAAATCCTCCGCATTTCTCGGTAACCTAGATGCACTCGGTAGGTGGCGTCAGAAAGCCATGTGTGTATAGACTATCTTGTCACAAAATGCAGCAAAAATCCTACACGACGGTAATACGCTTATTTCACGCGACCGCCATTTTAGAACACGAAAGCGAGGCTGCGGTGGGAAGAAAGCCGGAAGTATAGGATCAGCACTGTAAACATTGCAACAATATGCTGTGGACTATAAACCTCCAGCTGTTGCTGTGACTTCAAAATGCAGAAATGGTGTAAACATCACTTTAATATCACTCAGTTCAGTTTCATTTAAACAATTAAAAGCATATTAGGCGTCAAACAACATCACAATCTCTTTAAGGGTGATACGCTTAAGTGTCCTCCTAGACTTCAGTCCAGGGAAGTTTTAAAAACGTCAATTTCCCGCTAACATTTACGCGCCGCTGAGCGCGCTCATAAACACCGCTGATTTGCCGTAGTGTTCACCAGTGCTCAACAGAATGACTGTGAAGGTTATCAGCTTCCTGCTCTTCACAGATTGAAAACACACATAGACGGATATTGGAGACTCAGTTCATTAACTTGAGTTTGATGAATGGCATCTAAAATGTGTGTTTGGGAAAGAAAACGTTAGCTAAGTACTGCCATTTACCTTAACTTAGCTGAAAATGAGGTCAAATATCCTTTTTTATTTTCACTATTCATTCAGAACAGACCTTAGGGTCACTCGGAAGGCGCTGAAATCATACATTTGTGTCACTTTCTCTTCGCTGATAAGATATACAGCCAGGTACACAACATTCCTGTGTGACTCAGGCGATACTTCCCGGTTTCTTCCCACCGAAGTCTCGATTTCGCTGTTAATAATGGCGGCCGTGTGAAATCAGTCTATAGTTTGATTGCGGTGTTTACACTCGGAGAGCAGCATTTACAGCGGATCTTTCAGTCTATAATATTGTACTGTAATATTGCAGTGATAATAACATACTGTAAACTTAGTAACTCAATCATTTTGACTATGGTATGTCTTTAAAAACTGAAAGAGCTCTGCTAACCACGAACTAACTTTGCCATCTGAATGAACAAACGAAGACCACTGATCACACACACACTTACCAAATCTGTAGACACAGGACAATCAACACAAACTGGAGCTGTGTCTTTTTTAAAAGAGACGAGCGGCAAATCCGGATTTCATTATTTCCAGATGTGAAAAGCTCTCGAGTAAAAATGTTCCTTACAAACGCATTTCTGACGCGTGCACAGAATCCACACGTGAGTCCAGCTGCGCTCTCATAGCGAGGCAATGAAAACAAAACCTTCGTTGCGGCACAATCATAAACGCAACACTGACGACCCGTGTCTCCAAATTCTTGTTCTTTCACTTGTTTTGGCAACACAACGTGGCGTCTCTCTGTCGTCTGAACACTGTAACAGTCTTCGCAGCTATCATGCATATTAATGAAGTTGCACCGCATACACAATAGAGCGCGCTGATTAGTTTGAATCAAGTCTTTGTCATGAATTAATGGCGCACACTCAGAGACGTCACGATGCACTCGCCGGTACAGACATCCACTCTCCACGTTGGAATACACACAAGGATCTAATCACTGTGACGCAGCTTCAAAAATTCATTTCAAACCGGAAGAACGAATTTGCTCAAAATAACGCAAAAAACAACCAAGTTTCACTTTTTAGTGCGATATATGTGTCCTAATAGTGTTTATAGCAGCGTGGGACACAGATATGACTGTACACAGCTCAAAAAATGTGACCCTTTAAGAAAAAACGAATTGAGAAAATGAATGAAAGTTGATGGTATTTCTGATATATGATGTCATTCTTTTTGAAATAGTTTTTGTTTTGTTTTGTTATGTTTAATATTTTATTATACTTTAACCCTCATGTGCTGTTGGGTCGTTTTGTTGGCTGATTTTGATTATCTTATTTTGACACACATTTTGAGAAAATGCTTTGAACTAAAAAATATATCATATTTCATAATATATTAATATTTCATTGTGCTCGAGATGAAAACATCCACTAAATTAAACTGCTGTAGAAGTGCATCATATATATATATATATATATATATATATATATATATATATATATATATATATATATATATATATATATATATATATATATATATATTAGATTAGATTAGATTAGATTAAACTTTATTGTCATTACACATGTACAAGTACAAGGAAACGAAGTGCAGTTTAGGTCTAACCAGGAGTGCAATAGCAGCAAGTGCAGGATACAGGTATAAGTTATAAAGTGCAGTTATAGAAAAACTATGGTGATATTTACAGATGGATGTACTATGAACATTATATACAGGCTGTATTAGCTATGAACAGAGATTTACAATAGATGGATATATGTACAGGTTGCTATTAATAATCAGAAGTGTGCAGATAGATAAACAATTACAAATGTATATGTACAGTGTGTGTGTACATAATTACAAATGTGCAGTGGGTATGTACAGTTCAAATAAATGAATATGTGCAATTTTTAAATAGTGCAGTGATTATGAGGAGTCCGAGTTATGAGGAGAGTGGGGGGTGTATTAGAGGGGCAAAGAGTCAGTGGGGGGCAGAGTTCAAAAGGGAGACAGCTCTGGGGAAAAAGCTGTTCTTTAGTCTGCTGGTTTTTGTCCAGGGGAGCCTGAAGCGCCTGCCAGAAGGCAGGAGAGAAAACAGTCTGTGAGCAGGGTGAGAGGAATCCTTAAGAATACTGCGTGCTCTGCGCAGACAGTGTTTCTTCTGGATGTCCTCTATGGCTGGCAGTGTGGTCCCTGTGATGCGTTGGGCAGTTTTCACCACCCGCTGCAGTGCCTTACGCTCCGCAACAGAGCAGCTTCCATACCAGACTGTGACACAGTTCGTCAGGATGCTTTCTATTGTGCAGCGGTAGAAGTTCACCAAGACGGCTGATGACAGCTGGTTCTTCTTAAGTTGCCATTAGAAAAATAGGCGCTGGTGAGCCTTCTTGACCAGGCTGGAGGTGTTGGTGGTCCAGGAAAGGTCCTTTGAGATGTGGGTCCCCAGGAACTTGAAGGATGAGACAGGCTCGACGACCATCCCATATATACATGTGAAACAACATCGCCTTTGATGCATTGTATTTTATTCATTTTCATTGTGTTTCTCCGTAATTTACGGTTGGGGGCTGTTTTTACCCTATTGACTTCCATTATAACCACTTTTTTTTTTTTTTATTGTAAAACCATGACACCATATAATTATGCATTTTTGATTGTTGGTGGCTTTCCCTGTTGGGAAGAGGTTAAATGTGTAAAATCACCATTAACCCTTTAGATAGGCCTAAGCTTAGTTTCTGGATTTGATATGGAGTATAACAGCAAATTAAAGTGTGTGTCTGTGAGTTTGAGAGTGACCTTTACACACTTACCTTGATGCGTCTGAGAAAATCAAAATATGCATTTCCAGCCTGATCTCACGAGGAAACGTAAGTATTTTACGTTTTGTCAGTTTAGTGGCTAATTCAGTCGTACAAAAATGTACGATTTTAAAAAGGAGGCGTGGCACCTAACCCCACCCCAAACCCCAAGCGTCATTGGGCGATGAGCAAATCGTACTAATTTGTACGAATTAGATGGTACGAATTCATACGAATTAGCCACTAAATCAAAAAGTTACGAATTGCCGTGAGATTGCGTTGGCATTTCAGCTCTCAGAACTACTGGAGTAAACAAAAACAAAGACTGTGTGTTTATGCACCATCAGATGTGCTTATAATGGAAGTCAATGAAGCAAAAACAGCCACCAGCAGTAAATTAGAGAGAGGAAATGAAAATCTAACAATGCATAAAGCCAATGTTGCTACTACTCATTCACATGTTCAAGACAAGAGGTAAAACCTAAAAAAAATCCAGTACACAATTACTTTTTATATTGAAAAAACGTCATTTTGTGTGTGTTTGTTGTAATGTAATGTGTATTTATATAGCGCATTTATTGTGTATGGCCATACACCCAAAGCGCTTCACAATCATGAGGGGAGTCTCTTCACACCACCACCAGTGTGTAGCATCCACTTGGATGATGCGACGGCAGCCACAGGACAACGGCGCCAGTGCGCTCACCACACACCAACTATTGGTGGAGTGAAGAGACAGTGATAGAGCCAATTCGGTGGATGGGGATGATTAGGAGGCCATGATGGGTAAGGGCCGATTGAGAGACTTTGGCCAGGACACCGGGGTTACACCCCTACTCTTTACGAGAAGTGCCATGGGATTTTTAATGACGACAGAGAGTCAGGACCTCGGTTTAACGTCTCATCCGAAAGTTTAACGTCTCAACCAAATCAGTGACATCATTTGTGAACTTGCCAAATAAAGAGTATAATAATATAATGAGTAAAATAATTAAATTACTTGAGTAATTGAGTTACTTTTGAGACATAACAATAACAAAGCACTGTATCATTTTAATGATGTAGCTGATTATTAATTACTTCACTCAGTCAACACTCTTGATAAACTCTCTGAGAAACAACACTAATGTTTGACATTGGAGCTGTCCGCAACTCTATCTGCATTCTGGACTAACAAGTGCCCAAGAGAAAACAGCAGCTCATCTGCTTAAATACTAATGACGACATATCAGTCAAACTTTAAACGCATGTCAGACACGCTTTATTTGATTTCAAGTCCCTACACCAGGGGTACTCGGTGCTCTTTGAGATCTGCCTTACCTTTTATACACCTGCCTGTAATTTTTAATGAGCCCAAGTCCCTGATTATCTGTTTCGGGTGTGTTTGATTAGAGTCAGCTCTAAACTCGGCAGGAAACTTGATCTTCAAGTGCAGGAATGAGCTGGTGTCCCGCAGGGCTCAGTGTTAGGCCACTTTCTTTTCTCCTGTCACTGCTCACTGCTTGTCTGATTACATTCAGGTGTACGTGTAATCACACTGGTCTCTATATCTGGTACATCAGAACAGTGCAGCCTCTCAGACACAGTCCATAACACTGTGGTATATATCATCCTTTTCATATTAGCGTTGAGCTTTTGCCCTAACCATCGGCCACATCAGCACACAAAACGCCTATTGTAGAAACAGTTTCTGTTTCTGGCATGCCAAAGCTGAACAACGGCATAACATGTGCTTTATTCTGTGTCGAATGCTACTAATGTGAGATTGAATAATGACGTTTATAGTCATACTGAAAGTGGAAAAGCAAGGTGGTGCAGTGGGTAGCACAATCGCCTCACAGCAAGAAGGTCGCTGGTTTGAGTCTCGGCTGGGTCAGTTGGCATTTCTGTGGGGAGTTTGCATGTTCTCCCAGTCCAAAGACACATGCTATAGGTGATTTGGGTAGGCTAAATTGTCCGTATTGTGTGAGTGTGTATGGGTGTTTCCCACACTCTAAAAAAAGTTGAGTTATTTATTTAACCCAATGGTTGAGTTAAATATTTGGTGCTTTGTTGGGTTATTTTTAACCTTTAGTAGGTTACTTATTAATAACTCAACTAGTTGAGTTAAATATTAGGTGCTTTGTTGGGTTATTTTTAACATTTAGTAGGTTACTTATTATTAAATCAACTAGTTGAGTTAAATATTTGGTGCTTTGTTGGGTTATTTTTTACCTTTTGTAGGTTATTTATTAATAACTCAACTAGTTGAGTTGAATATTTGGTGCTTTGTTGGGTTATTTTTTACCTTTTGTAGGTTATTTATTAATAACTCAACTAGTTGAGTTGAATATTTGGTGCTTTGTTGGGTTATTTTTAACCTTTAGTAGATTATTTGTTATTAACTCAACTAGTTGACTTAAACATTTGGTGCTTTGTTGGGTTATTTTTAACCTTTAGTAGATTATTTATTAATAACTCAACTAGTTGACTTAAACATTTGGTGCTTTGTTGGGTTATTTTTAACTTTTATTTGGTAACTTATTTAATAACTTAACCAGTTGGGTTATATATTTGGTACATTGTTGGGTAATTTTTAACCTTTAGTAGATTATTTATTAATAACTCAACTAGTTGACTTAAACATTTGGTGCTTTGTTGGGTTATTTTTAACCTTTAGTAGATTATTTATTAATAACTCAACTAGTTGACTTAAACATTTGGTGCTTTGTTGGGTTATTTTTAACCTTTAGTAGATTATTTAATAATAACTCAACTAGCTGAGTTAAACATTTAGTGCTTTGTTGGGTTATTTTTAACCTTTAGTAGATTATTTATTAATAACTCAACTAGTTGACTTAAACATTTAGTGCTTTGTTGGGTTATTTTTAACCTTTAGTAGATTATTTATTAATAACTCAACTAGTTGACTTAAACATTTGGTGCTTTGTTGGGTTATTTTTAACTTTTATTTGGTAACATATTTAATAACTTAACCAGTTGGGTTATATATTTGGTACATTGTTGGGTAATTTTTAACCTTTAGTAGGTTACTTATTACTAACTCAACTAGTTGAGTTAAATATTTGGTGCTTTGTTGGGTTATTTTTTTTACCTTTAGTAGGTTATTTATTATTAACTCAACTAGTTGAGGTAAATATTTGGTGCTTTGTTGGGTTATTTTTAACCTTTAGTAGATTATTTATTAATAACTCAACTAGCTGAGTTAAATATTTGGTGCTTTGTTGGGTTATTTTTAACCTTTAGTAGGTTATTTATTTTTAACTCAACTAGTTGAGGTAAATATCTGGTGCTTTGTTGGGTTATTTTTAACCTTTAGTAGATTATTTATTAATAACTTAACTAGCTGAGTTAAATATTTGGTGCTTTGTTGGGTTATTTTTAACCTTTAGTAGGTTATTTATTATTAACTCAACTAGTTGAGGTAAATATTTGGTGCTTTGTTGGGTTATTTTTAACCTTTAGTAGATTATTTATTAATAACTCAACTAGCTGAGTTAAATGTTTGGTGCTTTGTTGGGTTATTTTTAACCTTTAGTAGGTTACTTATTAATAACTCAACTAGTTGAGGTAAATATTTGGTGCTTTGTTGTTTTTTTTAACCTTTAGTAGATTATTTATTAATAACTCAACTAGCTGAGTTAAATATTTGGTGCTTTGTTGGGTTATTTTTAACCTTTAGTAGGTTACTTATTAATAACTCAACTAGTTGGGTTAAATATTTGGTGCTTTTTTGGGTTATTTTTAACCTTTAGTATATTATTTATTATTAACTCAACTAGTTGAGTTAAATATTTGGTGCTTTGTTGGGTTATTTTTAACCTTTAGTATATTATTTATTATTAACTCAACTAGTTGAGTTAAATATTTGGTGCTTTGTTGGGTTATTTTTAACCTTTAGTAGGTTACTTATTAATAACTCAACTAGTTGGGTTAAATATTTGGTGCTTTTTTGGGTTATTTTTAACCTTTAGTATATTATTTGTTATTAACTCAACTAGTTGAGGTAAATATTTGGTGCTTTGTTGGGTTATTTTTTACCTTTAGTAGGTTATTTATTAATAACTCAACTAGTTGAGGTAAATATTTGGTGCTTTGTTGGGTTATTTTTAACCTTTAGTAGATTATTTGTTATTAACTCAACTAGTTGACTTAAACATTTGGTGCTTTGTTGGGTTATTTTTAACCTTTAGTAGATTATTTATTAATAACTCAACTAGTTGACTTAAACATTTGGTGCTTTGTTGGGTTATTTTTAACTTTTATTTGGTAACTTATTTAATAACTTAACCAGTTGGGTTATATATTTGGTACATTGTTGGGTAATTTTTAACCTTTAGTAGATTATTTATTAATAACTCAACTAGTTGACTTAAACATTTGGTGCTTTGTTGGGTTATTTTTAACCTTTAGTAGATTATTTATTAATAACTCAACTAGTTGACTTAAACATTTGGTGCTTTGTTGGGTTATTTTTAACCTTTAGTAGATTATTTATTAATAACTCAACTAGTTGACTTAAACATTTGGTGCTTTGTTGGGTTATTTTTAACCTTTAGTAGATTATTTAATAATAACTCAACTAGCTGAGTTAAACATTTAGTGCTTTGTTGGGTTATTTTTAACCTTTAGTAGATTATTTATTAATAACTCAACTAGTTGACTTAAACATTTAGTGCTTTGTTGGGTTATTTTTAACCTTTAGTAGATTATTTATTAATAACTCAACTAGTTGACTTAAACATTTGGTGCTTTGTTGGGTTATTTTTAACTTTTATTTGGTAACATATTTAATAACTTAACCAGTTGGGTTATATATTTGGTACATTGTTGGGTAATTTTTAACCTTTAGTAGGTTACTTATTACTAACTCAACTAGTTGAGTTAAATATTTGGTGCTTTGTTGGGTTATTTTTAACCTTTAGTAGATTATTTGTTATTAACTCAACTAGTTGAGGTAAATATTTGGTGCTTTATTGGGTTATTTTTTTTACCTTTAGTAGGTTATTTATTATTAACTCAACTAGTTGAGGTAAATATTTGGTGCTTTGTTGGGTTATTTTTAACCTTTAGTAGGTTATTTATTATTAACTCAACTAGTTGAGGTAAATATCTGGTGCTTTGTTGGGTTATTTTTAACCTTTAGTAGATTATTTATTAATAACTTAACTAGCTGAGTTAAATATTTGGTGCTTTGTTGGGTTATTTTTAACCTTTAGTAGGTTATTTATTATTAACTCAACTAGTTGAGGTAAATATTTGGTGCTTTGTTGGGTTATTTTTAACCTTTAGTAGATTATTTATTAATAACTCAACTAGCTGAGTTAAATGTTTGGTGCTTTGTTGGGTTATTTTTAACCTTTAGTAGGTTACTTATTAATAACTCAACTAGTTGAGGTAAATATTTGGTGCTTTGTTGTTTTTTTTTAACCTTTAGTAGATTATTTATTAATAACTCAACTAGCTGAGTTAAATATTTGGTGCTTTGTTGGGTTATTTTTAACCTTTAGTAGGTTACTTATTAATAACTCAACTAGTTGGGTTAAATATTTGGTGCTTTTTTGGGTTATTTTTAACCTTTAGTATATTATTTATTATTAACTCAACTAGTTGAGTTAAATATTTGGTGCTTTGTTGGGTTATTTTTAACCTTTAGTATATTATTTATTATTAACTCAACTAGTTGAGTTAAATATTTGGTGCTTTGTTGGGTTATTTTTAACCTTTAGTAGGTTACTTATTAATAACTCAACTAGTTGGGTTAAATATTTGGTGCTTTTTTGGGTTATTTTTAACCTTTAGTATATTATTTGCTATTAACTCAACTAGTTGAGGTAAATATTTGGTGCTTTGTTGGGTTATTTTTTACCTTTAGTAGGTTATTTATTAATAACTCAACTAGTTGAGGTAAATATTTGGTGCTTTGTTGGGTTATTTTTTACCTTTAGTAGGTTATTTATTAATAACTCAACTAGCTGAGTTAAATATTTGGTGCTTTGTTGGGTTACTTTTAACTTTTATTTGGCTATTTATTAATAACTCAACTAGTTGAGTTAAACATTTGGTGCTTTGTTGGGTTATTTTAACTTTTAATTGGTAATTTATTTAATAACTTAACCAGTTGGGTAAAATATTTGGTGCTTTTTTGGGTAAATTTTAACCTTTAGTATGTTATTTAATAATAATTCAACTAGTTGAGTTGAATATTTGTTGCTTTGTTGGGTTATTTTTAACCTTTAGTAGATTATTTATTATTAACTCAACTAGTTGAGGTAAATATTTGTTGCTTTGTTGGGTTATTTTTACCTTTAGTAGGTTATTTATTAATAACTCAACTAGTTGAGGTAAATATTTGGTGCTTTGTTGGGTTATTTGTTACCTTTAGTATGTTATTTATTATTAACTCAACTAGTTAAGTTAAATATTTGGTGCTTTGTTGGGTTATTTTTGACCTTTAGTATGTTATTTATTAATAACTCAACTAGTTAAGTTAAATATTTGGTGCTTTGTTGGGTTATTTGTTACCTTTAGTAGGTTATTTATTAATAACTCAACTAGTTAAGTTAAATATTTGGTGCTTTGTTGGGTTATTTGTTACCTTTAGTAGGTTATTTATTAATAACTCAACTAGTTGAGGTAAATATTTGATGCTTTGTTGGGTTATTTTTAAACTTTAGTAGGTTACTTATTAATAACTCAACTAGTTGAGTTAAATATTAGGTGCTTTGATGGGTTATTTGTTACCTTTAGTAGGTTATTTATTAATAACTCAACTAGTTGAGTTAAATATTAGGTGCTTTGTTGGGTTATTTTTAACCTTTAGTATGTTATTTATTATTAACTCAACTAGTTAAGTTAAATATTTGGTGCTTTGTTGGGTTATTTTTTACCTTTAGTAGGTTATTTATTAATAACTCAACTAGTTAAGTTAAATATTTGGTGCTTTGTTGGGTTATTTTTAACCTTTAGTAGGTTATTTATTAATAACTCAACTAGTTGAGGTAAATATTTGGTGCTTTGTTGGGTTATTTTTAACCTTTAGTATGTTATTTATTATTAACTCAACTAGTTAAGTTAAATATTTGGTGCTTTGTTGGGTTATTTGTTACCTTTAGTATGTTATTTATTATTAACTCAACTAGTTAAGTTAAATATTTGGTGCTTTGTTGGGTTATTTTTGACCTTTAGTATGTTATTTATTAATAACTCAACTAGTTAAGTTAAATATTTGGTGCTTTGTTGGGTTATTTGTTACCTTTAGTAGGTTATTTATTAATAACTCAACTAGTTGAGGTAAATATTTGATGCTTTGTTGGGTTATTTTTAAACTTTAGTAGGTCACTTATTAATAACTCAACTAGTTGAGTTAAATATTAGGTGCTTTGTTGGGTTATTTGTTACCTTTAGTAGGTTATTTATTAATAACTCAACTAGTTGAGTTAAATATTAGGTGCTTTGTTGGGTTATTTTTAACCTTTAGTAGGTTACTTATTAATAACTCAACTAGTTGAGTTAAATATTTGGTGCTTTGTTGGGTTATTTTTGACCTTTAGTAGGTTATTTATTAATAACTCAACTAGTTGAGTTAAATATTTGATGCTTTGTTGGGTTATTTTTTTACCTTTAGTAGGTTACTTATTAATAACTCAACTAGTTGAGGTAAATATTTGGTGCTTTGTTGGGTTATTTTTAACCTTTAGTAGATTATTTATTAATAACTCAACTAGTTGAGTTAAATATTTGGTGCTTTGTTGGGTTATTTTAACTTTTAATTGGTAATTTATTTAATAACTTAACCAGTTGGGTTAAATATTTGGTGCTTTGTTGGGTAATTTTTTTACCTTTAGTAGGTTATTTATTAATAACTCAACTAGTTGAGTTAAATATGTGGTGCTTTGTTGGGTTACTTTTAACTTTTATTTGGTTATTTATTCAATAACTCAATCAGTTGGGTTAAAAATTTGAATTTCAACAGTCAACTGATTTAACTGACCCAAAACAGCTGTATTAATATGCGTGTGTTAATATTTGTTGTTTTTGCGTTAAGCTTTAACGCAATAATATTATTATTTTTTTATTAAATGACCTCTCTGTGTCGTGTTTTTATATCCGTTTCACCATCCAAGAGCCTCTTTTCGAAGCATTTGGATGTGGTTTAAATGTGTTGTACACTGTGGACACTGAGTGAAGCGTGTCTCTATAGCACACAGAGCTCCATATTCTGCTCCATCAACACAGGATTTTCTGCTTAGTTCATAACAGTCTGCACTTTGTTCTGTTTCTTTATTGTTTGTGATTCTTGATTTATTTTTACACAAGTGTCGGGAACTAAAATGTAATGGAAAACAGCATTATTAATCATTTTGAATACTGTATGTTATTTATTTACACAGTCATAATTATAAAATTAACAGTAGTGCTGGCAATAGTAATACCAGAATGGAAAAAATAACATTTAATCAAAATAACCCAATGCATTGGGTTAAAAATAACCCATAGTTGGGAAGGTGCTATAATAACCCATAGTTGGGTAATATGTTGGGGTATATTTAACCCAACTATTTTAATAGAGCAGTGATGGGTTGCAGCTGAAAGGCCATCCACTGCATAAAAGATATGCTGGATAAGTTGGCGGTTCATTCCACTGTGGCTTCCCCAGATTAATAAAGGGACTAAGCCAAAAAGATAATTAATGAATGAATGCATGAAAGGATGTTTACCTCAGATCTTGAAAAGAAAATAACTTGTGAACGTAGTGAAAATCAATGTTGAACCAGGGCTGTGATATATGGGCAAAAGAAACCTATCACGATTTCCTTGAACAATATTGTGATTTCGATTTTAATAACTATTTTAGCACACAATTAGATCTTTATCAAAGACCTGTAACATGCCCCCCTACATTTTAGCTATTCCCTCCAGCTAAAATGTGTGACCCACAGGTGTGTTGACCCTTAGAAGTCCCCCTAGACGACCTTCTGTGGAGAGCCTGGCAACACTTCCCTTTCTTCACTATAACAAGCAAAATCAGAGCCGCAGCTTCTAAAGTTGTAGTCATTTCCCAACTGCACTACTGTCATATGTCCCCTCCAGTGAAACAATAGCTGTGAAACTCTGGCAATACTGTCATGTTCACCTCTGCTCAAGTTTCCTCACTAGCTGTCAGTTCATGCCAGAATCAATCAGGATGCTCATCTGTAATGGTACCAGTGTCCCGAATGATCTTTTGGCAAGCTGTATACATTTGTCCAGGGTTTCCTACAGAACTCTGACCTTGTCTAGCCTTCATTATAGAGTGTTTGGCATTGTTGCATAGTTGTCTTGGTTTTTTTTTTGTCAGCTTGCTCTCTGCAACTTTTTTTTCGCCCACTAAAGCTAAGCAGGGCTGAGCCTGGTCAGTACCTGGATGGGAGACCACAGGGGAAAGCTAGGTTGCTGCTGGAAGTGGCGTAAGTTCGCTCAATCTGTGCTCTGTGTGGGTCCTAACGCCCCAGTGTATTGATGGAGACTCTATACTGCTCAGTGAGCGTCGTCTTTCGGATGAGACATTAAAGCGAGGTCCAGACTCTCTGTGGTCGTTTAAAATCCCAGAATCTCTTTCGAAAAAGAGTAGAGGTTTAACCCCAGCCAAATTTGCCCCCTGGCCTCTGTCTATCATGGCCTCATAACCCTCCCCATATCATAACTGGCTTCATCACTCTATCTCCTCTCCACCAATCAGCTGCTGTGTGGTGTGCAGTCTGGCGCAAAATGGCTGCCGCCGCCTCATCCAGGTGGATGCTGCACACTAGTGGTGGATGGGGAGAATCCCCCCCAAAATGTGTTAAGCACTTTAAATGTCCAGAAAGCAGGGTCGGGGTCCTGCATAATTTAGGTCCAACCCCAATTAAACACACTTGAACCAGCTAATCGAGCTCTTTCAGGGCTGTCCAAACATGGTTCTGGAGGGCCGGTGTCCTGCATAATTTAGTTCCAACCCCAATTAAACACATCAAACCAGTTTGTCAAGCTCTTTCTAGATCAGGGGTGTCCAAACCCGTTCCTGTAGGGTCAGTCTCCTGCATATTTTAGGTCCAACCCCAATTAAACACACCTGAACCAGCTAATCAAGCTCTTTCTATACTAGAAACTTCCAGGAAGGTGTGTTGAAGGGTCATAAATGGACAAACCCAAATACCAGATTAAAAAGTGTCATTCTAATTTAATTGAAAAAAAAAGTCAATATTTGACCCAATGTTGTGTTGTGGCAGCCCCACATTTAGAGACTGTTATGATGTTGCTTTATAGTATAGATTAGGGGTGTCCAAACTCGGTCCTGGAGGGCCGGTGTCCTGCATAATTTAGGTCCAACCTCAATTAAACACACCTGAACCAGCTAATCAAGCTCTTTCTGAATCAGGGGTGTACAAACATGGTCCTGGAGGGCCGGTGTCCTGCATAACTTAGTTCCAACCCCAATTAAACACACCTGAACCAGCTAATCAAGCTCTTTCTAGATCAGGGCTGTCCAAACTCGGTCCTGGGGGGCCGGTGTCCTGCATATTTTAGTTCCAACCCCAATTAAACACACCCTAACCAGCTAATCAAGCTCTTTACAGATTAGGGGTGTCCAAACTCGGTCCTGGAGGGCCGGTGTCCTGCATAAATTAGGTCCAACCCCAATTCAACACACCTGAAACAGCTAATCAAGCTCTTTCTGAATCAGGGGTGTACAAACATGGTCCTGGAGGGCCGGTGTCCTGCATAACTTAGTTCCAACCCCAATTAAACACACCTGAACCAGCTAATCAAGCTCTTTCTAGATCAGGGCTGTCCAAACTCGGTCCTGGAGGGCTGGTGTCCTGCATATTTTAGTTCCAACTCCAATTAAACACACCCTAACCAGCTAATCAAGCTCTTTACAGATTAGGGGTGTCCAAACTCGGTCCTGGAGGGTCAGTCTCCTGCATAACTTAGTTACAACCCCAATTAAACACACTTGAACCAGCTAATCAAGCTCTTTCTGAATCAGGGGTGTCCAAACATGGTCCTGGAGGGCCGGTGTCCTGCATAACTTAGTTCCAACCCCAATTAAACACACCTGAACCAGCTAATCAAGCTCTTTCTAGATCAGGCGTGTCCAAACTCTATCCTGGAGGGCCGGTGTCCTGCATATTTTAGTTCCAACCCCAATTAAACACACCTGAACCAGCTAATCAAGCTCTTTCTAGATCAGCGATGTCCAAACTCGATCCTGGAGGGCCGGTGTCCTCCTGCAAAGTTTAGTTCCAACCCCAATCGGACACACCTGGGTTATCTAATCAAGCTTTTACTAGGCTTACTAGAAACATCCTTGCAGGTGTGTTGAGGCAAGTTGGAGCTAAAACCTACAGGACTCCGGCCCTCCAGAACCGAGTTTGGACACCACTGTTCTAGATATACTAGAAACTTCCAGCAAGGTGTGATGAAGGAAGTTTGAGCTGAACTATGCAGGACATCAAGTTCGGACACCCCTGGTATAGACCATTTAGAGGGATGTAAACAATAACAGTGGTCCTAACGTATTTCCTGTTTTACATTTTTGATTTCCATAGCTACCGAGAATCCAAAAAGATCTGCATATTGATAAATAATGTTATGATGGTTATTTGAATGTAAGTTATGATTGAATTGCATCTTGATAACTATGAAATATTTTGACCACAAGCAGGAGATGACATGATCACATTGAAATGGTCTATTCGGTGGAACATCATGTCATGTCTTTGTTCACCCATTCATTGCTCTGCTTATTTGGGAAGTTAAAGGGAAAGTTCACCCAAAAATGTAAACTCTGTCATCATTTATACCCACCATCAAGTGGTTCCAGTGTGAGTTTCTGTCTTCTGATAAACACAGAGGAACTGCTAACCACTGAAATCCAGTATGAAAAACACATACTATGGAAGTCAATAGATGCTGCTTTTCAGCTTTTGTGTTCAACAGAAGAAAGAAACTGGTTTGTGATTTTTGGCTGAACTATATTTTAAGCCTAGTTATATAAGATATCAACATTTTGTTCTGTTTTCATGAGGAAGCTACTCATTTTGCTCAGGTTATAGTTTGTAAAGGACTCCAACAAACATGCACATGCACTCTTTATGAACATAAGCCAATGATTACGGATGATGGCACTGGCCTTGGCTCATCTGCACATGTGTAGAAAATGAACAGGCAGTTTTCCATCCGTCATTTTCCTGTTGGTATCTTGCGTTTTGATATTAAGCTCCGCAGTTAAATAACCATTCAATTACAGATGCTGCGGAAACAAAGATGACCCTATTAATTGCACCTGCAGATGCTGCGTTTCTAAAACAGACACTTTCCTCTTATTCAGAAGTCAAGCCATTGCCAGCGATATCCATTCGGATTGGTTTGGAGCCTTTTTGCGGCTTTAATAGTCTTTGAATGACAAAATGAATGAATCCGTGAATGATTTAGCCAATCAGTCAAATCTCTGAATAATTGCTGAATATGAAAATTGTATGCAACAATTAATACGCCTGCGTGTATGGTGTGTCACAAACATGCTTTCTGAGAGCCCTTGGCATTATCCTAACAGATGGTGTGACTGGCTCGGGCTCAACTGAATGTGAGTAATGGTGGGATCTCTTTACTCAGCTGTCTCATACTCTTTCTCATCTGTGAAATCGCTAAGATATCACTGTCCAATGGCTGCACTGAGAAGAACACTAAAGACTGGAGCCTCTAACATCAGTCGTTAGAGCGCCTCTTGAGGCCAGAGGAGGGGAGTTTATTCAGGCAAATCTTTCTACACTCTCAGAAATGACTTCAATAGCTATCACTTCAGCTCTAGGAAGGTTACATTTTCTCAATGTGACTCAATTTATAGGCAAAATAGCAAAACGACAACTAAATATGCCAAAAAATAAGTGAATTTATTTACAAAAGTGAAAATAATTCAAGCAGAACAATAGCATGTACAAGTTGAAATATCTCACAAAAGAAATATGAATCAATTAATGTGTCTGGATAAAGGAAAGAGGATTTCAAGCGCCGCCAAATAAACGAAAAGCAACATAACAAAAACGCCTTGGCTGAAAATTACCCTCTAAACTGCGTAACAGAAAACAAGCAAACACAATATCTTCAGCGTTTGCACAATAGACTGTAAAAGATATGGAGGTAGTATCCGTGATGTCACCCATAGGTTTCTGAAGAGCACAAATAAAGCTACAAGTGGGCGTGGCCAACCGTTGACATTTTGTTTGCGCGTCATCTTGCTGAACGGGGGCTCTAGGCAAACGACGATCACGCCGCTCTCAACCCGAAAGTGAAAACGAAACTGACCGGTTCGTGAACGCCTTCACTGTTCTGCCACCCTATGCAGCCATCTAGGTCGCCTCTATGGACGCGCCAGCCCTGACCGGGGGTAACCAAAAAAGAGAAAAAAGGCGGAGCTACAGACGTCTGCTAGCTTTTTGCTTAGACAGGCTTTTTCTTTGGTAGAAATGCTTAATACTTCATGACCTGTGACTCGTTTGTGTTCTGAACACATGTGCTTGGATGTAAACTATAACAATAACGTGTTTAGACTTTTATAAACACTGCTGTAATACATTGAGCCACTAAACATTGTTCTTATGACGTTTTTTTTACAGGAGGAAAACGCGAATTACTTCCAAACACTTCAGATATAGTCTGTGTTAGTAAATGCAAGGCTATTGATGAAATCCAGGCAGAACACTTTATGACAACCCCTGCAGGACGTCAACTTGACGTCATATTGACGTTGTACCCCAACGTCGTGGGGTACGATTTTGTTTGAAAATGAAAAATCGAGTTGACGTCAGAACCCAACGTCAGGCCGACGTCAATGTCCAATCTAAATTCAACCAAATATCAACGTCTAATCATGTTACACCTTGACGTTGTGTGGACGTTACCATTATGACATCTATCAGACGATGGATTTTGGTCACTTTCCAACACAACCTAAAATCAACCAAATATCAACGTAATTTGACGTCGTTATTGGACGTCAGAATAACGTTGTCCTTGGACACTAGCTAGACGTTGAATTTTGATTACCTGACGTCATGACCTAAATCTAACCTAATATTAACGTCTTATGATGTTGTGTGGCTTCTGGGACGTTTCAGATGACTGTTCTAGAGCCTACAGCTAATCAGTCTGTCAGATTCTGGAGTGGTTTACAGCTCTAAAGAACATTATAATTGATTAATGATCTTAAATAAAGCAAATACATTTATAGAGATGGTGTATACGTATATAAGAATTTCACTTACCTGGGAAATGGAGGCCACTTGAATGGTTTGTGAGCACAATTAAGTGCACACAGCATGCCATATCATCTGACAATTGTAGGAAATAATTCCAAAAGGTAACTGACAGTGTGAAGCCACATAAAACAACACAAAAAAACGATGAATATGCCGAGTTCAGCGGCTAATCAGCTGGAATCAGCTGAGGTGAGGTGACGGCGACCAGCGAGAGCTAGCTGTCTCTCAAGTGGCCATGCCCTTAATTATGCAGACTTAATATAAGCTAATATAAAGGAAACGGATGAGTTATGAAAAAATCCACCCCCCTCACAGTTGTCATGAAGGGTCATATTAGCTATATGCACCAAAAGCATTCTTTGTACCAGGCTGTAAACACCTTTATTCTGCTGTAAATTCGGCCATATTAACAGTGGGGTCACAAAAAATCTGCTCCATATGGAGCCAAGACTAGCGGAATATTCATGAATTGCAGTTTCAGCTACTTCTGTATTAGCATCACGAGGGAGAGCGGGAGGTTGTTGCTTGGTTTGCACGCCATATCTAGACAATACTTTTAACCAAAAATATACATTTATATCAGAGGTGCCCAAACATTTTCTTATGACAGGCCAGAAACCAAACATAAAATAGCAAACTGTATTTTATTAAAATTGCCATGGGTAACTTCCTAATTTATTTCATAATATTACAAATTAAATAGCAAAAATTGCTTTGATCGTTTTACCTAATGACTTATATATTTTACATCTTTTAATGAATTTATTACATTAAAACATAATTACTATTAGTCATGTTGCCAAGGTCTTGTCCATTGTCCTCTATCTGTCAAGTGACAGTATTGACATCAAAATCTGATTCATTAAACTCAAACATTTAATTTCGGTCAGTTTTTTTTTTTTTTTTTTTTTTTTTTTTGTAGTTTAACAATTAAACAAACAAAAAGTTATGTTAAATCAGAAATAACAATCTATGTAAATAAACACCATCATTCATCCTCTCTTCTTAGATGGGACTGTGGGCCAAATCAAAGGTTACCATTGGCCATTTTGGCTTGTATGCCCTTAGTTTGAGCATCTCTGTTTTAAAACTTTCAGCTACTGTAGTTGCACTTACTTCTACACTTGTGTGTTCGACAGTGGAGTTTTCTGCGTGTTGTGAGATGTATGTCACGTGAAGTCTAAACTCCTCGATTTCCAGGGGAATTTAGAAACTGATCATTAGGGATCATGAAACGAGTACTCTGAAAAAAAAAAAAAAAAAAAAAAAAAAAAACCCTGTTTGCCTTAAATTTTTAAGCTAAATCAAATAAACCAACGTAATCTCACGGAAATTCGTAACTTTTTAATTTAGTGGCTAATTCGTATGAATTCATACGATCGTACAAATTAGTACGATTTGCTCATCACCCAATGACGGTTGGGGTAAGGGGTGGGGTTAGGTGCCACGCCTCCTTTTTAAAATCGTACATTTTCGTACGACTGAACTCGTATGAATTAGCCACTAAACTGACAAAACCTAAAATCCTTACGTTTCCTCGTGAGATCAGGCTGAATTAACCCCATGAGTCCATTGAACTAATATTATGTCAAACTGACTTAAACAGCTTGCGTAACTTATAAAATTAAGTTAGAACATGATTAACCTAGTTTAATAAGTTACAATGAACTGAAGACAAGCGCTGTCATGACTAATTGATCATTAAACTTTTTCGCAGTGGCGCAGTAGGTAGTGCTGTCGCCTCACAGCAAGAAGGTCGCTAAGTCGAGCCTCGGCTGGGTCAGTTGGCGTTTCTGTGTGGAGTTTGCATGTTCTCCCTGCGTTCGCGTAGGTTTCCTCTACAGTCCAAAAACATGCAGTACAGGTGAATTGGGTAGGCTAAATTGTCCGTAGTGTATGAGTGTGAATGAGTTTGTGTGGGTGTTTCCCAGAGATGGATTGCGGCAGGAAGGGCATCCGCTGCGTAAAACACATGCTGGATAAGTTGGCGGTTCATTCCGCTGTGGCGACCCCAGATTAATAAAGGAACTAAGCCGAAAAGAAAATGAATGAATGAATGAATGTACAAAACGGTAACAACGTGCAACAACACAACACAAGCCAAAAACACACAAATACAGAGCAAAAGGACAGCAAGAGAACGAGCTTTTACATTCCCGTCCCTTTAAACTTTGGCCTTCCTTTCTAATTGGCAGCGAAGGTGATGACATCACAGAGAGTAATGATGACTGATGCCTTCTCAAATGAACGGGAAATTGGAATGGGCGATCCTGAGAATTGATAGAGAGAGAGAGAGAGAGAGCACAAGCAAAACAAGACAGGCACATACAGTACATAGGGCCGTAACACATAGTACCCTGTCAATAGGGTTCATTCTTGTACTTAAGTACCTAAATGGTCTATATACAGAGGGAACACTCCACTTTTTAATAAAATTAAATCATAAAAATAAAATAGGCTCATTTTACAAGTATAATTAGTTAATAGTTTGACCAGTTTTTGGGTCTGGCGGGAGCACTTTTAGATTTAGCTTAGCTTAGCATAAACCACTGAATCAGATTACACCATTAGCGTCTTACTCAAAATGTAAAGTTTTGATAATTTTCCTAATTAAAGCTTATCTCTTCTGTATTTGCATCGTGTACTAAGACAGACGGAGCTTGCTATTTTCTAGGTCGATATGGCTAAGAACTATACTCTCATTCAGGCGTAATAATCAAGGAATTCACTGCTGTATTACGGCTGCAGCAGGCATCATATTATGTAGCGCTGTCCATAGTACGTGAATTGAATAAGCTAAATTAGCCGTAGTGTATGTGTGTGTGTGAATGTTTGTTTTTTGCAGCTGGAAGGGCATCCGCTGTGTAAAACATATTTGGGAATAGTTGGCGGTTCATTCCGCTGTGGTGACCCCTGATGAATAAAGGGACTAAGTCGAAGGAAAATGAACGAATGAATGTATTTTAGCAGGTATTCTGTATAGTGTGTGAGTGTATCTTTAATATTTATTTATATTTAATGATGATATATAATTAAAATATATATCTAATGTTATTACAGCTAGTTTGAGTCTGGATGCTTCCTGTTTACTTGAGCGTTTTGGCTGCAAATGATGAAAATGCTGTCATTTTTGCTTAGTCTTGTGCACGCTGGGATGTTTAATTATCTGAGATAGAGAGCACACACATCCTCAGAGTGCCTTTCTGGGCATGTTTGTGTGTGTGTGTGTGACTTGCAGCTGTAACCCCAGTAATGTGAGTAGTCTAATGAGAGGAGACAGATCTGTACTTACGGCATTAGTTGGCTTGGCTCAGTGTCCCAGCAAACACAGACCCACCCCGGCTCAATGTCTTCTGCTTATCTGCCCTGTCTGCCAAAACACCGAAGAAGAGACAAATCACAGATTCGTTAATAACAGACACTGATTTCTGATGCATTTAATGTCATTGAAAGAAGTTTATAAAACATATTCTGTTCTTCAGTCTACTCTTGTGATTCATTTAGACAGGCTGCTGCCTTTTAAAGTAGTATTCTAACTAATATAGTGGACTGGAACACTGCAATGACTGTCTAAATGCTCAATCAAGAATGCCAAAATTGGGCCTTTATTATATTAGAGTATAACATTTGCTAGCAAGCACAGAGATACCAGAAATATTTATTTATTTATTTATTTATTTATTTATTTATTTATTTATTTATTTATTTATTTAGTTAGTTAGTTAGTTAGTTAGTTAGTTAGTTAGTTATTTGTTTATGTATTTATTTATTTATTTATTTATTTAGTTATTCATTTATTAATTAATTAATTTGTTTATTTTTTATTTATCTGTTTGTTTATTTATTTATTTGTTAATTAATTAATTAATTAAGTTAGTTGTGTGTTTGTTTGGTTATTTGTTTATTTATTTATTTATTTGTTGATTTATTTATTTTATTTATTTATTTGTTTGTTTGTTTATTTGTTTATTTATTCATTTATTAATTAATTAATTAATTTGTTTATTTTTATTTATCTGTTTGTTTATTTATTTATTTATTTATGTATTTGTTAATTAATTAATTAAGTTATTTGTGTGTTTGTTTGGTTATTTGTTTATTTATTTATTTGTTTATTTATTTATTTGTTTATTTATTTATTTATTTATGTATTTGTTAATTAATTAATTAAGTTATTTGTGTGTTTGTTTGGTTATTTGTTTATGTATTTATTTGTTTATTTATTTATTTGTTTATTTATTTATTTGTTTTGTTTGTTTGTTCTGTCAAACCATTTGATGTTATTAATCAGATACAAAATAAAGGTTTGTATTTACATAATATATGTGTGTATTATGTAAAACTATGTGTGTATTATATAAACTCTGCATATTTGTGTGTGTGTGTATGTTTGTATATATATACATTTGAGAAAATGTTTATGTATATGTAAAATATAATTTGTTAAATATATTATAGAACCAATAAAATGTTAATATACTAATATATAAGTAAAAAATAGTTTTTTGTATTTTATGCATGTTTGTATTTACATATACATGGTAAATACACAATATTTACACAGTACAGAATTATATTTATTATGTAAATATTAACATTTATTTTGTATGTCATAAATTGTGATTAATCATTCATAATTTGACAGCACGATGATTGATTGATTGATTGTAGCAGTGCATTCCATATTCATGTTTTAGTTTATCCAAGATGCTGTTTAATGCTAGACACATACTCATGTAAATTGATTTAGGAACAAATGATAAAAATGACATTGTGAAGAGAGAAAAGAAAGATTTTTACACCAGATTCTTATTATATAGAAGTCACATTTTATTATTGCATTCAAAAATAATGTCAAATATAGGTGAATAAAATTAAACATTAACCTTACTCCAATTTGTTCAAATAAATAAATAATTAAATTTAATTAAATTAATTAAATAAATAATTAGTTTATTAATAAAAAATATTTTATTAATAAATCAATCAATCAATGTATTTATTTGTTTATTTATTTATTTCTCAAATAATTAGATGATCAATTTAGTTAGTTATTTAATTTATTAGATAATTTATTTATAAATCAATTAATCGATTTATTTATTTTTCAATTAATTAAATAATTTATTTCTTTAATAATTTACTAGTTTATTAATGTATTAACCGGCCAACTAAATAATTTATTTATTTTTGGTTTATTTATTTATCAATTTATTTATTTATGTATTAATTAATTTATTTATTTATTAATTCAATCATTCATTCGTTTTTTCATCCATCCATCCATCAATTAATTTTTTTATTTATTCGTTCATTTTTAAATAATTAATTAATTAATTTATTCATTTATTAATTTATTTATTTATTTATTTATTTATTTATTATTAGTAATAAATACATGAATAAATGAGTGAATAAATAAATAAATGAATAAATAAATGAATAAATGAATGAATAAAATTAATTCATTAATTAATTTATTCATTAATTTATTTATTTATTTATTATTTTATTTATTTATATATTCATTTATTTATTTATTCAGAATAAAAGTGTAATATATATATATATATATAGATGGATAGATGGATGGGTAGATGGATTCATTATAAACTGCTTTCATATAAATGTGGGGATTTGACACGTTTAAATATGCGCTCTGTGTGCATAATTGTAGTTTTGCATTCTTGGAAATACATTATAAAATATGAAAATATGCAAAGAGTCATGCATAATAGATGAGTGCCTACTATATGATGGACTTCTGCATTATCTTAAGGGTTTACATTAGCACTTTGAAACAGGAATCTTTCCGAATAATTCATCCATTGACTTTTCCTGCACCAGGAGCATCTTAATGTTCCCACGACTGAAATAACCATTACCTTCTCTGTCTCTTTGTTGTGCAGGACTCAGATTAATTTCACAGTGGCGATTGATTTCACAGCTTCTAACGGTGAGTGGGGTCTTCATCAGGAATTTCTCAAATGTATGCAGATGAGGCATGAAAAAGGGCCAGTAATAGCTGTCCTCTGTCATAATGAGGGAGGTTTAATGCAATAAAGAGCTCTGATGTGTGTGATTATACCGAGAGGCCTAGCCTTTTTCATTCATCTGCAGATTCAAAGGGAATACCACAAAACCATCTGAATCACAGGGCCATCCTTGGCTAACCTATTTCTGCGCTAGCTTTCATAACTTTTAGATTCATAACATCAGCCTTTCAGAGCGCTCAAAGAGTGAAGAGAGGAATAAAGTCTTCATCAAATGGATGTCTTTTTACTCGTTTTAGCCTTAAAGGAACACTCAACTTCATTGGAAATAAGTCCTCTAATGTTAAACTGTTGAGTTTAACTGTTTTTGAATCCATTCAGCTGGTCTCAGGGTCTGGCGGGAGCACTTTTAGCATAGCTTAGCATAAATAATTGAATCGCATTAGACCATTAGCATCTCACTCAAATTATTTTATATAACATTTTAAAAACTGGCATAATAATCAAGGAACTTGACCTGAAGATAGTCCCCAGCTAGGTAACTAGGTCACAGCGCTGCATAATATCATTGCGCCTGATTGCTACAGCCATGGTACGGCAGCGAAGTTCCTTGATTATTACACGGGTATAGAAGTATACTTCCTTATCTATAGCTTTCCTAGCCATACCCACTTTTAATTGTCTGTCGCTCTAATGAAGAGTGTAGCTTTAAATAGGAAAATTATCAAAAATCATCTTTTTTGATATGCTAATGATCTAATCTGATTCAGTGATTTATGCTAAGCTAAAACTTTAGGAAAGTTGTGAAATGAGCCCATTTCCCCCCACCAAAAATGGTTTGTTCCTTTAAAAAGCTATTTGTGAGCTTATGCATGTTATTTGAAAATGTTTCAATTGCATTTTATTTTGTTTCCAACATTTTTTTCAATATACACTCACTGGCCACTTTATTAGGTACACCTGTCCAACTGCTCGTTAGCGCACATTTCTAATCAGCCAATCACATGGCAGCAACTCAATGCGTTTAGGCGTGTAGACATGGTCAAGACGATCTGCTGCAGTTCAAAGCGAGCATCAGAATGGGGAAGAAAGGGGATTTAAATGACTTTGAACGTGGCATGGTTGTTGGTGCCAGACGGGCTGCTCTGAGTGTTTCAGAAACTGCTGATCTACTGGGATTTTCACGCACAACCATCTCTAGGGTTTACAGAGAATGGTCTGACAAAGAGGAAATATCCAGTGAGCGGCAGTTCTGTGGGCGCAAATGCCTTGTTGATGCCAGAGGTCAGAGGAGAATGGCCAGACTGGTTCCAGCTGATAGAAAGGCAACAGTAACTCAAATAAGCACTCGATACAACCGAGGTCTGCAGAAGAGCATCTCTGAACACACAACACGTCCAACCTTGAGGCGGATGGGCTACAGCAGCAGAAGACCACACCGGGTGTCACTCCTGTCAGCTAAGAACAGGAAACTGAGGCTACAATTCACACAGCTTGGCACACTTTGGGCTCATTAGTACCAATTGAGCATCGTGTCAACGCCACAGCCTACCTGAGTATTGTTGCTGACCATGTCCATCCCTTCATGACCACAGTGTCTCCATCTTCTGATGGCTACTTCCAGCAGGATAACGCACCATGTCATTAAGCGCCAATCTTCTCAGACTGGTTTCATGAACATGACAATGAGTTCACTGTACTCAAATGGCCTCCACAGTCCCCAGACCTCAATCCAATAGAGCACCTTTGGGATGTGGTGAAACGGGAGATTCACATCATGGATGTGCAGCCGACAAATCTGCAGCAACTGTGTGATGCTATCATGCCAATGTAAAGCAAAATCTCTAAAGAATATTTCCAGTAGCTTGTTGAATCTACGCCACAAAGGATTAAAGCTGTTCTGAAGGCAAAAGGGGTCCAACCTGATAACAGTAAGGTGTACCTAATAAAGTGGCCGGTGAGTGTATGTACGGTATATGTGTCAAATATGAGTTATTTTGTACACACAGGAATCATTAAATGCAAGCATCTACTCTTATAACGGTAAAGTAATTAACTTTTGTGAAAATAAAATATGGAAATAAGGAGTAAACTCATTCAGTGAGTGGTTTGAGGAATGTTGGCTAAATATTTTTTTTTTTAAACTGCGATCAACTAATATTTTGGGCCTGTTATACTTAAATAGTATTTTAATATGTCAATAAATGATTCTTGTTTTAAATACATTCTGTTGTGTTGTATACAGAAAAATAAAGTTTATTTATTTTAATGTAGATTTATACATATTCAAAAAGCTGAATAAATATACTTTACCTTGACATGGTCATGACAGGAGAATGTTTGGCTGAAAATAAAATACTCAACTTAAAATTGTCCCAATTAACTTCTTAGCAATGCTCATTACTGTTTAAACCTGTTTTAATATAGTTTTTTTTTATATAGTTCTTAATAATTTGGTTTTAATATATTTTAAGACAGCAAATTTACAAAATATACTCATGAAACATGATCTTTACTTCATATTCTGATGATGTTTGAAATAAAAGAAACAGGAAAAATCTATAATGTTGTCAAATTTGGCCGTTTTGTGGTTGAGGGCCACATCTTAGTAAGCGTCTAATGTAAATCAGTGTACAAAACTCCACGATTGTCATAAAATGACTAAACAGCAGACACAAAATCATAATTAATCAATACATATTGTAATATTATCAGCTTTAAAAGGGAAAATAACGAATGATTTGTCTCATATTACTTATAACTAGGGCCAGATAGAAACTGCGGACATTTTTAGCTATTTCTGCGCAGAATTTTGTTAAAAATCTGCGGATTTCATAACTAAAAACTTAATATATAAATATATAAAAAAAAAATAATACCTGTTTAACTTTTATTTAATGTTTACAATGCAAATCTAATTAGATCCAAAGTAAACAAAGCAAGTCTCTCATATAATATCTCTACTAAAAGACCGAAAATACTACTATACAGACTGTATTGTAAATAAATCATATGAATATTTTCATGTTAGTCAATAATATTACTGAAATGAATTAAAAAACTGAATAAATATACACACATTTACACTAGTAAATAAACAGAATCAACGATGGGCTGAAAATCTGCGGAACCCTACTTATTTAGGCCCACACGGAATCTGCGCGCGCAGAATTCCGTTGATTTTCCACAGAATTCCACAGATTTCCGCAGATATTTAGCCCATCATTAATTCTGTTTATTTACTTGAGTAAATGTGTGTAAATCTGAATTTATTCAGTTTTTAAATTACACATATTTCACATATTAAGGTTTTAGTTATCAGACTCCCAAAATAATTCCACAGAAATTCGCAGAATTTTACCAAAATTCTCCGCAGAAATTGCAAAAAACGTCCGCAGAGTCCGTCTGGCCCTGCTTATAACTCTCATAAATATCCCTTATATTTAGTCGTCTATGTGTTAGTTTAGTACTCATATATTAGTGCCCATCATACATGGTTTTAGACCAGGGATGGGCAAACTCGGTCCTGGAGGGCCGGTGTCCTGCACAGTTTAGCTCCAACACTAATCAAACACACCTGAACATGCTAATCAGTGTCTTCAAGATCACTAGAAATCTATAAGCAGGTGTGTTTGATTAGAGTTGGAGCTAAACTGTGCCGGACATCGGCCCACCAGGACCGAGTTTGCCCACCCCTGTTGTAGACCATACATAACGCACCCAAATGTAATGTTTGTTCATATGCTATAATGTAAGAATCTATTTAGCTAATGGTAAACATACGAATAATCACATGTTAATTGTTCCTTCAAGTTAGTAAATACATTAACTAAACAGATTGTTGTAAATTAGTTGGGTTCAATTGCTGAAAAACAGTCGTTTTTTTTTAGTGCAGTGCAATTTAAATGAGCTCACGGCTACATATAGCACCAGATGAGATGACATTTATATGGAAAATTCCAATATGAATAGCTTTACGCTGCATTATACGCATTTTTTGCCAATTAGGCATCCCCTGGCAAACGGTTAAACTGCACTAAAAGAAGACTTTTTCTTGCACCCGGTTCCCAGGCAACCCTGCCCAGCCCACTTCCCTCCATTACATGAGTCCCTACCAGCTCAACGCCTACGCTATGGCGCTGAAAGCCGTGGGGGAGATCATACAGGACTATGACAGCGACAAGATGTTCCCTGCGCTGGGCTTCGGAGCCAAACTGCCTCCTGATGGGAGAATATCCCATGAGTTTGCCCTGGTAAGCACATGACCTACAGGGACAGCTTTATTCACCGGAGATATACGGGATATCCCGTTTGTCAGGAGACACACTGTTAAATTTTGCATTTCTGAGTGATCATTTACTATGTGTTGACCCGAGACAGAACACTGGCTTTCAAATGCTGAACAGGTTTTTAGACACACTTTAAAAAATAAATTAATTTAATTAATTTTGTTAATAAACAGTAATATAGCTCATGATTCAGGGGGGTTTCCTGTTAATTTATGCTTTTAAATTGTATTATGATTACTACATTTCAAAATAAAAGTCGAATGAAGTGACTTTTGTTTACATTTTAAGTAGTTTGAACTTATATATTGTCTGGGTCGGTCCATAGTAATCAAACCACCGTAACAAAAAGTGGAATGGTTTATTCCTTAAGATTTATATGTGTGTTTTTCAGTATATTATTTCTTACACAATATAGTGTAACATCAAAAGTTGTCAGAGCAGCGATCAAGAAGTCATAATGCGATTTGTCAGCATAAATAAATGGGGGGAAAACATTGTGAAACTCTTAATCAGTGACTTTTTAAAGGTGCCCTAGAGTGTTTAATGTTAAATTGTGTTCTGATATCTACATAGTAGGTTATGTGGCTTAAAGTCATGTTCAAAAACCCTCCAGAAACAATTTGATATGCTCATTTACAACCACAGGAATTACCGCTAGAATGAAAGCTTGGTTTTGACTATATTTGGAACAGTCATGAATATTAATTCATATGAATTAACGAATATTAATTCTAAGGTTCATGTCAGTGCCCTCACATATGCACACAGCATGATGTACTGTGAAATATACAGTTGAAGTCAGAAATATTCGCCCCCCTTTGAATTTTTTTTTTCTTTTTTAAATATTTCCCAAATGATGTTTATCAGATTCAGGAAATTTTCACAGTATGTCTGATAATATTTTTTCTTCTGGAGAAAGTCTTATTTGTTTTATTTCGGCTAGAATAAAAGCAGTTTTTAATTTTTTAAAAGCCATTTTAAGGTCAAAATTATTAGCCCCTTTAAGCTATATATTTTCTCGATAGTCTACAGAACAAACCATCGTTATACAATAACTTGCCTAATTACCCTAACCTGCCTAGTTACCCTAATTAACCTAGTTAAGCCTTTAAATGTCACTTTAAGCTGTATAGAAGTGTCTTGAAAAAGTGGTGGAGATGTTTCATTTAGGCTAGAAGGAGTGAGGGAGCTCTCTTTACGCCACAATTGTAAAAATATTTTGCTCCAGAGTTGTGTTGTGGATGAATTGTAGGATACATTATAATTATACTCAACAAAAAGTGCTGACAGCAATGTATTTAGAGCATTTTAAAACTTTAAAATATACAGTTGCAATCAGAATTATTGAACCCCCTTTGAATTTTCTTTTCTTTTTTAAATATTTCCCAAATTATGTTGAACAGATTCAGGAAATGTTCACAGTATGTCTGATAATATTTTTTCTTCTGGACCAAGTCTTATTTGTTTTATTTCGGCTAGAATAAAAGCAGTTTTTAATTTTTTAAAACCCATTTTAAGGTCAATATTATTAGCCCCTTTAAGCTATATATTTTTTCAATAGTCTACAGAACAAACCATCATTATACAATAACTTGCCTAATTACTCTAACCCGCCTAGTTAACCTAATTAACCTAGTTGAGCCTTTAAATGTCACTTTAAGCTGTATAGAAGTGTCTTGAATAATATCTAGTCTAATATTATTTACTGTCATCATGACAAAGAGAAAATAAATCAGTTATTAGAGATGAGTTATTAAAACTATTATGATTAGAAATGTGTTGGAGAAATCTGCTCTCCATCAAACAGAAATTGGGGAAAAAAATAAACAGGGGGGCTAATAAATCAGGGGGTTGAATAATTCTGATAGCAACTGTATATGAAAACATAGACTGGAATGAATAAAACAGATGAGTTTAATAAAGTGTATAGATACTTTTCACACTTCCGGGTTTCTCACTAGTGGAAGTCATCATAGCTGGGAAAACCTACAGTGCACTGAACGGGAGAATACAACAAATATATATTTTTTACACTCTTATTTGCTCAAATAATTAAAGATAAACTCCTCGATGGTGTTATAAAGACGTTCAGAAAAAGAAAGAAATAGTGTGAGACCGATGTCCGAACGTCAACTTGACTGTCCCTATAGACACTGCATTAGAAACCCCTCGCACAAGCGGTATTTAGCTTTTTTTTGTAATTTGAAGCAAAGATGATATACTACATTCAAAAAGACATATAAATGTTCATAAGTTAAAAAAATATATATATATATTAAAAACTTTAAAGGATTTAAGATGCTGATGACCATTAAACGCGTTATAACAGGCTTGTGAAAAGGGCCCATTGGCATGGTTTCACTCCAGAAAAAGTTAGAGCTGAGATAAAAGTGCATTACACACTTATACTTTACATGTGTTTGTTGTCTCATTACAAACATAACCGACAAATTTCCTAATGACCACCTTAAACTAACAAAAGATACAGTTAAAGAGCTTGTTGAGGGTGCTGAATACATTTAGAATCTGTATATCCTGCATTTTTCATGTTGATGAGCTCTGAACACTCCGTGGTCCTGCAATCCCTTAATGCTTTACAAACCGTCTCTCCCTTTTTCAAAATAAGAGTCCCACATACATAGTAAGTAAGCGTATATCATTATATAAGATATAAGCATATATCGTTCATATTTGCAATATAACTATAACTATATAAAAATAAAAATTGGAAACTATAAATGTATTTATTTGTTTACATATTCTTATATTTATATTAATCCATAGAGACTATAGCTAGGGATTTAAAGAAATTACTTATTAACCACATACAGTATGCCACACTAGCAACTGCATATGAGCACTTATGGCTCGTTTCCACTGACTGATACAATACGGTACGCTACAGGTCACCTTTATCAGGCTTGCGTTTCCACTGCTAAAAGGGTACCAATGGTACTCTTTTGGTGGGGGTGGTGTACGACAGGAAGTTGCAGTTGACGTCATTCTGCTCGAGAAAATGTCTAAAGTAAAGCTGTACGGGTCGCTCACATATCATATGAAGAGCACTTCTCACAACACAGATGCTTTACACAAATAAATATAAATGTTTAAATGTTTATTACTAACTTTTCTATGAACATGAGTTGATTATAACTGCAGATCAATGACAGTGCGAAATAGCCTACTGTAACGTCTGCAATTATATAAAATAAATAAATAAATGAACATATATGAACACATACAGACCCTTACAGTCTCCGATATGTTACCAATTACAGAAAAACTACACACAGCAGACATTTAGTCCTTATTTAGGTTCAAAACAACAGGAAATATAGCCCACAGTCAGAGCAAACCTCTCATGATTAAATGTGTCTGTAATCTTCAGCAGCACGTGTAGCCTCTTGTTAGAGAGTAATTCCCTCATTCCGAGTTCATAATAGCCCAAAGGTGATGATAATAGTTAAACATGGCAGTTTGTTCACGTTTGCTGTAATAATAATGTGCTCTTTTTTTTCCGGCTTCTCCTTTTGTTTTTTTTCGTGCGTCACTCTCGCGTTTGTCAGTTTCTGACAGGATCAGGTTTCAAAAGCATGTCAGTAATCAAGCGCACGTTATTATCATCAGCTCAAGAAGTTTGTTATTTCAAATATAGACGCGTGGCGAGCGCAAGCAAGAAAGCGAAACCGCTCACGCTTCAGACTGGCTCGTAATGCTGCGTTCACACCAGACGCTGAACGCGCGGCTAAATCGCGCTATTCGTGTGTAAATAGACGCGTGAACATTTAAGTTTACTTGCTTCATTCGCGCGTCAGACTTCGCTTCATCCGCGCGTCGAACTCTGCTTCATTCGCGCGTCAAATTCACTTCAGAACAGACGCGGATTCGCGTCATGGGCAGGGCTTCTGTCTGCCCGGTGAATGTAGCTTCATTGCTAAATGGCTAACATGGATTTTATTGAGAAAATAACTGTGTTTATGTGCTTTTATGAAGGCTGTACGTCGATACGTTTTGAGCAGTGTCTGAGTCCATTAGATACTTTCAGAGGTGCACCCAGCTGTGAGCTCATAAACTCCTCCAGAAACTTAACCTGGATGACGGAGGCTTTCAGCGGTGCTTCTGACTGAGCCAAGCCCAGTTTGATTAACTTTTGTCGGTGTCGGCTGAAGGATTTCCCCCGGACACCAACAACAGGTGCTACGTCACAATCATGCCCCCACAAGAGCAAGCTCCTGATTGGTTAACGCGGCGCGAATGTCCGCAGAAGTTCAGATTTTGAACTCGAGCGATTCGAGCGATTTGCGCGTTAAGCGCGTCAAACACGCAAAACACTCAATTCGCGGCCACGCCATTCGCGCGTATCGCACCATCCGTGCCGCGCCATTCGCGCAATTTGCGTCATTCACGACGCGCCATTCGCGTGTATCGCGACGCAGGATGCCTATTCGCGCGTTTGCATTGACTTAACATGTAAATCACTCGCGCTTGACGCTTCTTCTGCGTCTGGTGTGAACGCAGCATAAAAAACTACGGGGCACAGGGTAAAATCTGCTCTTCTTTTTGGCTTTGTGGCTGTTTATCAAGATGACGACAAGGTTCGTTTGAGCCCAGGTCGACCAGGGCTCGTTATTATATGTTATTATATGTATATATAGTCTCTCGGCTGTGTATTAAAACATAACGGCTTCTTTGTTTTCATTCTGGCTTGTTGCGTGAGCTCTTGACGTATCTCAGTAAACCAATAGCATTCAGCTGCGCGTCTAGCTCCCCCTTTTGGTAACTTTTCTAGTGTATGGTACGTCTTTTGACAGTGGAAACGGCCATAAAAGCGTACCAAACCGTACCGTACCATACCACTCAATGGAAACGGGCCATTATAAGACTCGCAACAACCTAGCAAACTCACATACACTTCGCAACGCTTAGCAAGCACATACAGCAATGCTCTGGCAACCTTCTAGAAAATCCCAACCACTCAGATCACCTCATAATGGCACTTACATTTGCTACATTAGATGTTGAAGGAGGCCATGTCTGCTCTAATAATGATTTCATATCTGTTCATTTTTCTCTTTCTACAGAATGGAAACCCTCAGAATCCATATTGCAATGGCATTGATGGAGTCATGGAGGCATATTACCAGAGTCTTAAATCTGTCCAGCTCTACGGTCCCACCAACTTCTCACCTGTCATCAACCATGTAGCCAGGTATGTTCCAACGATGTCAGAAGCCTGAATGTAGCAGATATGTCCATAGTGAGTCTTTAGTTTTGTGTTGCCAGATATTCAGTATGACTCAATTGAATGCCCATGGATCATCCATGGTAAAGCAACCAATCGCTTTTAGCTTTGTGCTGGGCCATGTTTAACAGAACAGTGTGCAACCATTAAATCGACAACATCAATGGCAGTTCAGCTTCCTAAAGGATTATTAAACTCAAAGAAACATGAGAAAACATCTTGTAAAAACAACATGTTGTACAGCGTTTAATGCATTTATGCAAAACACAGCGTTTAATGCGTTCGAAAACAGTCATTTACAATAAAAACACCCAACATCTGAAGAAAAAATAGCATAGCGTTATACAGTTGTGTACACTTTGTTGACAGTCATGCCAATAAGAAGCTCTCTGTAAACATTTCTAGACATTCTAACTCTAACAAGCAGTTCTGATGTACCAAACACAAACCTATACCATCCAACTGCTATGACAGCGTCTGTTGTTTCATTTCTGCTTATACAGTATGCAGTCATTATCTCCTTCTCGTTTATGTATTTCACTTGAACTTCCACAGATTTAAAGCAACTAGCAAGCTGTACATCTATAAGGAAACCTTCCGAATTCCTACAGATAATTGGCCAGGCTCGGAAAATATTACTCTTGCCATACACAGGCTATTTTAGATTATACTAATACTCCTTTTTCATCAAGGAGGTTTGAGTGCTGGTAGTTTCAAAGCACCTGCTCATCTTTACTGTATTGAATTGTATCGCTCAGTAGAAACAAGCCGAATGGGTACCAAAAAAGTTGTATGGTACAATATTTGGTATATTGGTACTTTTGAAATAAATGTGTACCACATCATACTGTACTGTACCAAATTGTACAGCTGGTGGTTTGGTACAATATTTGGTATTTTGGTACTTTTAAATAAATGCGTACTGTTCTGTACCAAATTGTACAGCTTAGTAGAAACAAGCCAAATGGGTACCAAAAAGTGGTATGGTACGATATTTGCTATTTTGGTACATTTGAAATAAATGTGTACTGTACTCTACTGTACCGAATTGTACTGTTTAGTAGAAACAAGTCAAATGGGTACCAAAAAAGTGGTATGGTACGATATTTGATATATTGGTGCTTTTTAAATAAATGTGTACCTTACCATACCGTACTGTACCGAATTGTACCGCTTAGTAGAAACATGCCAAATGGGTACCAACAAAAGTGGTTTGGTACAATATTTGATATTTTGGTACTTTTAAATAAATGCGTACTGTACAGTACTGTTCTGTACCAAATTGTACCGCTTAGTAGAAACAAGTCAAATGGGTACCAAAAAGTGGTATGGTACGATATTTGCTATTTTGGTACATTTGAAATAAATGTGTACCATACTCTACGGTACCGAATTGTACTGTTTAGTAGAAACAAGTCAAATGGGTACCAAAAAAGTAGTACAGGACAATATTTGGTGTTTTGGTACTTTTAAATAAATGTGTATCGTACCGTACTGTATAGAATTGTACCGTTTAGTAGAAACAAGCCAAATGGGTACCAAAAAAAGTGGTATGGTACGATATTTGATATATTGGTACTTTTTAAATAAATGTGTACCATACCATACTGTTCTGTACAAATTGTACCGCTTAGTAGAAACAAGCCAAATGGGTACCAAAAAGTGGTATGGTACGAAATTTGGTGTTTTGGTACTTTTAAATAAATGTGTACCGTACCGTACTGTACCGAATTGTACCATTTGGTAGAAACAAGCCAAATGGGTGCCAAAAAAGTAGTATGGGATGATATTTGGTATATTGGTACTTTTGAAATAAATGCATACCTTGTCATACTGTACTGTACCGAATTTTACCATTTAGTAGAATCAAGCCAAATGGGTACCAAAAAAGTGGTATGGTACGATATTTGGTATTTTGGTACTAAATGCGTACCGTACTTTACTGTACTGAATTGTACCGCTTAGTAGAAACAAGCCAAATGGGTAACAAAAAGTGGTATGGTACAATGACCAAAAAAATTGGTATGGTACAATATTTGGTATATTACTTTTGGAATAAATGCGTACCATACTGTACTGTGCTGAATTGTACCGCACAGTAGAAACAAGCCAAATGCGCACTTTACTGTATTGCATTTTAGCGATCAGTAGAAATGAGCTAAATGGGTACCAACAAAAAGTGGATTGGTATGATATTTGGTATTTTGGTACTTTGGTACTTTTAAATAAATGTGTACAGTACTTTACTGTTCCCAATTGTACTGCTTAGTAGAAACAAGCCAATTGGTTTCCAAAAAAGTTGTACGGTACGATATTTGGTATTTTGATACTTTTAAAATAAATGAGTAGCATAGTGTACTGTACCAAATTGTACCGTTCAGTAGAAATGAGCCCAATGGGTACCAAAAAAAGTGGCTTGGTATGATATTTGGTACTTTGGTACTTTTTAAATAAATGAGTACCATACTGTACTGTGCTGAATTGTACCGCACAGTAGAAACAAGCCAAATGGAAGCCAAAAAAAGGGGTACAGTACGTTATTTGGCATTTTGTTTTTTTTAATAAATGCGTACCATACTTTACTGTATTGAATTCTACCGCGCAGTAGAAACAAGCCAAATGGGGACCAAAAAATTGGTATGGTACAATACTTGGTATATTGTTACTTTTGGAATAAATACATACCGTACATTACTGTAGCGAATTTTAGCGATCAGTAGAAATGAGCCAAATGGGTACCAACAAAAAGTGGTTTGGTACGATATTTGGTATTTTGGTTCTTTTGAAATAAATGCGTACCATACTGTACTTTACCGAATTATATCGCTCAGTAGAAACAACCCAAATGGGTACCAAAAAAGTGGTACGATATTTTGTATTTTGGTCGTTTTTAAATAAATGCATAATGTATTGTACCACATAGAAGAAACAAGCCACAAGGAATCATGTCTCTCTTATCATCTTGTCATATTAGTGGCAGTTGAGATGCTAAAAAAGAGACCCTTCGACATGCAACAGCCTGAAATCCTCAAACCGTGCACAACCCCCCTGGTGCATCATCATCCGAACAAAGTGTGTCACAGTTACACAGAGATAATCCAATCTGAAATGGCCTGCGAGGTGTGATATATGACCTTTAAATCACTTTAAATAAGCCATGGAACTCCACTTGCGGAGGTAAGACTGTAAGATTTGATCATATGCTTTCCCAAATAAGATCACCGCAGCTCTCTTTCATCCATCAAGGAATAAAAAAAACATTAAATGGCCATTATAAACTTGGCCTAATGGCCTGAAAATCTGATCTGTGTCAAACCCACACAGGAATTCTAAGCAGCTCTTAGGCATGCCTGAAAAATATCAGATGGACACTGAATATAAGATGGAGGCTTTTACATTCATGCCATGAATATCAGCTATGTTATTACATTAAATACAGCATTATTGCACGGTTTTATGGAGTACTTATTTCTAACTGGCCAATCACAACATTCCAAGGCATGTTATTCTCAGATAACAACCATTAATAGTAATACCACAGGCTTAAGAGACAAGAAGGAACAGCCAAACTCAAACCAGCATGATCCAAACAAAGATACTACATATAAAAGCTATTTAAAAGTGCTGCGTAGTATTAAAATGCTAATCCGATTCAATGATCTATGCTAAGCTAAGCTAAAAAGTGCTCCCGTCAGACCCAGAGATCGGCTTAATTGATTAAAAAATGATAAAACGCAACTGTTTAACACTAAAGGAGTTGTAAAATGAGCTTATTTCCCCCATAAATGTGTTCCTTTAATACTTTCTTCCAGTATTTGTTCTCTACCTGTTATACATACACATTAAAAACATGTAGAGCTCATTGACTGTCATATCTCCGACTAAAGCTTCCTGTTCTGTTCTAGAAAAAAAAAAAGTCTACCTTGTGTAAGGAAAAGTTTGCACTGCTGGAGGTCAGAATAAAACAGCTTAAGGACACGGTGATCAGCTCGTGAGCGTCTGCATCTCTATCGGCGGCAATAAAAGAGTGCATTCATTATAGTTAAATTGCAGCAGCGAGTGTCTAAGAGTGTTTCAGAATCCACATAATAGCCAGGCCTGCTACTGTGTAGAGTAAATTGAGAGAGCGTGGCGTTCGCTACCACATTAAGCATAATTGCAGGCTCCTCAGAGAATCAACGTTCACATCGCTATCAAGAACCGTTATCTTCTCTTGTTTTGTTTGGTGCGGGAATGCAAATGGATGAAGGAGTTAGTCTCAAAATATCACTCAGCGTTTTTAGATCGATTTATTGAAAATGTACAACTCAAATGGAGCATTTTAGCTAAATATATTTGTTAAGATCTTTATGGATTATGGATTATGGTTATGGATCGACCCATCAAGGTTGTTATAGTTAACGAAAACTAAAAAAAAAAAACCTACAATTGAAAAAACATATTCGTTAAGTAAAATAAAAATAAAAACAAGAGTTTGTTAGAAACTAGAACTAACTGAAACTGTATTCTGTATATACAAAACTAACTAACTAACTTACTCTCAGGGCCGTTTATATTGCAGTTGTTATTTAGCCGCACCATGTTGGTGTTTCGTAACGTCAAATTTTTACGAGCTGGGACGTTAGCCCAAGGCTAAACCCCCAACACATACACTACAGACGATTTAGCTTACCCAATTCCCCTAACGTAGACTAACCATGTTCCGTACACAACGATGTTCCGTACAGATTACCTCTCAATGGCAATCTCTGAATAAATACTTAGGGGTCGTAGACGAGCTATATATCTCTCACTCCCGAGCACAACAAAGACCCTCCTACCATGCGTTTCTGAGAAAAATCAGTACGTTTGCTACGTCCACCTAATGCGCTTGAAAAAAGACAGTGGGCAAGCTAAAGGGGCGAGTGTCGCTTGGGAGGGGAGACATTCAGAGCAACGACAATATGCATTTGCATTTAAAGGTGCAGTATGTAAGTTTGACACCCAGTGGTTGAACTAGGTATTGCACTCCTGGATCAAAATGAACGCAAGCGCGGGTTGCCAGATTGAGCACAGGAGCGAGTGATTTAAACTGTGTTCTAAATAAGAGCAACGACACGCGACAGAATGAAATATTCTCCATATTAAAAGGAGTTTTGGTTCTAATCAACACCTCGAATTGATATATTAGAAACGGCTTCTGTTTCTCACAGCTGAACAACAGAAACCTATGACAGTGATCACCTCAGGTAAACATCGTGTGTTTTATTCAGTGCTAAATGCTAACAATGTGAGTCTGAATAGATTAAAACCTTACCGTTTGGTGAGTGAGGGCATATTCTGTGCTTCTGAATGGCTGTGTTTACATTTCTGTCGTGTTTCGTCTGGTGCAAACAGCCAAATTGATCATCACTGCGTATCTCGTCACAAAGCGTGTTGTTAGGACACGCGGTTACAGTGTAACCTGCTCACCTAATGTTTACGTTCCTAATATTTATATAATTTGCTAACTAATAACCTCATGTGGAACTGAATCTGTCTCATTTCGACGTCTGATACTGTCCATTTCGCTCACGTCTGCATGCTTTCAGAGTCTTTCTGAATGAATGAATGAAATACGCTGTTTTCCAACAAGGCAACCCGGAGTGCTGAATTATAATTGGCTAAACTGGCATTGTGCAGGTTAAATTGACCTAAACAAAGACAGCGCTCCGGCACGGAGAAAACATTTTCAAAGCAGAATATCTGACTTCAGCATTGTTTTTCAGTTAAACAGGTATGTTCACTTGAGATGTTTCTTAAATATCTGCACACATATTCTGGTGTTTTTATGCTTTAGAAGAGTTAAACATACAGCACCTTTAATTTAATATCACACAATATTGCAGTCTTTATGAAATGAATATTTTGTTGTCACAAATTGTTAAATAAATGGTCTTTTTTTTAATAAATGCTTTGAAATGGGGATATTTAAGCACCCATTGTGGGTGACGATGACCACAGCGCAACACTCAGCCAGAGAGAGAGAGGCTGCAAACGCTGTTTGGATAATCTTTGGGCAGTGATGATGTTTATATTCATAAAAGGTCAGTCAAGTTAGTGTTAATTTGCATGAATTTAATGTTTTAATATTTAAAATTGTGACGCTAATAAAATAAACATGATATAAAAATTGAATGATTGTAAATTTATATCATTTCAAACTTTCAGAAAACGTATAACATTAACTTCAAGTTAAACACAATAATACTATATTCTGGCATTGGTTTTTAATAGGACTTAAATCAATGTCCATTTTTGCTGGTGAACGGAAGCCCTGTACGGAACACTATTTAACCATGTACGCAACACCGTTAAAACCTATCTTCTGTACACATGCGAAGGTGGTAGTTTTCCCATCTTTTCTCAGAAACTACTGGTCTAAAAGACCAATAGGCACCTGGAGGAAACCCATGCAAACACGGGGAGAACATGCAAACTCCACACAGAAACGCACAGCCGAGGCTCGAACCACGACCTTGCTGTGAGGCGAACGTGCTGCCCCAAAACAAACTGAAACTAACTAAAATTATAGCAAAAACGTCCTTCAATTTCATCTTTGTAAATGTATTTAATACACACTGTAAGCCTTTTAGGTCAATCAATTTGCTTCGCGATGCCAGTTTTATGCCAGGTGTTTGACCTATACAACACCTCCTCGCTGTTGCTCCCATGACAAAAATAAAGGCTGGACATGACAGCAACATAGTGACAGCATTAAATAAGACCCGAGCAGACACTTAAAATAATTAATTTAACGCATTTGTGCCCAATAATGGGTGTTATTTCTGTATTAGTGATCGCGATCATGAACAAATTGTTCTTTTTAACTGAATTTAACTGGTGAACTAGTTCACCAAATCAAACTGAATCATTTGAAACGATTCACGTCTCAAGCTACTAACTTTTTACATGCCTGATACCCCCCTCTGACTCGAAATAAACCAATACACGAAGAGTTCAGACGCAAAAACCTCTAAGTAACCTGTAAGTCAATTCACTTTTTTGGCAAAGAATAGGTCATTTTCATCAATTTTAACATGAAATACTTGAACATAAACATAAGAGGCAGAGAAAGATGCTCATAGTAGAGGTTTTTCCATGTGAACTCTTCATATACTGAGTTATTCAGTTATTAGAACAGTACACTGAGATCAGATGTGAGAAGCGGTGAACCAATAATACTGCGCATGCGTGATTTAGTGAACTGAACACAAACAGTACATGACAGCCGGCTATGACTGAAGCAAACTTGAACAACCACTAAACCGAGAGCCTACATGAGAGGGTCTGGCGAAACGTAAGTTTATTCCATAACAGAAAGTGGTAATGGATTTTAAATAAGTGAATCACGCTTCAGTCGGGTCGCAAAACTTAACTGTAAGAAAATGTTCAGATCATGGTGATGTTTTAACTGACTGAAATTATGATTGCTGACTACATATTGTTAATATGTTGAGTCCAAACTTGGGAAGCTTGTCATAAAAGATCCAGTTCGCGTTAAAGATTCAAACTTCCCATCACTACTGTGTGCATCTAACCTCAGAAGCAGCCTTGCACATACAGTTGAAGTCAGAATTATCAGCCTCACTCTAAATTTCTTGTCTTTTCTAAATATTTCCCAAATGATGTTTAACAGAGCAAAGAAATTTTCACAGTATGTCTGATAATGTTTTTTCTTCTGGAGAAAGTCTTATTTGTTTTATTTCGGCTAGAATAAAAGCAGTTTTTAATTTTTTAAAACCCATTTTAAGGTCAATATTGTTAGCCCCTTTAAGCTATATATTTTTTCAATAGTGTACAGAACAAACCATCATTATACAATAACTTGCCTAATTACCCTAACCTGCCTAGTTACCCTAATTAACCTAGTTAAGCCTTTAAATGTCACTTTAAGCTGTATAGAAGTGTCTTGAAGAAATGAGTTATCAAAACTATTATGATTAGAAATGTGTTGAAATTTTTTTTTTTTCCGTTAAACAGAAATTGGGGGGAAAATTCAACTTCAACTGTATATTGTACTTAGCGCTGCTATCTTGTGAGCTGTTGTATTTGAATTTGAGGATGGGTAGATGGTAGTGTTCTTGTGTTAAACAAAATGTAGCTTATCTTTGGTGGAGTTTCAATATATAACATTTATTCTGATGATTTTGAATCTTGCACCTAAAAAATATCCTTTATTTACAAAAAAACTAACAAACTAAAACTAACACTGAAACTGACGAAAACTAAACTAAAAGTAAGCAATTTTAAAATATAGAAACTAATAAAAACTAGTGAATCTGCCTCCAAATACTAATGAAAACTGACTGAATTAAAAAACAAAAAGTCAAAACGAAACTAAAACTAATGAAACATCTCTAACTGTTATAACCCTGTGACCCACAGAAATCTGCAGATTTCTTTAGCAAGATGCAAGATGTAGTTAATTAGATGTGTTCAATTAATTAGTTTGACAGATGCTGTTGAAGAGCTCTCTAAACACACTAATGTGATGAATTATGTTTACTATATTAGATCATTAAAATAACATGATTAGTATTAAAGGTGCTGTATGCAGGGCTTGACATTAACTTTTTTGATCACTGTTTTTTGATCATTTGTAAAGCCCTGGCTGTGTGTCAGTTTTTGACTCTTCTAAAGCATAAAAACACCATCATATGTGTGCAGATATTTAAGAAACATCCCAAGTGAACATACTTGTTTAACTGAAAAACAATGCTGAAGTCAGATATTCTGCTTTGAAAATGGTTTCTCCGTGCCGGAACGCTGTCTTTGTTTAGGTAACTTTAACCTGCACAATGCCAGTTTAGCCAATTATAATTCAGCACTCCGGGTTGCCTTGTTGGAAAACAGCGTATTTCATTCATTCATTCAGAAAGACTCTGAAAGCATGCGTCCGTGACCGAAATGCAACCTCTGGTGGACAGTAGCAAACGTCGAAATGAGACAGATTCAGTTCCACATGAGGTTATTAATTATCAAATGATATAAATATTACGAGCATAAACATTAGGTGAGCAGGTTACACTGTAACTGCGTGTCCGAACAACACGCTTCATGACGAGAAACGCAGTGATGAGCAGTTTGCACCAGACGAAACACGACAGAAATGTAAATACACAGGGTTCCCGCTGGTCCTTAAAAAGTCTTAAATTAAAATCTGGGAAATGAAGGTCTTAAATTGTCTTAAATTTACTGTAAAGTTGCTGTAGGTATTAAATTTTTAGCCGGTGTGCTTAATGACGATAGGGAAGCACAGTGGTCCACCATAAAACATCTAATAGTTGATCAATTTAGTGTGTGTGAAACAGGAGTGAAATGACAGTCTCCGTGATTTATTAGCTTATTACGATAGGTCGGCTACAGACGCTGGCGTCGGTCTGTGTCACCTGCATGCTGCCATTAAGCCTAGCTGGCAGTAGGTGTTTATTTTCCTCTGTGTCGAGTTTCTTCGCTGGTGCTTTGTTTTTTCTTAACACTTCCTTAAATGTACAAGTGGCTCAAATTCGCTCATTTTGAGGCGAGAACCGTCGGACGTGCAATAACTTTAATCATGAGGTAAACACAAAACAACAGTCTCCATCCGGAGCTCCTTCACGGGACTCCACACTTGTAAACACTCGCTGCATCACACTCGTGCAGCTCACCTCGGCCCACACTCGTCAGCGCTACCAAACCGACCAATCACACAATACGCGTTACATTTTTTGAGAGGTGCGCATCAACGTCGCCGTATATATATATATATATATATATATATATATATATATATATATATATATATATATATATATATATATATATATATATATATACACACACACACACACACACACACACACACACACACACACACACACACACACACACTGAGAATACAGCAGGGACCAAGATGGCAGAACTTATCACTAAATCGAATTCCATTAGAAAAAGATGCAAGGAAAATCGAAGGGAGTTGGTGAACCTAGACGATGAAATTGAGAAGATGAGAAGAGAGATGCCACATGTCTTGAGGAGAATTTGGGATGTTACAAAACAAAGGGTTTCTCTCATTAAAAGTCCTGTAATAACATTAGTGTTTTCTAACAGTTATGTAGATTATTTGTCCACATTTTGGCTGGTAAAAGCTGTTTTGAGGACTTTTATTATTGAGCTTATTTTCAGTATTCTATTCTATATGGTTCCTTCATACAAGGCATTGTGTTGTTTAGTGTATTCCAACTTATCTATGTTACGTTGGCTCTGTTCTACATCACAAAGGAACAAAAAAAACGAAAAGAAAAAGGTCTCAAAGAAAAGTATTTTTCCTTTTTTGTACTTACCGAGTCTGCACATTGCACATAATTGATACCAAATGGAAAACTTTCAAGTTTTGATTTCCATTGTAGGAGGCAATACATTAAGTAAGCTATTCCAAAGAAATTATGACATTTTTGGGTCTTAAATTATATTTGTTGAGGTCGTAAAAAGGTCTCAAAAAGCATTAAATATTACTTTTAAAATGGTGCACCCTGATACAGCCTTTCAGAAGCACAGAATATGCACTCACTCACGAAACGGTAAGGTTTATAATCTATTTAAAGCATGTTAACCCTCTTTAACATCATTAAATGTAGATGCTGAATCATTCATATGTGTTTAGTTCTAAAGTTCAATCTCAAACGGTTTATTGTATTCTCCAGATCTGAGCTGAACTATCTGCTGCTGCTTTCAGTATATGGCAATAAATGTCCTGTAAAATGGCATTCAGACTCACATTGTTAGCACTGAATAAAGCACACGAGGTTTACCTGAGGTGATCACTGTCATAGGTTTCTGTTGTTCAGCTGTGAGAAACAGAAGCCGTTTCTAATATATCAATTCCAGGTGTTGATTAGGACCAAAACTCCTTTTAATATGGAGAATATTCCCTCTGTCGCGTGTCGTTGCTTTTATTTAGAGCACAGTTTAAATCACTCGCTCCTGTGCTCAATCTGGCAACCTGTGCTTGCGTTTGTTTTGATCCAGGAGTGCAATACCTAGTTCACCCACTGGGTGTCAAACTTACATACTGCACCTTTAAATTATACTGTGTTAAATATTATATTAAACAACATAATTAGTATTAATAGTTAGTACTTTCGTATTTAAGTTGTCCTATAATATGATTCTTCATAAGAATTTCTGTGTTTCATGTCAGTTCGCTGTGATCTCTGAGCACTTATTCAGTTGTTATGATACCAATAAATTGGATGTTATTTATTAGATCGCGCAGTGGCTGTTTCTGCACTCGATTGAACACGTGTCGAAAACCTCATTATGTTTTTGTTATTGCACTTCAGACCTCCATGCTCACAAATCCACACTAATTAATGGTTTAAAGGGAGCCAACAGTCAGCGGACTGACACATCCGCACGCTCCGTATCTAATTTTACATCCATTTCGTGGTTTTCCTGAGGATGTGAAGTAAAGGACAGTCCATCAAGTCATTATCACCAATCTGTTCCCCACACAAACACACACACACAGAGAGCGTCCAGTCATCAGGGCTGAAGACAGATCTGTCACACAGCGCCGCTCTAATCTCTCTGTGTGTATTTGCCGTAGGTCAAACCCACGCAGTTTAATAATAAACCGCTTTTATATTGCCCTCACAAAGCTAATGTGCTGTTTGTCTGGATTTCCTGCTGGGCACATTTGTGTTACTGGAGAAAAACGGAAAAATTGTCAACAATGAAGCTCTAAAAATGTGTGTTTATGTTTTTGTTTTTCCTCCACTTATTAGGCCAACTTGCACGAAGATTAAAGGGATAGTTCACACAACAATTTTAATTCTGTCATCATTTACTTATCCTCGACTTGTTCCAAACTGGTTTGAGTTTCTGTAGTTTTGTTGAACACAAAAGAAGATATTTTGAAGAATGTTGGAAAGCTGTAACCTTTGACTTCCACAGTAGAAAGAACTATTTTTTTTAATGTAAACACGTGCTCATGTCTCACATTTTTTTAGAAGCCGTGTCAAGTTAAAAGAACTTAAATCACCAGTGAGTACTTTACATGGACACCAATATTTCGATTTTAGGATGATTAAAACAATACTCTGATTAAGAGTTGACCATGTCAACAGCAATTTTTGAGTACCTCAATAAAACAGAAATCGAATTAAGACGTGCAGTATATCTAGTTTAGTCTCATTATTATACATCAATCAGCCCATTTACTAGTATCTGGTTGGACCCCCTTTTGCCTTCAGAACTGCTTTAATCCTTCGTGGCGTAGATTCAACAAGCTACTGGAAATATTCCTAAGAGATTTTGCTCCATATTGACATGATTGCATCACGCAGTTGCTGCAGATTTGTCGGCTGCACATCCATGATGCCAATCTCATGTTCCCAAAAGTGCTCTATTGGATTGAGATCTGGTGACTGTGGAGGCCATTCGAGTACAGTGAACTCATTGTCATGTTCAAGAAACCAGTCTGAGATGATTCGCGCTTTATGACATGGTGCGATATCCTGCTGGAAGTAGCCATCAGAAGATGGAGACACTGTGGTCATAAAGGGATGGACATGGTCAGCAACAATACTCAGGTAGGCTGTGGCGTTGACACATTGCTCAATTGGTACTAATGGGCCCAAAATGTGCCAAGAAAATCTCCCCCACACCATTACACCACCACCACCAGACTGCGCTGTTGATACAAGGCAGGATGGATCCATGCTTTCATGTTGTTGAGGCCAAATTCTGACCCGACCATCCGAATGTGGCAGCAGAAATGGAGACTCATCAGACCAGGCAACGTTTCTCCAATCTTCTCTTGTCCAGTTTTGGTGAGCCTGTGTGAATTGTAGCCTCAGTTTCCTGTTCTTAGCTGACAGGAGTGGCCCCCGGTGTGGTCTTCTGCTGCTGTAGCCCATCCGCCTCAAGGTTGGACATGTTGTGCGTTCAGAGATGCTCTTGTTGCCACGTTCAAAGTCACTTAAATCCCCTTTCTTCCCCATTCTGATGCTCGCTTTGATCGTCTTGACCATGTCTACATGCCTAAATGCAGTGAGTTGCCGCCATGTGATTGGCTGATTAGAAATTTGCGTTAACGAGCAGTTGGACAGGTGTACCTCGTAAAGTGGTCAGTGAGTGGTAAGTGCAGTAAAGGCTTGTGAACACCTCAAACTATTATCATTTTGTATTTATCTTCACTACATTTTGCGACAGGACACACACACGCCAGTTGTCAGGGGTTTTACCACAAGCAAATGAGAACGGCTTCAAGCAAGAGAGCACAGTTTTGGTGTGATTTTGAAGTATTTTTTGTTGTGGGGGCATGAATGAAACGTTGATTGAAAATTCATTCAAAAAAGGCCTGTTGCTTGAGAATTTGTATCCACCTTCGTCTCTTTGCTTGCATAGAGCAAAATAAAAAATGAAATGCCCAAAAACACAAATGTTGCCATGACGAACACCAACTGTCGTTGCGTAAAACGCTGGAGGAAACTACCATTGCTGACATAATGACGTTAATCAAATGATGTGCTATAACATGCAATACAGGATCATGAAAGGAACATTCAAAAAGCAACTCATGTAAACACCTTAATCAGATTATTGTCTTATTCAGATTAAAGCAAATAATAAGATTACTGACATCCATGTAAATGTAGTCAATGACTACGTTTACATGGACACCAATAATTAGATTTTAATGCGATTAAGACAATACTCTGATTAAGAGTCTACCATGTAAACAGCCATTTTTGATTAATTTAATCAGATTAAGGTCATAATCGAACTAAAGAGAAATGGAATTAAGACATGTGGAGTATGCCGATTTCAGTCGCATTATTGAAGTGCAGTACAGACATGTAAACACCTTAATCGAACTATTACTGTCATGTAGGTCTTTTCGCCACGTTTTGCGACAGGATAGTCCACACACACACACACACACACACACATACACACACATGGCTGTTTGACACTTTTTGTGTTTTTTTTTCCATTCAGTATGCGGTCTGAACTTTCAACACTCTTCCAGCAATTCATACTTTTATCCAATATCTCGTTTGTCACGGGGGGCATGCATGAAATGTTCTCAAATGAAAGTAAAAGTACCAAACAGCAGTAAAGTCAACAAATTAAAAATGAAACACCTGAAATTACATGAAACTCCGGAGGAAATGCGGACAGCGCGGTGACGCAATGGCGTTAATCGACTTATGTGATAAAATATGTCAAATGGGATCATGAAATGGACATTTAAAAAGCAACTCATGTAAACGCCTTAATCATTTTATTGTCTTAATTAGATTAAGGCAAATAATTCGATTACAATTGCTCGTTTTTTTAAATATGTTTAATCCCGCACCTTTTCGCAGCGCCGTACGACAGAATTTCGCAAGCTCAAACTCTAGTGTGACTTCGGCTTTAGTCTGTTGGAGCAGGGTTGGAACTAAACTGTGCAGGGCTGCGGCCCTCCAGGAACTGAGTTTGACACCTGGAATAAATAAAATTATTTATCAGAATTTATTTATTGATTTGATTTATTTATTTAGAATTATTTATTCAATGATACTGAAATAAACAGGTAAAAGGTGTTTTTCTGATATTATTATTATTTCTATATCTACATATTTGAGCTGTGACAATGAACCCCAACCTGTTTGCTGCTCAGGATCTTCATGTTTGACTCTGAATGTGTCTTCAATCTTCAGGTCTTCACTCTCCTCTTTAATAAGCGCCATCTTCATAATAGTGGAGCTCAGTCGCTTCAGCAGGAGTTTCTCTGTCTGTTTAAGAGGAGAAGAATCAACACAAAGAAGAAGAAATCAAGACTAAACCTCTGTCTGTGTCTCAATCACTTCTCTAGTTCACTAGTCAGTGCACACTGGAGGAGAGTCACTCACAGTCACAGTTAAAGCAGCCCCTGATCAGACAGATAAACACAGCAAGTTTTTATTTCAGCATTTATGATCTGCAAATGGATGAATTTCATAATATATTTAATAATTACGCCTTCATAAACACTCATCACTGATGTTTGTTTGTGACGTCAGAAAGACGCCGTGTTTCAGTCTGTCACTTAATGACGTTTTAAAATACGACATAATTTAACTAGTAAAGTCTTTATTATCAAAGTGCATTGAAATGTAATGCAGATAACGAGAGCCTATGCTATTTAGTTTTTGAACACAACGCTGGAAACAGTTTCTGGAAGGATCTAGCTAAAATATAGTTTTACAGTTTTTCTCAGTCGCTTTGGTGCATTTCTCACAACATTATTTACATTTGCACAACAGTTAATGCATTTCTCAAAACAATTAGTCATTTGTGCACATCAAAGTAGCAGTTTCTCATTCCTTTCAACAAATTGCAAATGCTTTTGGACGTGCATCAATTGCTTTCATACAACTCTCTGCTGTTTATAACATTATCAGTTGCTTATGTCATGTCAGTCAAAATTAACTAAACTTGTGTCTGCTGAATAGTCATTTCATATTAAACTAATAGTCCTCATTTCATTACTTGAGTCATTACATACACAAATGTTGAACTAGTTGTCAAAATCTGTCAAGCAAATTTTATTTCAAAACTTTAAATCTTTTTTTCCACTGAAAATGTCTTCTAAATTGAACAATTTGATGAATGATTTACAGACCTGTGTATGTTGTAGGTTCAGTTCCAATATGTACTGCAGTATTGTCTACAGTTGTGCACAGCTCTGCCCAAAGAAAGTTTGTTTGTTGTAAATAAGGGTGTATTTATTCTTTTGCACAATGCTGTGAATAAATTAGAATTGTAAAGAGCAAATGCAGTAAACATGTGAAACATACATATTCAGTGTCTTGTACTCAAGACACTCACTAAATGCAGTGATGTCTAACTTTACTGTAGTTTTCAAATGGCTGCTAATAGTATATAGTGCTGTCTTGAGCATTTTCAGGAAGTGTCACCAAAATCTGACTTTTTACATTGGAAAAAATGTACAGAGTAAAGTGTCATAATGAAAACATGACAAAGCCATTTGACTATCTTGTTCATAAACAATGGTGGCAGGACTTTTCATTTTGTTGACACTGACACTTTCATTGACATCAATACTTGCTTTTGAGGAATGAGCTCTCCATTTTGAGCAAGTGACTCGCTTTTGCAGGTTATCCACTAGGTTTTGCAGTTTGCACTAATTGTTTTGAGAAATGCATGAACTGTTGTGCAAATGTAAATAGTGTTGTGAGGAATGCACCAAAGCCACTGAGAAAAACTGTAAAATGACAAAACTTACTTATTATTTTACATTAACATATATTCTAATTAGATTAAGGCAAATAATTCGATTACTGATGTCCATGTAAACGTAGTCAATGTCAGGTCCAAAAGCAGAAGAACTTAGGTTTAGCATTGTTTACAAGCCGATGCCCTTGTGCTATATGCTGCGATTTCAAGCATTCCAAGTGCTACATCTCACATTATAGATAGATAGATAGATAGATAGATAGATAGATAGATAGATAGATAGATAGATAGATAGATAGATAGATAGATAGATAGATAGATAGATAGATAGATAGATAGATAGATAGATAGATAGATAGATAGATAGACAAAAAGAGAGACGGACAGAAAGATAGATTGATAGATTGATTGATTGATTGATTGATTGATTGATTTTTTTTGTGTTGAAACACGATGATTTGCTTAAATAGCACTGGAATGAACATTTAATAGTGTTTCAGCAGTGACATTATTGTCCTGAAGCTCCTGAGAGGATCTATTTTTTTGTACCTAGTGTAAAATGGATTCCAAACAGCCAAAGTGATCACAGAAAATACAATGACAAGCACACAAATATAGGATTAGCGTTGAGTTAAGCAGTTTTTTTAGGGAACTGAAACTGAAAAAAGCAACGGTCACATGTCTGTATTATTATGAATTTCATAATCAAACTCTATTGTATTGTATTCATTTGTATTGGAGGATAAGTTTATGACCCCCACAGATGGACTAACTCAATAGATTTGCTTGTGTCTCTAAAGTTATTAGTGCTTTATTTACCTCATAAGCTGATGGGAATAATTGTGAAGTTTACTAATAGTTTACAGAGGCTTTGGCTGCATATCCTCCAGTAATGAGATGATTAATGAATATAACCATGCGTTCTCTTCCTCTCCAGATACGCCGCCTCAGTGAAGGACGGATCGCAGTACTTCATCCTCCTCATCATCACGGATGGAGTGATTTCAGATATGGCCCAGACAAAGGAGTCCATTGTTAATGTGAGTGTCCGGCCTACTACTTTAGCTCAATAGAAATGTGTAAATGGATTAACTCCATAGTCAATAGCTTTGTTCCCGTCCACCTATTTCTGGCCCAATCCCATTTCTATTTTATACGCCCACTTAAAATCCATGTAGAAGTACCCACATCTGCATAAAATCCTATTATAATGTGCTGATCACAATTGTTTTCAAGGTATTCTCAAAGCCATGTTTTCTAAAGTGTTTAGTTTAGTCTAGGGTTAGCAACATTAACTGTGAAAGACAATCCATATTGTATCCATATTGTGGATAGCACCCCAAACACCGTCAAATGATTAAAAAAAGACAAAACAGCCAAACTGATCCACATACTGAACTGTAAAAAACCTTAATGAACTATTCATCCCTAGTTATTATATGTTGTCGCTAGCCATGTCGTCTGCAGTAGCCATTCCAGAAAACACAAGAACGTTTAACAGATTACTCAATCGCCAAACTGTTTTTGACTGTATTTGGACTTTAGAAAGCGTTGCTCATCTTCAGCTCGAAAGTGTAAGAGCCTCTAGGTTTCCTTAGGTTAGGTCTGGTGGACGTCACGTTGCAAGAATTCTCATATTCAGGAATGTAACCACAAGAACACAACGTCAGCGTTGTTCCTGAAGTGCTGTGAAAAGCTGACATCTGGCCTATTCTTACAGATTGGTCTATTCTGTTAAGTCATCGGGTAACGTAATCAAAATTCATGACATCGCTGTCGAGAATACTCGATTCTGATTGGTCACTCTCGATATTTCAAGGTACAGTATGTTACCGCCTCTCGGGCATTCTGTCTGAATGAGGAAACATCGAATTCTCCAAAACTGTTTGCCAAGCTCACCAATAGAATAGAATTAAGCAACAGCTGACTCATAAGTTTCATTTCTAAACGTCTGAATCAAACAAAATCGCACTCAAAGTGAACGAGATCACGTCACCAACCTCATTTATAGCCATACTACACATTATAATCCTCTTGATAATGATCGTCTGATCGTGCTGCTCATCCAAAGTAATCCACAACTTGGTCTTGATGGTGAATATCCTCCAGAAATGACAGCGACTCTTTGTTTGCAAGTTTGTGGGTGTTTGAGTAGTTGCTGCTGTCATGTGATGTGCATTTGACAGGATGGACTGGATCTTGCGTTCATTTTATACAGATTAGAAAACTAGAAAACTTTTGTTTTGAAGTGTAGCTGGTTCATTTAAAAGCTCAAATTATAAGCATTACGTGGATATATTTCTTATGTCTGTGAAGCAAGTATTCGCTGAGATTCCAGTGTGTTTGTTGACCACAAAAACTGTCCTAAAAGCACACGTCTGGTCCGAGCTTCTCCCCTGGAGAAACGTCAGTCTATAGCGATCGATGATTGGCTCCTGTACTAGTAGGCGGGGCTTTATTCCCCATATTGACCGTTACATTTTCCATATTCAAAACTATACGAGTGACACGTCTTGTGTATTCTATAGTCTTTGGTTATTCCCAGATAACAACCGCTAAATAACGCAGGCTCATCTGAGAACTTCGAATCAACCGTGACTGTCAATGAATACGTTCAATTCCATATACTTACATTCACATTTATGTATATCTGCTTGTCTGTCACATGTTTGATGCCATCTTGTGAATGTATTAATATATAGGGTACTATATGCTCCATTCAACCAGTTTCGATTCTTTTACGTTTTTGGCTGTTTGGCGCCATCTTGTGTGTGAATAATGCACAGGTTAGTGTATACTCCATCAGCTGTTTTAGTTTCTGTCAGCTTTGTGTTTTTGACTGTTTAGCGCCATCTTGTGTCTGAATAATGTGCAGGTTAGTGTATACTCCATCAGCTGTTTTAGTTTCTGTCAGCTTTGTGTTTTTGACTGTTTGTCTCCATCTTGTGTCTGAATAATGTGCAGGTTAGTGTATACTCCATCAGCTGTTTTAGTTTCTGTCAGCTTTGTGTTTTGACTGTTTGTCTCCATCTTGTGTCTGAATAATGTGCAGGTTAGTGTATACTCCATCAGCTGTTTTAGTCTCTGTCAGCTTTGTGTTTATGACCGTTTGTATCCATCTTGTGTCTGAATAATGCACAGGTTAGTGTATACTCCATCAGCTGTTTATTTCATTACTGTCAGCTTTGTGTTTTTGACTGTTTGTCTCCATCTTGTGTCTGAATAATGCGCAGGTTAGTGTATACTCCATCAGCTGTTTTAATTTCATTACTGTCAGCTTTGTGTTTTTGACTGTTTGTCTCCATCTAGTGTCTGAATAATGCGCAGGTTAGTGTATACCCCATCAGCTGTTTTAATTTCATTACTGTCAGCTTTGTGTTTTTGACTGTTTGTCTCCATCTAGTGTCTGAATAATGCGCAGGTTAGTGTATACTCCATCAGCTGTTTTAGTTTCTGTCAGCTTTGTGTTTTTGACTGTTTGTCTCCATCTTGTGTCTGAATAATGCGCAGGTTAGTGTATACTCCATCAGCTGTTTAGTTTCTGTCAGCTTTGTGTTTTTGACTGTTTGGCGCCCTTTTGTGTCTGAGTAATGCGCAGGTTAGTGTATACTCCATCAGCTGTTTTAGTTTCTGTCAGCTTTACGTTTTTGACTGTTTGGCGCCATCTAGTGACTGAATAATGCGCAGGATAGTGTATACTCCATCAGCTGTTTAGTTTCTGTCAGCTTTGTGTTTTTGACTGTTTGGCGCCCTTTTGTGTCTGAGTAATGCGCAGGTTAGTGTATACTCCATCAGCTGTTTTAGTTTCTGTCAGCTTTACGTTTTTGACTGTTTGGCGCCATCTAGTGACTGAATAATGCGCAGGATAGTGTATACTCCATCAGCTGTTTTAGCGTCTGTCAGCTTTGTGTTTTTGACTGTTTGGTGCCATCTTGTGTCTGAATAATGTGCAGGTTAGTGTATACTCCATCAGCTGTTTTAGCGTCTGTCAGCTTTGTGTTTTTGACTGTTTGGCGCCATCTAGTGTCTGAGTAATGCGCAGGATAGTGTATACTCCATCAGCTGTTTTAGCGTCTGTCAGCTTTGTGTTTTTGACTGTTTGGTGCCATCTTGTGTCTGAATAATGTGCAGGTTAGTGTATACTCCATCAGCTGTTTTAGTTTCTGTCAGCTTTACGTTTTTGACTGTTTGGCGCCATCTAGTGTCTGAGTAATGCGCAGGATAGTGTATACTCCATCAGCTGTTTTAGCGTCTGTCAGCTTTGTGTTTTTGACTGTTCGGTGCCATCTTGTGTCTGAATAATGTGTAGGTTAGTGTATACTCCATCAGCTGTTTTAGTTTCTGTCAGCTTTGTGTTGTTGACTGTTTGGCCCCATCTTGTGTCTGAATAATGTGCAGGTTAGTGTATACTCCATCAGGTGTTTTAGTGTCTGTCAGCTTTGTGTTTTTGACTGTTTGTCTCCATCTTGTGTCTGAATAATGCGCAGGTTAGTGTATACTCCATCAGCTGTTTTAGTTTCTGTCAGCTTTACGTTTTTGACTGTTTGGCGCCATCTAGTGACTGAATAATGCGCAGGATAGTGTATACTCCATCAGCTGTTTTAGCGTCTGTCAGCTTTGTGTTTTTGACTGTTTGGTGCCATCTTGTGTCTGAATAATGTGCAGGTTAGTGTATACTCCATCAGCTGTTTTAGCGTCTGTCAGCTTTGTGTTTTTGACTGTTTGGCGCCATCTAGTGTCTGAGTAATGCGCAGGATAGTGTATACTCCATCAGCTGTTTTAGCGTCTGTCAGCTTTGTGTTTTTGACTGTTTGGTGCCATCTTGTGTCTGAATAATGTGCAGGTTAGTGTATACTCCATCAGCTGTTTTAGTTTCTGTCAGCTTTACGTTTTTGACTGTTTGGCGCCATCTAGTGTCTGAGTAATGCGCAGGATAGTGTATACTCCATCAGCTGTTTTAGCGTCTGTCAGCTTTGTGTTTTTGACTGTTTGGTGCCATCTTGTGTCTGAATAATGTGTAGGTTAGTGTATACTCCATCAGCTGTTTTAGTTTCTGTCAGCTTTGTGTTGTTGACTGTTTGGCCCCATCTTGTGTCTGAATAATGTGCAGGTTAGTGTATACTCCATCAGGTGTTTTAGTGTCTGTCAGCTTTGTGTTTTTGACTGTTTGTCTCCATCTTGTGTCTGAATAATGCGCAGGTTAGTGTATACTCCATCAGCTGTTTTAGTTTCTGTCAGCTTTGTGTTTTTGACTGTTTGTCTTCATCTTGTGTCTGAATAATGCGCAGGTTAGTGTATACTCCATCAGCTGTTTTAGTTTCTGTCAGCTTTACGTTTTTGACTGTTTGGCGCCATCTAGTGACTGAATAATGCGCAGGATAGTGTATACTCCATCAGCTGTTTTAGCGTCTGTCAGCTTTGTGTTTTTGACTGTTTGGTGCCATCTTGTGTCTGAATAATGTGCAGGTTAGTGTATACTCCATCAGCTGTTTTAGTTTCTGTCAGCTTTACGTTTTTGACTGTTTGGTGCCATCTTGTGTCTGAATAATGTGCAGGTTAGTGTATACTCCATCAGCTGTTTTAGTTTCTGTCAGCTTTGTGTTGTTGACTGTTTGGCCCCATCTTGTGTCTGAATAATGTGCAGGTTAGTGTATACTCCATCAGGTGTTTTAGTGTCTGTCAGCTTTGTGTTTTTGACTGTTTGTCTCCATCTTGTGTCTGAATAATGCGCAGGTTAGTGTATACTCCATCAGCTGTTTTAGTTTCTGTCAGCTTTGTGTTTTTGACTGTTTGTCTCCATCTTGTGTCTGAATAATGCGCAGGTTAGTGTATACTCCATCAGCTGTTTTAGTTTCTGTCAGCTTTACGTTTTTGACTGTTTGGCGCCATCTAGTGACTGAATAATGCGCAGGATAGTGTATACTCCATCAGCTGTTTTAGCGTCTGTCAGCTTTGTGTTTTTGACTGTTTGGTGCCATCTTGTGTCTGAATAATGTGCAGGTTAGTGTATACTCCATCAGCTGTTTTAGCGTCTGTCAGCTTTGTGTTTTTGACTGTTTGGCGCCATCTTGTGTCTGAATAATGTGCAGGTTAGTGTATACTCCATCAGCTGTTTTAGTTTCTGTCAGCTTTGTGTTTTCGGCTGTTTGTCTCCATCTAGTGTCTGAATCATGCGCAGGTTAGTGTATACTCCATCAGCTGTTTTAGTGTCTGTCAGCTTTGTGTTTTTCACTGTTTGTATCCATCTTGTGTCTGAATAATGCACAGGTTAGTGTATACTCCATCAGCTGTTTTCATCTGTCAGCTTTGTGTTTTTGACTGTTTGTCTCCATCTTGTGTCTGAATAATGCGCAGGTTAGTGTATACTCCATCAGCTGTTTTAGTTTCTGTCAGCTTTGTGTTTTTCACTGTTTGTCTCCATCAAGTGTCTGAATAATGCGCAGGTTAGTGTATACTCCATCAGCTGTTTTAGTGTCTGTCAGCTCTTTTGTTTTTGGCTGTTTGTCTCCATCTGGTGTCTGAATCATGCGCAGGTTAGTGTATACTCCATCAGCTGTTTTAGTTTCTGTCAGCTTTGTGTTTTTGGCTGTTTGTCTCCATCTTGTGTCTGAATCATGCACAGGTTAGTGTATACTCCATCAGCTGTTTTAGTGTCTGTCAGCTTTGTGTTTTTGGCTGTTTGTCTCCATCTTGTGTCTGAATCATGCGCAGGTTAGTGTATACTCCATCAGCTGTTTTAGTTTCTGTCAGCTTTGTGTTTTTGACTGTTTGTCTCCATCTTGTGTCTGAATCATGCGCAGGTTAGTGTATACTCCATCAGCTGTTTTAGTTTCTGTCTGCTTTACGTTTTTGACTGTTTGTCTCCATCTTGTGTCTGAATAATGTGCAGGTTAGTGTATACTCCCTCAGCTGTTTTAGTTTCTGTCAGCTTTGTGTTTTTGGCTGTTTGTCTCCATCTTGTGTCTAAATAATGCGCAGGTTAGTGTATACTCCATCAGCTGTTTTAGTTTCTGTCAGCTTTGTGTTTTTGACTGTTTGTCTCCATCTTGTGGCTGAATAATGCGCAGGTTAGTGTATACTCCATCAGCTGTTTTAGTGTCTGTCAGCTTTGTGTTTTTGGCTGTTTGTCTCCATCTAGTGTCTGAATCATGCGCAGGTTAGTGTATACTCCATCAGCTGTTTTAGTTTCTGTCAGCTTTGTGTTTTTGGCTGTTTGTCTCCATCTAGTGTCTGAATAATGTGCAGGTTAGTGTATACTCCATCAGCTGTTTTAGTTTCTGTCAGCTTTGTGTTTTTGGCTGTTTGTCTCCATCTAGTGTCTGAATAATGCGCAGGTTAGTGTATACTCCATCAGCTGTTTTAGTTTCTGTCAGCTTTCTGTTTTTGACTGTTTGTCTCCATCTAGTGTCTGAATAATGCGCAGGCTAGTGTATACTCCATCAGCTGTTTTAGTTGCTTTGTGTTTTTGACTGTTTGTCTCCATCTTGTGTCTGAATAATGCTCAGGTTAGTGTATACTCCATCAGCTGTTTTAGTTTCTGTTTTTGACTGTTTGGTGCCATCTTTGATAAACTTTGACGGCACAGATCAATGTTTTATGTCTTTTGTGTGGCAAGTAGCTGTGTAATAAGTGGGATAAAGTATGTGCAGGATGGTTGTTTTCACAGAATAAAGCTCTTCAGTCTTATAACACAGATATGGTTTTGGCCGTAACACATTAACGTTGTTATGAATGTAATAAATCACATGCTTGTTTGTAGTAAAAATCCTTATTAACGCCCACTGTTTTACATTTGTGGGTTTCCTTGCTGGCTGCGTGGTCCTGAAAAATATTAGTTTGAAGGGCTGTATGGCTCTTCCGTTTGCCAAACCTCTAAGTAAAGGACAATTGAGAAGTGGAAGGGCTCAGGGGTAGAATTGGATTTGGGATTTATTCTCAATATTGCATAATGGTTAATAACCTAATGTAAACCAAAAGCCACCACACATTTATTGCGTTTCGACTTCTGAGGTGCAAGTAATTGATTATATAAGAAAAATGGCTTACAGTGGCTTTTTTTTACTGCAGAAGATTCCCTTTTCCTTTTGATATTTGGTGTCAGTTTATCAAGAAGAGATGATTTTGTTCTCTTTGACTCATTCGATGGATATAGTGCTTTATTTTCAAATGTTTTAGGTGATATTCCAGTTTAATGCACATCTTTGAATGGAAACGTAGCTATTGATCAAGGGTTAGTTCATCCAGTAATTGTAATTATGTTATTAATTAGTCTTATTGACACAATAAATCATGAATTTAATTGAATTTTAATTACTAACTTTATTCCAGGCTGCATCTCTTCCCATGTCAATTATTATCGTTGGAGTTGGACCAGCAGAGTTTGACGGTAAGAACATGTGATTTTTGATTTCTTTCAGTTAACGTAAACTCAGCATTCTCTTTAGATTTTACTCTATTTATGTATGACGTACATCTTCTAGCACCCTGGATGTGCTGTTTGCCATTAGGTGATGCTCTGTATGATCTCGAGCTTGAGCGGATGATGTGATTTAGTGCTGCTGCCGATGAAATGAGCATGTAATGTGACAGCCGTTTCCCTCATTGCTCAGACAGTAATGCAAATGCGTTTAGTAATAATGAAACCTGACTAAAACACTCAAAACACTAAATCGCAGGCATCTCCACTCATGCACGTGTCTTATCTGTTGCATGTGTTTCCTCAGCCATGATTGAGCTGGATGGGGATGAAGTCAGAATCTCATCGAGGGGCAGATATGCCGAACGCGACATCGTACAGGTATGATAACACACAAGTCGCATGTGCTTCTGGGGGATTCTAGAATAATGGATATAAGATAAATCCATTAATTTATTAAATTAATATTAATGTTATTATTAAAAGTATGTTTGTACATTCACCGGCCACTTTATTAGGTACACCTTACTAGTATCTGGTTGCACCCCCTTTTTCCTTTAGAACTGCCTTAATCCTTCATGGCATAGATTCAACAAGGTACTGGAAATATTCCTCAGAGATTTTGACACCAAATTCTCCATATTGACATGAACATATTGACAGTTGCTGCAGATTGAGATCTGGTGACTGTGGAGGCCATTCGAGTACAGTGAACTCATTGTCATGTTCGAGAAACCAGTCTGAGATGAGTCGCGCTTTATGACATGGTGCGATATCCTGCTGGAAGTAGCCATCAGAAGATGGGGACACTGTGGTCATACCCCACACCATTACACCACTACCACCAGCCTGAACCGTTGATACAAGGCAGGATGGATTCATGCTTTTATGTTGTTGACGCCAAATTCTGACCCGACCATCCGAATGTGGCAGCAGAAATGGAGACTCATCAGACCAGGCAACGTTTCTCCAATCTTCTATTGTCCAATTTTGGTGAGCCTGTGTGAATTGTAGCCTCAGTTTCCTGTTCTTAGCTGACAGGAGCGGCACCCGGTGTGGTCTTCTGCTGCTGTAGCCCATCTGCCTCAAGGTTGGACGTGTTGTGTGTTCAGAGATGCTCTTCGGCAGACCTCGGTTGTAACGAGTGCTCATTTGAGTTACTGTTGCCTTTCTATCAGCTGGAACCAGTCTGGCCATTCTCCTCTGACCTCTGGCATCAACAAGGCATTTGCGCCCACAGAACTGCCGCTGGAAATCCCAGTAGATCAGCAGTTTCTGAAATACTCAGACCAGCCCATCTGGCACCAACAACCATGCCACATTCAAAGTCACTTAAATCCCCTTTCTTCTCCATTCTGATGCTTGCTTACTGTTGCAGCAGATCGTCTGACCATGTCTACATGTCTAAATGCATTGAGCTGCCGCCATGGGATTGGCTGATTAGAAATTTGCGTTAATGAGCAGTTGAACAGGTGTACCTAATAAAATGGCCGGTGAGAAAATATTCCACTATACCTATTTTTCTGTCTCCACCTCCTGAATCTTACATTCAGCTTAATTTTCAGCAAATAATTAAATAAATTGTAATTTTTAATAAGTTAAATAAACATTGGGATGATACATATATTTTCATTTTTAAACATTTGAATCGATGGGTGTGTCCTAAAAAGGTGTGCCAACATTGACATGCTTCGCATCCATGCAGTTCAGAGTTAAACAGGGGAAAAACAATCAGCACAAAAACACCAAGTTAGTAACATGAATAAACTGGAGAGCTGAGTAGCAGAGCTGTTACAGATGTATCCGCACCTGTACTGTCGCTCGCTGAGAGATTTTAAAGACTCAGAGTCACACTCTGGACTGAAACTGAAATAGAAACTGTTATTCTCGTACAGTAGCCATTATTGTTGTGTTTAGGCATTCACTCGAGCGGCAGGACACATTTACAACCCACTTACTGCTGCATGGTGTGAGAAAGTTTAAACACAGTGTATGTCACTCAGCCTCTTCAAACTTCTTTTTGGCCTCAAATGAAGAACAAAAAACAAACTTTGCTTGACGTTGATCCATTGTTGAGCAGCACTAGAGGATCTACAGCCAATGAAAGAGCAAGATACAGGGACATTTGTGGAGGACCTATTTTCTTTTTTTCTTGTCATTTGATTGTGGAATCGATCCATCATGCAATGTGAACACACCAGAAACCAAATCACTTTCAAAATCATTCATCTCCATTGTACTGGCATTCTGAATTCTGACCTAAGCGCTCTCTCCAAGTCTCTCGAAATCTAATTTCTTAGTGTTTTTCTGTGCTCCTCCTCCTCTTCTTATAGCTCTACTGTCATCATTATGTCCCCGGGTCACTCGGCGCTTGTTAGGAAGCATGTTAACAGGCAGTGTGCATGATCGGCTATCATAGGTGGCTAGGGAGGCTTGTCCAATTAGCCGTTCCTTCACATACACACGCACACATTCCACTGGATCTGGCTTCCCGTCGGCCAACACGCACTTAAAAGCCCAGTTTTTCTCAACTAAACGGCTGTGTAGTGCTCTCAGAGGCAGCCGTGTCTTCTCTTAGGATAATTTGGCTCTCTATCTCAAAGGCGTTCGAGTTGATTGGCATGCTGAGCATTTGATGCTGTGCCCTCGTTTCAGGCTAATTGCTCTTTTTAGCGTCGCAAATTCTCACTGAAATGCAGATGAATGCGGGACCTGTTTCAGGTTATTTTCACCTGAGGACAGCAAACACTATGAGTGTGTTTAGAGCATAAAATCTACTCTACGTGGAAATGGGATTTTGTAACACTACGCAAATTTGGCGTGCTTCTCTGTACACCACCAAAACAAACACTGTGTCTGAAATCATTCATACATTCATTTTCCTTCAGTCTAATCCCTTTATTTATCAGGGGTCGCCACAGCATAATGGGTGTTTCGAATCACTTTAGTCACATGACCTGAGTGTTTCAAATCACCTTAGTCATGTGAACTGGGTGTTTTAAATCTCCTTAGTCATGTGAATTGTTTGTTTCAAATCACCTCAGTCACATGATCGGAGTGTTTCGAATGACCTTAGTCACATGACCTGTGTTTCAAATCACTTTAGTCACGTTACCTGCTTGTTTCGAATCATCTTAGTCACGTGACCTGGTTGTTTCTTATCATCTTAGTCACGTGGCCTGGGTGTTTCAAATCACCTTAGTCACGTGACCTGGGTGTTTCGAATCACTTTATTCACGTGACCTGGGTGTTTCGAATGACCTTAGTCACGTGACCTGGTTGTTTCAAATCCCCTTAGTCACGTGACCAGGGTGTTTCGAATGACCTTAGTCACGTGACCTGGTTGTTTCAAATCCCCTTAGTCACGTGACCAGGGTGTTTCGAATAACCTTAGTCACGTGACCTGGTTGTTTCGAATCACCTTAGTCACGTGACCTGGTTGTTTTAAACCACCTTAGTCACGTGACCTGGTTGTTTCAAATCACCTTAATCACGTGACCTGGTTGTTTCAAACCACCTTAGTCACGTGACTTGGTTGTTTCAAATCACCTTAGTCGTGTGACCTGTTTGTTTCGAATCACCTTAGTCACGTGACCTGGTTGTTTTGAATCACCTTAGTCACATGACCTGGGTGTTTCGAATGACCTTAGTCACATGACATGTTTCAAATCACTTTAGTCACGTGACCTGGTTGTTTCAAATCCCCTTAGTGACGAGACCTGGTTGTTTCGAATCACCTTAGTCACGTGACCTGGGTGTTTCAAATGACCTTAGTCACGTTCCCTGGGTGTTTCGAATCACCTTAGTCACGTGACCTGTTTCAAATCACTTTAGTCACGTGACCTGGTTGTTTTGAATCACCTTAGTCACGTGACCTGGTTGTTTCTTATCACCTTAGTCACGTGACTTGGTTGTTTCGAATCCCCTTAGTCAAGTGACCTGGGTGTTTTGAATGACCTTAGTCACGTGTCCTGGGTGTTTCGAATCACCTTAGTCACGTGACCTGGTTGTTTCAAATCACCTTAGTCACGTGACCTGGTTATTTCGAATCACCTTAGTCATGTGACTTGTTTGTTTCGAATCACCTTAGTCACATGACCTGGTTGTTTCTTATCACCTTAGTCACGTGACCGGGGTGTTTAGAATGACCTTAGTCACGTGACCTGGTTGTTTCGAATCCCCTTAGTCACGGGACCTGGGTGTTTTGAATGACCTTAGTCATGTGACCTGGTTGTTTCAAATCCCTAGTCATGTGACCGGGGTGTTTCGAATGACCTTAGTCACGTGAGCTGGTTGTTTCGAATCCCCTTAGTCACATGACCTGGGTGTTTCGAACCACCTTAGTCACGTGACTTGGTTGTTTCGAATAACCTTAGTCACGTGACCTGGTTGTTTCGAATCCCCTTAGTCACGGGACCTGGGTGTTTTGAATGACCTTAGTCATGTGACCTGGTTGTTTCAAATCCCTAGTCATGTGACCGGGGTGTTTCGAATGACCTTAGTCACGTGAGCTGGTTGTTTCGAATCCCCTTAGTCACATGACCTGGGTGTTTCGAACCACCTTAGTCACGTGGCTTGGTTGTTTCGAATAACCTTAGTCACGTGACCTGGTTGTTTCGAACCACCTTAGTGTTTCGAATAACCTTAGTCGCGTGATCTGTTTGTTTTTAATCACCTTAGTTATGTGACCTGAGGTTTTCGAATCACCTTAGTCACATGACCGGGGTGTTTCGAATGACCTTAGTCACATCACGTGTGTTTCAAATCACTTTAGTCATGTGAACTGGGTGTTTTGAATGACTTTAGTCACATGACCTGGTTGTTTTGAATCATCTTAGTCACGTGACCTGTGTGTTTCGAATCACCTTAATCATGTGATCTTGTTGTTTCAGATCACCTTAGTCACGTGACCTGGGTGTTTCGGATCATGCTTCGGCGCAGTGTTTCAAAGCAGTTGCGCTTCGAGATCTCGACACTGTGTCAAAATGTCAGTTTCATGCCAGGGATGCTACTAGAAACATTTATGCTAAAAAAAAAAGTTATACTATATGATATAATGAGAAAGTAAAATTCTACAATTAGTTCCCCCAAAATGAGCATTTGGTTATTAGTGACTCACTCTCATAGCTTTCCAAACCCCTGAATCCTTCATTCATCTTCAGAACACAAATGAAGATATATTAAATCAGGGGATTATACCACCATAATAGTGAGAATTTTAATTTTTGTGTGAACTAACTCTTTAAAATGTTTGTTCACTGGAAAAAAATCTTTATTCGCTTACCCTTATGTTGTTCCGAGGCTTACTGAAGAAACATCTCTCTGTACCTCTTTAGAGTATATGCTAAGATAAAAACTCACAATGACCCATCCTTCAAGACCAATGTCACTATTTTGTAATCTTAATTAAATAAGAGCTATATTTCTTAAACACGTTTAGATTTGTGTATTGTTCTACAGAGGTATCAGTCGGTGTTACTTCATACTGTTTTCCTTTGTTTTGCAGTTTGTTCCATTCAGGGACTACATCGATCGCACCGGAAATCACATCCTCAGCATGGCCCGTCTGGCCAAAGACGTTCTGGCGGAGATCCCAGACCAGTTCCTATCCTACATGAGAACCAGAGGCATCAAGCCGTCCCCTGCTCCTCCTCCATACACACCTCCAGGACAGCCGCTGCAAACTCAGATCTGAAACGGGCCCAGCGGCGAGCCTTGCAGTACACCAGTATCTCTTTCTCAAATCACTCAGCGAGGTGAAGGTTTCCTCAGCTCTTTCTGTCCCTTTTCTCTTTGCACTACGGGGGCTGTAGTCGGACACCACGGTTTGGCAGGATTCTGAGGACAGGTTTACTTCCATTACAGGCGTTCTCTGTCAGGATGTCTCTCGGTTTCTCTCTCTCTGTCTCTCAATGCCTGGCTAGCTTGTGTCTGTGGGCCGCGTTACTGAATGATCGTCGAGTCCATGAAGGTAAGGAATCTGACGACGGTGCGCCCGGTGTCAGAACAGCAGAGCAGCTTCCTCTTCCTCAGACAGGGAAAAGGCTAACAAATCACCAGTCGCTAACAAGACTGTTGTAAATAACCTTCTTCCGTCGTTTCTTATCTCTTCCTCCTCTTTCTTCTCTGAGCTCTCACTCAATGTTTACATGTTATGGATTTTCTTACTGGTGGAGCGAACTTTTTATAAGCGTATTTCTTCGACATGAACTTTGCCGTACAAATCCTCGCAGCGTGTTAACTTTGCCATGCCCGTCAGGTGGCAGCGGCCGGTGTCGTTGCAGAAAACCACATTTCTTGCATGGAAATGGTGTGCCCAGGCATGCGATGCATGTTGTGCGATGTTCATGTTCTTTGGCCTTTTCTTGTGCTTTCACTCACTTTCTCTTTCTCTCTCCTTTTTTATTATTATTGTTATTGTTTTGCCCTGGCACAAGCACATTGGGCACTTCATTGTGTACAAAAAGAATCGAACTCGACGTGCTTCATTACATTTAAATTAGAGCAGCTGCTCTCAAATAAGAGCCCAGTGGTCAAAAACACAGATGCCATTATTATTTCATGTCTTAAAACATCGAATGGATGCTTTGTCGTCGTTTTGTTCCGGTGATGCTGTGTGTGCCATTCATCACTCATTACCAGGTTGCCCAAAGATAGTGTCAAAAAAAGCACAAACGAAACCATCCTTCTTGGATTTCGCTGTGAATATCAAGAGTGTTGATTTATGATGAATTATATGTGTAACTTGTGTGACCCTGGATCCCAAAATCAGTCTTGAGTTGCACAGATAGAAGCAAGAAGGTCGCTGGTTTGAGTCCATTTGGCGTTCCTGTGAGGAGTTTACATGTTCTGCCCGTGTTGGCGTGGGTTTCCTCTGGGTTCTCCAGTTCCCCTCACAGTCCAAACACATGCGCTATAGATCAATTGGATGAACTAAATAGGCCGTAGTGTACACTGTAAAACCTAATAAGTTAAGGCAACTCAAACCATTTGAGGAAACCGATTGCAACAAGTTCAAAAACTAATCCTAATACTCCATTTGAGTTAACGAAGCAGTTTGAGCACAGTAAAACCCAATAAATGAAGAGAACTCAAACCAACAAGAACCTTCTTCTTCTTCTTCTTCCGTCTTCTGAGACTAATTTTAAAGAGTATCTCCTCCTAAGCCTTTCAAGCTGCATCCTTAAAACTTTTGTCAGACTTTCAAACTGGTCTGACTCGGGTTGCTATATCTTTTCTAACTGATCCGACTTTCGGTTTTCCGAAAAATGACCGAGAAAATTTCCAAAAGTCCCATTGACTTAACATTGGGTCAAACTTTGTGAGCTCATAAGTCTGCATCAGACTGTCCTACAGACCTCTAACTGGGCTCATTTAACTCAGTCTAGCCAGCAGCCAATAACTTATCACTTTATAACTTACTAGCCACTCCCTAGCAACCACTTACAGCACTCTAGCAACTGTCCCATAGACTTCCATTGTAAAAGACTGTCATTGACTCAACATTGGATCAACCTTTGTGAGCTCATAACTCTGCATAAGACTGTCATACAGACTAGAGTCTGGCCTCATTTAACTCAGTCTAGCCAGCAGCCAATCACTGATGACCTTTAAACCTACTAGCCACTCCTTAGCAACCAATTTCAGCACCCTAGCAACTGTCCCAGACTGTGACTAGATATTCTAACACATGCTAATAGTTTTACCATCCTACTGACATGCTAATCTTGTTAGAAATATGCTAGCAATGAGCTAGTGACATGCTAGTCATGCTAGCACATGTTAATTTATGCTAGAATGTTGATTCATGTTAGAATCATGCTAGAAACATGCTAGAATTGTGCTAGTACATTCTAACTCATGCTAGAATCATGCTAACAACATGCTAATTCATGCTAGAAACATGCTAGTAACATGCTAATTAATGCTAACAACATGCTAATTTATGCTAGAATCATGCTAATAACATGCTAGAATCATGCTAATGACATGCTAGTCATGTTAGCACATGTTATATGCTAACAGAATGCTAATTTATGCTAGAAACAAGCTGATTCATGTTAGAATCATGCTAGCAACACGATAGAATCATGCTAGTACATTCTAATTCATGCTAGAATCATGCTAACAACATGCTAATTCATGCTAGAAACATGTTAGTAACATGCTAATTCATGCTAACAACATGCTAATTCATGCTAGAATCATGCTAATAACATGCTAGAATCATGCTAATAACATGCTAATCCATGCTAGACTCATACTAACAACATCCTAATTCATGCCAGAATCATGTTAACAACATGCTAAAATCATGCTAACAACATGCTAATTCATGCTAGAATCATGCTTATCCATGCTAGAATCATGCTAACAACATGCTAATACACGCTAGAATCATGCTAACATGGTAATTCATGCTAGAAACATACTAATAACATGCTAATTCGTGTTAAAAACATGCTAATTCATGCTAGAATCATGCTAACCCATGGTAGTATCATGCTAATACAAACCTCAGACACAGGGATCAACTTTAAAGGTTTTTAGTGGCTTGTTTCACTCTTTAAAGTGGTTGCATTGTTGACTGCAGGGATCTTAAACAATCTTTTAGCAACATGATACTTTGTCAAACTAAATAAACTACTTCTAACAGGCTTTCTCAAGCCACCATAAAGTTTTTCCTCAAACTTTAATATCTAGTATCATTTGATAACGTTAATTGTTGGGTTTTACAGTGTGTGTGTGTGAGAATGTGAGTGCATGGGTGTTTCCCAGTACTGGGTTGCTGCTGGAAGGGCATCCGCTGCGTAAAACATATGCTGGAATAGTTGGTGGTTCATTCTGCTGTGGTGACCTCTGAAATAGAGACTAAGCCGAAGGAATATGACTCAAAAATCTCTAGGATATTAAGTAAAGATTATGTTCCTTGAAGACATTTTGTACATTTCGTTCTGTAAATCTATCAAATCTTCCTTTTGGATTAGTAATATGCATTGCCAAAAATAGTTTGAGCAGCTTTGAAGGTGATTTTCTCTGTATTTAGATTTTTTTTAAACCCTCAGATTACAGAATTGTGTTGTATCTCAACCAAATATTACCCTATCCTAACAGGAAGCATATTTATTCATCTTTTATTCAATATATTTGCAGAAATGTGGAACTTATGACTACTTTTGAGATCCAGGGTCACCTATAATGTTTCTTAGTAATAGTTTTGATTCCCATTGTTTTAGAAATGTGCTGCTAGTATCAGGAAAGTCTTCAAAAATATATATTTTTATTTCCTTACCCAAATAGTCGCAAAATTGGAACAGCGCAGGCACTAGTAGCTGTCTGTGGTGTTTTGTGTCTAGCAAATGGAGGATGAATTGAATCATACTGATTCCTGGTTCATCGCGATTCATTTCATAATTAGTACCATTGTGAAATACCATGACGACGTGTTTTTGTTCTGAAACATTTACGCATAGCAAAATGTGAAATCTTCTACTATGTAGCAACTCATTTATTTCATCACACACTTGTGTTGTGAACTATTTTGGGTAACAGCCTCATAAAGGGGAACATTCTGGGTATTTTTGGAGTTCTGGATCGTGTTTCCAGTCGTGCTGCCTTATCACACGTACCACCTTCACGGCACATGAACAAACATTTAGACGAATTTACCCAACAAATGTGTGAAGAATTTCGCTCATAGCTCCACAAACGATAACTAGATCAAGAAATCTGATTTCATCATTATAGAACTAATTCTAGTGCAGTGCTTCCCAAACCTGTTCCCGAAGGCACACCAACTGTACACATTTTCAACCTCATCCTAGGCAAGGCAAGGCTATTTATACAGTACATTTTATACACAATGGTAATTTAAAGTGCTTTACATAAATAAGAATACAATTAAAATAATTAAACATGATTAAAACAGATAAAAATGTGTTAAAACAGGTTATAAAAGAATGAAAAAGTAGAGAAAGACATAATAGTGTGATCTGTCTGACGTAGCGCAGTGCTCATTCAGTAAAGGCACAGCTAAACAGATGTGTGTTCAGTCTGGATTTGAATGTGCCTAATGTTGGAGCACATCTGATCATTTCTGGAAGCTGATTCCAGCAGCAGGGGGCGCTGTTAGTAGCTGTAGGCCAATTCACCCTGCTTTCAACTGAACTCTTGGAGTTTCTAGTTTATATGATCCTAAAGATCTGAGTGATCTATTAGGTTTGTATTCAGTGAGCATCTCTGTAATGTATTGAGGTCCTAGGCCATTTAGTGATTTATAGACAAGTAATAATACTTTAAAATCTATTCTGAACGTAACTGGGAGCCAGTGTAAAGACCCGAGGACAGGTGTGATGTGCTCTGATTTCCTGCTTCTGGTCAGAATCCTGGCCGCAGCGTTCTGGATGAGCTGTAACTATCTGACTGTCTTTTTGGGAAGGCCCATGAGGTAATCCACCCTGCTGCTGATAAAAGCATGAACAAGTTTCTCTAAGTCCCCACTGGAAACAAAGCATCCTAATCAAACACACCTGAATCAACTCAGAACATTAGAGGAGACTCCAAAACCTGAAGTTAATGGGTCAGATAAGGGAGACATCAAAAATATGCACTGTTGGTGTGCCTCCAGGAACAGGGTTGGGAAACACTGAACTAGAATTAGTTCTGAAATAATCAAATCAGACTTTTCTACTCCCAATTCAAATTGATTTCCTTGTAATTGAGAGATTTTAACCTTAGGTCCAATTCAGATGGGGATAAAAGACTGGATGTGTTATTATAACGTGTGTGTGTTATAAATGAGCAATATCACACGAGTAGCAGTGCGATGTGGCTGTATATCGACACTGGTGGGAGGCGTGCGTGCCTTGGTGTCCCACCAGTGCCGATATACAGCCATATTGCACTGCTACGAGTGTGATATTGCATTTATACAACAGTTTAACGGCATAATCATGAATATACAAAGAAAATCAAACACGGAGTGTCTACAAATCATTTTGTATGAGGAACTACTTTTTTTCCGCCGTTCATTCACATCTGAGCACAGCAGAAACTGTTACTAATTCACCAACGTCACTGTAGGGCTAGTGTTGAATGATTCTCTAGCGTAATGTCTAATGTGATGATAAAACAGCTGATTTTGCTCACATTTTAAGATTATAAGGCTGAACGGCATGAAATGCCATCAGTCTACAGAGATTTCCCAGTATTTCTCTGTTGCAATCGGGAGTTCACAATAATTAACCCTGAAAAAAGCCAAAGCAAAGCAAACACTAGCAGATTATTGTGGTATAAATACAGCACTACAACATACAATAGATAGAGATCAACTTAGAATGCCCCTCACCTGTTTAATAATGGTTTAATCAGCTGTAGTTTGACATTTACGCTGAGTTTTTCCCCTCTATGGACTTATTATGCGGTCTCTGGGAACATCAACCGTCTTTGCTGGTAAAGTCTAGATCGAATACGTGGCCGGACGGAAGTGGGATATGCACATTAATATACTCCCCTAAGGACTTATTATGCAGTCATCTAGTGGCGCAACCATTGTTGCTCTGCTCAGTATGACAGGCTAATTAGCACTGAAAATAGAAATGATAAATATTTTAAATAGGCGCTATCCTTATAAATAAACTGCATAGCTGTAATCTAAACAACTACATTCTCCACTAAAAAAAAGCCTCAAAAGTACATTATGTTGCCCAACAGCTGCAATATTTGTCAAGCTATAGTGAGTTTATTGATCTGCTGTCACTCTATGTGGGCGGAGTAATACAGAAAGGTGAGGAGGCTGTACAAGTGCTGATATTGCAGAATATCGCACGGCTATCAGCCAATCACATTCGAGGACCAGACAGAACTGTTGTATAAGTGACAATATAATAACATAATATTGCAAATACGCTATTTCAAACAGCACAATATTTATTTCTTAGGATATTTTATGTATTTATTCATATTTTTAACAATTGTAACAATTTTGACAATTACTAATAGGCATTGTAATCTGAATGTGAAAACATATTATAAACAAATATAATAATAGTAATAATAAATGTTAACAAAAAGTGCAAGTTAACAAGCACTAGAAAAAAAACGTATTAAACTAAGTCATTTTTTCACGTCATCTGGTTTCAGCTCTTAGGTACCCACATGGAAATATACTATATTCATTTTTATACAACATCTCTGTTGGTTTTTGAATCTGATTGGCTGATAGCCGTGATATATTCTGCAAATAACAGCACTAATACAGCCTTTTCGCCTTTGTGTATTACTCCACCCACATACAGCAACAAGCAGAGGACACTCTACAGTTTGAAAAATATTGCAGCTGTTGGACAACATAATGTACTTCTGAGGCTTTTTTAGTGGAGAATGTAGTTGTTTAGATTGCAGCTATGCAGTTTATTTATAAGTATAGTGCCTATTTTAAATATTTATAATGTCTGAGAGAGGACATCGGCGGCCATTAGCCTTTCATTGAGCAGAGCAAAGACGTTGTCCATCCACAAGATGGTGACAGAGACCGCATAATAAGGCCTTAGAAGATAAAACAGCGTAATCATTATTAAACAGGTAAGTGACACTCTAAGTCAAGCTCTCTCTGTAGTGCTTTATTTATATCATAGTAATTGTCGTGTATTGAGTGTGAGGTGGGACCCAGATATCAGGAATGTGTGTATTTTTTGTTGGCAGAAAGAAAGAAGAAATGCCTGCATGTGTTTAGCCTTTTTCCTAATCACTAACTCAACAGTAATCTGGCAGTGTTTGCTTTGCTTTGGCTTTTTTCTGGGTTAATTATTGTGATCTCCTGATCACAACAGAGAAATGCTGGAAAATCTCTGTAGACTGATGGCATTTCCTGCTGTTCAGCGTTATAATCCTAAAATGTGAGCAAAATCACCAGGTTTTGTCGTCACATTAGACATTACGCTAGAGAATCATTCAAACACTAGCTCTAAAGTGATGTTGGTGAATTAGTAACAGCTTCTGCTGTTCTGACGTCAGCTGCAGATGTGAATGAATGGCGGAAGAAAGTAGTTCCTCGTACAAAAGGGATTTTAGACTCTACCTGTTTGATTTTCTTTTTTATTTACACGATTATGCCGTCGAACTGTTGTATAAACTCGATATCACACTCGTAGCAGTGCAATATGGCTGTATATCGGCACTGGTGGGACACTAAGGCACTTAAAAAGCTGATATAAGCCACATCACACTTCTACTCGTGTGATATTGCTCATACTAAAGTAATTCTAACACTGATACCTCCAATATACTGTAGATTCGATAAGATGACAAAGGCTAAATATAATATGTAGCTGATATTGTTTTTTTTTATGTATGGGCGATATACAGTAAAAAAACTGAGGTCAAGTCTATGTGTTGTGGATTAAGTAAATAAATAGGACTGCTTTTTAGAATCGGTAGGCACAATTTTTATGTCTACAAACCTACTCTCCAGCCCTTTGGTCGCATGAACTGCTCAGTGTGTGTGTGTGTGTGTATTGAAGAAAGCTGTTATGTGTGAAAAAGCAGCACTTGACCTGGAGGCTCGGCTGACGATAGTATCTCTCTTCGGGGAATGTTGGCTCTCCACATTTGTCAGTCGCCCTCAGATCTGTTCCTCGCTGGTGCCACGGCAAATGCCATTCTGGCAAATCCATTCACCTGTGTGTGAGTGTGTGAGCGCGCGCATGTGTGTGTGGTTTGTGACTCGACTCACATGAAATTTGTTTACTGAAGATATCCAAATATATATATATATTGTATGCTCTTCATATCTAAATATAACGTGCACTATGTTTGCATGTACAGTTTTACAGGAGATTCACTATAGCTCTTTTGTTATTCGGAGTGTTTTGAAGATGATGAAGAAAAAAAAAAAACATGAACAGGAAAATAACTGTACAAATGGCCTTAATCTCTCACTGAATTCTTGGAATTGTGCGATGCCTTCAGATACGAATTGTTATATATTTTGTGTCGGTTGTACAATTGCTTTCTAGTGTGTTTTCTTTGCACTCATGTATGAAAAATAAACTATATTGTAATTTTCTTTTTTGGGGGGGGGGGGGGGGGGGTGTCAGTGATTAATCAGAGAAAGCATGATTTTGAAGTTCTGATTGTCTAGTAAATCCATATAATGATGAAATTATTATTTCTGTATCGAGTACTAATTTTGGAATAAACATTCGTATTATATACAAACTGCTGTGCGGGTCTGGAATGATTTTCAAAGTGATTATGGTGTGTGTGTGTGTGTGTGTTCACAAAGTCAGATTTCGGTTGTTATTAAGTCAGCCCAGGCTCAGCCTGAAAATGTACCGCTTTATACATTTCTGGAGAGCGAAAAAAAAAAAACATGCAGGGTCCCACACAATTAATTCACGGTTTCCCAACACAGATCGATTAAGTTAACGTAATTGTGTTTACAAATTTAAGTGGACTGAACATTAAACAATGAAGTTGTCCCAAAAAAAATGCTGCGTTCACACCAGACGCAGAAAGAAGCGTCAAGCGCGAGTGATTTACATGTTAAGTCAATGCAAACGTGTGAATAGCAATCCTGCGGCGTGATACACGTGAATGGCGCGGCGCAAATGACGCGAATTGCCCGATTGGCGCGGTGCGAATGGCGCGATACACGTGAATGGCGCGGTGCAAATTGAGCATTTTGCACGTTTGACGCGTTTAACGTGCAAATTGCTCAAGTTCAAAAATCTGAACTTCTGCGGACATTCACACTGCGTTAACGAATCAGGAGCTTGCTCTTGTGGGGGCATGATTGTGACGTAGCACCTGTCGTTGGTGTCCAGGGGGAAATCCTCCAGGCGACACCGACAACAGTTCATCGAACTGGGCTTGGCTCAGTCAGAAGCACCGCTGAAAGCCTCCGTCATCCAGGTTCAGTTTCTGGAGGAGTTTATGAGCTCACAGAGCTGGGTGCACCTCTGAAAGGATCTAGATGACTCAGACACTGCTCCAAATGTATCGACGCTGTTTTACAGCCTTTATAAAGCACATAAACACAGTTATTTTCTCAATAAACTCCATGATAGCCATTTAGCAACGAAGCTACAGTCACCGGGCAGACAGAAGCCCTGCCCATGACGCGAATCCGCGTCTGTTCTGAAGTGAATTTGACTCGCGAATGAAGCGGATTTGATGCGCGAATGATGCGGAGTTCGACGTGTGAATGAAGCGAGTAAACTCAAATGCGCGAATAGCGTGATTTGTCCACACGTTCCGCGTCTGGTGTGGACACAGCTTAAGAATTGTGTTGTTGGAACTCATTATAAACAAGTAACAAACAACAACAGTCATTAAGTGTCTTAAAAAAAGCAGCTTCCTAAAGCTTTTAAAGAGCCCCTATTATGCATGATAAAAGGTTATGTTTTGGTTTTGGGGGTCTCCAACAACAGGCCGATCTGCATGCAAGGTAAGAAACACTTTGATTGTCTTAAAATATGCATTTATTTTTACCTGATTATCCTAACAACTCCCATGTGATTCGTTCAGCGATTCATTTGTTCCCAAACCCCTCCTTTGCCTGAGGCTAATCTGCGCTGATTGGTCCGATGAGCCAGTCTGTTGTGATTGGTCGACTGGGTTCAGCGCATGACAGAGAGAAACGCCCACCACGGCTATAAAGTAGCAGAGTATGAGCCCAGTGCAGTAAAGCAATGCAGTTAAACACCAGCATATTCCTCTACTCCTAACCCTGACCCCAATAATAACAACGACACACATATTAATCCACACAGTGTGAAAACTGACCGCGTGTGAGGAACAGCTGATGGTGGCCAAAGCAAAGGCAAACGGCAGAGGATCGCGAGTTCAGAAACACATTTAAATCAGTAAAGGAAGAAGCATGTCACATTTTTCAACGTGGTTTTGGACGCAATATGTGAAATAACCCATACATATTTAACCTGAGAGATACAGTACAAGCACTGATCTATAATAGATAACTGATTACAAGCCGAGCTGAGCCATCTCCATCTGTCAGTGATCGCCATCTTCCTGTCATGATCAGTCCTGTGATCCCCTGCGCTTTGCTAGTGTCTGAAGGGAAAGGCACGTTCATGTTTTACCCAGATCCAGCACTTCATATTTGGTGATGTACCATATTGACGTTGATGCGTTCAAGCAAAAGATCTGAACTAAACACGATTCATTTATTCGACTCTGAGTCGACCATTTCGTTAATTAATCAATCGTTGCAAACACGGTGCACTTTCAGATTTAAATCTCAGCTGGATGCTTTCATTGACACACTGCATAAATGGTCATTTTCAAAAACCCATAATAGGGGCTCTTTAAAGGGGTCCTATTATGCCCCTTTTTACATGATGTAAGTCTCTGATGTCGCTAGAGAATGTATGTGTAGTTTCAGCTCAAAATACCACACACATAATGTTGTCTAACTCTCTGAAACTGACGCTTTTAGGCTTTGATTCTAATTGTGCATCTCATTAAAAAAATAAAAAAAGAGTTTTGATAATTTCACAACGTAAAGATTGACTCTTATGTAGTCGAAAAATCTAAATGAAAAGTTTTTGTGAACACCCTACAGTTAAACAGCTCAGTTTTACCACACTGTAAAAAAATTCCGTAAATTTACTGTGTATTTCTGGCAGCTGGGGTGGCGAAAAAAACAGTTAAATAACAGCCGTTAAATTACAGAAATTTACTGTAAAATAACAAACATTAAATTACAGAAGGGAGGCTGAGGAGTGTAATCCCCCTATAGTTACACTCCTCAGGGTGTACCATAGGGGGAAAGTCTATGCCAGAGTACTGGAGAGGAGGATCCGGCCAATGGTTGAACCTAGGATCCAGGAGGAACAATGCGGCTTTCGTCCGGGCCGTGGTACACTGGACCAACTCTATACCCTCACCAGGGTGCTCGAGGGTTCATGGGAGTATGCCCAACCAGTCCACATGTGTTTTGTGGACTTGGAGAAGGCGTTCGACCGTGTCCCTCGTGGCATTCTGTGGAGGGTGCTCGGGGAGTATGGGGTCAGAGGCGCTCTGTTAAGGGCCGTCTCGTCCCTGTATGAACAGAGTAGGAGTCTGGTTCGCATTGCCGGCAATAAGTCAGACTTGTTTCCAGTGCATGTTGGACTCCGGCAGGGCTGTCCCTTGTCTCCAATTCTGTTCATAATTTTTATGGATAGAATTTCAAGGCGCAGCCTGGGGCTGGAGGGGGTCCGGTTGGGGGACCACAGAATCTCATCTCTGTTATTCGCAGATGATGTTGTTCTGTTGGCTTCATCAAACATGGACCTTCAGCATGCACTGGGGCGGTTTGCTGCCGAGTGTGACGCGGCTGGGATGAGAATCAGCACCTCCAAGTCCGAGGCCATGGTGCTCCACCGGAAAAAGGTGGTTTGCCATCTTCAGGTTGGAGGAGAGTCCTTACCCCAGGTGGAGGAGTTCAAGTATCTCGGGGTTTTGTTCACGAGTGAGGGAAGGATGGAACGTGAGATTGACAGGCGGATTGGTGCAGCGGCAGCAGTAATGCGGTCGATGTACCGGTCCGTCGTGGTGAAGAAGGAGCTAAGCCGAAAGGCAAAGCTTTCGATTTACCGGTCAATCTACGTTCCTACTCTCACCTATGGTCATGAGCTTTGGGTCATGACCGAAAGGACAAGATCTCGGATACAAGCGGCTGAAATGAGTTTTCTTCGAAGGGTGGCAGGGCGCACTCTTATAGATAGGGTGAGGAGCTCTGTCACTCGAGAGGAGCTCGGAGTAGAGCCGCTGCTCCTCCACATCGAGAGAAGTCAGTTGAGGTGGCTCGGGCATCTGTTTCGGATGCCTCCTGGACGCCTTCCTAGGGAGGTGTTCCAGGCATGTCCCACCGGGAGGCGGCCTCGGGGAAGACCCAGGACACGCTGGAGGGACTATGTCTCTCGGCTGGCCTGGGAACGCCTCGGGATCCCCCCGGAGGAGCTGGAGGAAGTGTCTGGGGAGAGGGAAGTCTGGGGTTCTCTCCTAAGACTGCTACCCCCGCGACCCGGCCCCGGAAAAGCGGTAGAAAATGAATGATGAGGATGAATAAATTACAGAAATTTACAGTAAATAACGGCATTAAGTTACAAAGATTTACTGTTAAATAAAAGATATTAAATTAAAGAAATTTACTGTAAAATAACGAATATTAAATTATAGAAATTTACTATAAAATAACGGACATTAAATTACAGAAATTTACAGTAAATAACGGACATTAAGTTACAAAGATTTACTGTTAAATAAAAGATATTAAATTAAAAAAATTTACTGTAAAATATTGAATATTAAATTACAGAAATTTACTATAAAATAACGGACATTAAATTACAGAAATTTGCTGTAAAATAACAAACATTAAATTACAGGAATTTACTGTAAAATAAGGGACATTAAATTACAGAAATTTACAGTAAATAACGGACATTAAGTTACAGAGATTTACTGTTAAATAAAATATATTTAATTAAAGAAATTTACTGTAAAATAACAGACATTAAATTACAGAAATTTACTGTAAAATAATGGACATTAAATGACAGAAATTTACTGTAAAATAACGGCCATTAAATTACAGAAATTTACTATAAAATAACGGCCATTAAATTACAGAAATTTACTGTAAAATAACAAACATTAAATTACAGGAATTTACTGTAAAATAAGGGACATTAAATTACAGAAATTTACAGTAAATAACGGACATTAAGTTACAAAGATTTACTGTTAAATAAAATATATTTAATTAAAGAAATTTACTGTAAAATAACAGACATTAAATTACAGAAATTTACTGTAAAATAATGGACATTAAATGACAGAAATTTACTGTAAAATAACGGCCATTAAATTACAGAAATTTACTATAAAATAACGGCCATTAAATTACAGAAATTTACTGTAAAATAACAAACATTAAATTACAGGAATTTACTGTAAAATAAGGGACATTAAATTACAGAAATTTACAGTAAATAACGGACATTAAGTTACAAAGATTTACTGTTAAATAAAAGATATTAAATTAAAGAAATTTACTGTAAAATAACGAATATTAAATTACAGAAATTTACTATAAAATAACGGACATTAAATTACAGAAATTTACTGTAAAATAACAGACATTAAATTACAGGATTTACTGTAAAATAAGGGATATTAAATTACAGAAATTTACAGTAAATAACGGACATTAAGTTACAAAGATTTACTGTTAAATAAAAGATATTAAATTAAAGAAATTTACTGTAAAATAACGAATATTAAATTACAGAAATTTACTGTAAAATAACAGCTGTTAAATTACAGAAATTTACTGTAAAATAACGGCTGTTAAATTACAGTGTAAATTAATGTGCTCTTTAAAGGGGTCCTATTATGCCCCTTTTTACATGATGTAAGTCTCTGATGTCGCTAGAGAATGTATGTGTAGTTTCAGCTCAAAATATCACACACATAATGTTGTCTAACTCTCTGAAACTGACCCTTTAAGGCTTTGATTCTAATTGTGGCATTTTGGTGACTGTCGCTTTAAATGCAAATGAGATTGTGCTTTTTTCAAAACAGGGCGGAGCTACAAATACCTGTATGTCAGCATAGTGGCAGATTCAAAAACAAGACTAACTTTCTATGCTAATGAGCGAGAGATGGTCACTAGTGGGGCGGGGCTTTCCCCCTCTGATGACATCATACAAAGGGAGAATGTCAATCAAAGTGTTTCTGCAGATGAGGTGCATAATAGGTGGTTCCCTTTAAGTACATCCGATGGGGTTCATGTTCCTGTATTCCCTCTCGTTCTCAGTCTAGAAAGCCATTAGGAATAATCACTGTTTTCCATATTACTGACACTAATTGCAGAAGGAGCACATTTGCTGCTTGGTAAACCCCAATTATATCAGGCTGCTGAGGCGCGTGGTCCTGGAGAAGATTCAGGGTCACCAAGAACCACGTAAACTTTTGTCTTCACACTTTAGATAATCAGCCTTCTTCCCATAGCCCTCGCGTCCTGATGTTCGAGACTCTTACACTAGTGCCTCAGAGCCTCAAACGCAGATATTTACAGCTTGCTGTTAATGTGTAAAGTGTGAGCCACCCGTCATCGCATTATTTCACGACTCGCAGTGGCCTTTACGTCTATTTCTACATCCTGACAGAGCAGCCAATTAGTTTCATCTGTGTGCTTAATGTTTGCGTGGACTGCTGGAACAGAGTGGGCAGCTTTCCAGTATCGCCTCTGCGGGTTTAATTGGCTTTAGAAACTGTCACCGGCATTGAAGTAAATGAACTTTTTTTTAAATGTTTGCATGAGAGTAATGATCTTTCTGCTGTACTTTATGGTGTAGCAACACTTTACTGTCAGCTTAATGGAATGCAGAAATAGATCTCCATCAACAGATGAATGATGAACATAAGCATAAACATAATAGAGCTGATAGTGTGCTTCTGTTTACTAATTGATGCATTTAGATGAAGAAATGCTGGTCACGTGTAATACAACTGTCATAACAACACATCTTATTTGGTCACTGATGTTGATTGGAGTTTAATGTTTTTTTTTTGAGCAACTTACTGTTGCTATGGTTACCCCCAATGATAAAATGATAAAGGAACACCACTGTTTTAACATTGTTGAATCTATTCATCTGATCTCCTGGTCTGGAAGGAGCACTTTTAGCATAACTTAGCATAAATCATTAAATCAGATTAGACCATTAGCATCTCATTAAAAATAAAAAAGAGTTTTGATAATTTCACGACGTAAAGATTGACTCTTATGTAGTCGAAAAATCTAAATGCAAAATGAAAAGTTTTTGTGAACACCCTGGAGTTAAACAGTTCAGTTTTACCACACTGTAAAAAAATTCAGTAAATTTACTGTTTATTTCTGGTAGCTGGGGTGGCGAAAAAAAAAAAGTTAAATAACAGCCGTTAAATAAATTAATAAATAAAAATAAATAAGTTAAATAACGAACATTAAATTACAGAAGTTTACAGTAAATAACGGACATTAAGTTACAAAGATTTACTGTTAAATAACAGATATTAAATTAAAGAAATTTACTGTTAAATAACGGATATTTAATTACAGAAATTTACTGTAAAATAACGGACATTAAATTACAGAAATTTACTGTAAAATAACAAACATTAAATTACAGGTATTTACTGTAAAATAACGAACATTAAATTACAGGAATTTACTGTAAAATAACGAACAATAAATTACAGAAATTTACTGTAAAATAACAGACATTAAATTACAGAAATTTACTGTAAAATAACGGACATTAAATTACAGAAATTTACTGTAAAATAACGGACATTAAATTACAGGAATTTACTGTAAAATAACGAACATTAAATTACAGGAATTTACTGTAAAATAACGAACATTAAATTACAGAAATTTACTGTAAAATAACGGACATTAAATTACAGAAATGTACTGTAAAATAACAGACATTAAATTACAGAAATGTACTGTAAAATAACGGACATTAAACTACAGAAATTTACTGTAAAATAACGGACATTAAATTACAGAAATTTACTGTAAAATAACGGACATTAAATTACAGAAATTTACTGTAAAATAACAGACATTAAATTACAGAAATTTACTGTAAAATAACGGACATTAAATTACAGAAATTTACTGTAAAATAACAGACATTAAATTACAGAAATTTACTGGAAAATAACAGACATTAAATTACAGAAATTTACTGTAAAATAACAGACATTAAATTACAGAAATTTACTGGAAAACAACGGACATTAAATTACAGAAATTTATTGTAAAATAACGGACATTAAATTACTGATAGTTACTGTAAAATAACAGACATTAAATTACAGAATTTTACTGTAAAATAGCAGCCGTTAAATTAGAGAAATTTACAGTAAAATAACAGCCATTAAATTACAGATAGTTACTGTAAAATAACAGACATTTATAATAACAGACATTAAATTACAGAAATTTACTGTAAAATAACGGACATTAAATTACAGAAATTTACAGTAAAATAACGGACATTATATTACAGAAATTTACAGTAAATAATTTACATTAAATTACAGAACCTTATTGTAAAATACCGGCCGTTAAACTAAAGAAATTTGCTGTAAAATTATTTTACGTTACATTTCTGTAATTAACTGGCCGTTATTTTACAGTAAATTTCTGTTATTTAATGGCCGTTATTTTACAGTACATTTCTGTAAGTTACTGGCCGTTATTTTACAGTAAATTTCTGTTATTTAATGGCCGTTATTTTACAGTACATTTCTTTAATTTAACGGCCGGTATTTTACTGTGAATTTCTATAATTTAACAGCCGTTATTTGACAGTAAATTTCTGTAATTTACGGCCGTTATTTTACGGTAAATTTCTGTAGTTTAACGGCCGATATTTTATGGAGGGGGTTCAGAACCCCAGCTGCTGGAAATAAACCGTAAAATTACTGATTTTTTTTTACGGTGCATTTTTAATCTGTTCAGTCGTTCTCTAGGTCTGACAGGTGGACTTTTAGCTTAGCTTAGCATAAATCATGATGTACTTTTCATTTTCCGTTGGTCTTAGTGCACAATGTAACTACAAAAAAACTAAGCTTTAAATAGTAAATTATCAAAACATTCAGCCTCAGCCTCCTTTGTTTATGCTGAGATATTTTACTTGGAAGACCAGGAAAAAAAACTTATTCTTTGCCTTAAAGATGATATCACTGAACACATAAGCCTGAAAAAAAAGCCCATTTTAGAGGAAAATTTCAGATGGCATTGAGAGGATTTTGTATCCAAACTCTTCAAATATACTATACTTATATATTATATTATATCCACAAAAACTGTAATTAATTTTACCTGTGGGACACATTATTTCATTCACTCTGAAAAATGCTTTCTGGGCAGTCCAGTTATAGCAGTCCAGTATATATATATATATATATATATATATATATATATATATATATATATATATATATATATATATATATATATATATATATATAATTATTACTATGGCATTTTAAATATATAGTCTCTTAAATATATAGTCTCTAACTATAATTGTAATTTTTTTGAATAAAGCAATGTTGATTGAACATTTATTCTCCAGTTTCTCTTATTTAATCTCCCGCAGAACTTAAAGATCTCACATTTCCCCATGTGCAGCACCTCCTACATAAATCTCATCATATACATATTGGAGAGCGCATGTGGACGCCTCTTACTTTCTATAAACAGCTTGTGTGACTAGGAAGCTTAAGCAAGGATAATTAAAGTTATTGTTCAATATGTCACGGCTTATTTCTCTGTGTATTATTGTTTCCATACTGAAAAAAATTATACTTTCAACCAACTTATTGTCATGTGTTACAGCTAAAATGTGTTGTTTCCTCAAAGTGTGAATGCTTAAACTTTAAAATGTAATGACATCTAAATCAAAAATAGTTATGCATTATGCAATATTTGGCATTTCTGTGTGGAGTTTGCATGTTCTCCCTGTGTTGGCGTGGGTTTCCTCCGGGTGCTCCGGTTTCCCCCACAGTCCAAACACATGCGCTATAGGGGAAAATTATGAACTAAATTGGTCGTAGTGTATGAGCGTGTGTGTGAAAGAGTGTGTATGGGTGTTTCCCAGTAGTGGGTTGCATCTGAAAGGTCATCCGCTGTGTAAAACATATGCTGGAAAAGTTGGTGGTTCATTCCGCTGTGGCGACCCCTGATAAATAAGGAAATTAACCGAAGGAAAATTAATGAATGGATGAAAGTTCAGCTGAATCAATGAGCTAAAGTTGGATTTAGCTTCTGGTTTTGGATGAATCAGGTTGAATCACAGCAGAAGATTGTGTTGTATTGGCGGTTCCCTCAGGATGTGGACACGGAGCAGAATTACACAGCACAATAGCGTGTTTTCACAGCTCCAAATTACAGTTAATCCCTTCCTGACATTTCCCAGCTCTCCCGCTTCTGAATCAAAGCACACAGAAACCCCTTGTAATCACATTTCAGGCCTCACCGGTGATGGTGTCAAATCACATTGTGTCATTTACAACAGCAGCTCATGTCGATCTTTTCTTTCTTCATTCATTCATTTTCTTTTCGGCTTTATTAATCTGGGGTCGCCACAGCGGAATGAACCGTCAACTTATCCAGCATGTTTTTACACAGCGGATGCCCTTCCAGCCGCAACCCATCACTGGGAAACATCCACACACACTCATTCACGCACATACACTGCGGACAATTTAGTTCATCATTTCCCCTATAGCGCATGTTTTTGGACTTGTGGGGGAAACCGGAGCACCCGGAGGAAACCCTTACTTGTTTTATTTCGGCTAGAATAAAAGCTGTTTTAAATTTTTAAAACACCATTTTAAGGTCAATATTATTAGCCCCTTTAAGCTATACATTTTTTCAATAGTCTCCAGAACAAACCATCATTATACAATAACTTGTCTAATTACTCTAACCTGCCTAGTTAAGCTAATTAACCTAGTTAAGCCTTTAAATGTCACTTTAAGCTAGGGATGCACCGATATCAGTTTTTTGGAACCGATCCGATCTCGATACCAAAATTCTGAATATCGATCGATACCGATCCGATACTTTGCAATTTTTTTTGTCCCCCCCCCCCCTTTTTTTATTTTATTTATTTAATTTTTTTTGTCACCAACGTTTTTTGCGTTGAGACTGATAGGTGCATCTTTTGAAAGGTTTACTAACAGTTTGCCATTGCCCTGCTATGTGCGCTCGAGCGGAAAAAGCATGTTACCCCAGTCGCGTCTTTTTCATTCTTCAATCGAATGAAAGCAGAGGCGGGGTTTCCTTTGAGGTGACAGCAGTGTCTGTGTTGACAAGACTACTATGGCGAGCTTTTAATGATGGAGGAGAGACTTGTGGTCGCTGTTTCAAGTCATTCAAAGCTGTACGACTTCACAAATCTTGAATATCATGATGCAAAAATTACAATTACTGACAGGAACACTCGCGCACAATACGGCTCAGCTGATTCAGTCGTTTCCTAGTGACATAAAAAGAGCACCGCGCTCCTTTTTATCTTGTCATCAATAAAGGCAGTGCGGTGCGCCTCGCGTTATTGGAATGGAGAAGCGCGTGCAGTCAAAGTAACGTGCAACCACACGTGCCTACATATTTTGTCAAAGAAGCAAAATCAAAAATCAAAAACAAACAAATCAATCTTTTTTCCATTTGGAAAGTTACAGTTATTAAAAGTTCTTATATAATATAAATGTTTAAATAGCCTACATAGCCTAATCTACCAATCAAACAAATCTAAAGTTTTTTATTTTTGCATAATGAACCTCGCACCAAACTTAGGCTTTCATTTTACAGCTTAAAAAACATGTATGTAAATACGTAAAGCAATATCATATGTAAACAACTAAATTGTTATATGCTATGTAGTAGCCAATACTTTACAAAAAGTCAACATAGAGCCTTTAGGTTCATTGTCATTGTCTTTCATTACACGCAGCGCGCGCACACATGAACCGCAAATGAGACAGAGGAAATAAGTCATAATTGTAGTTAAATACATAATCTTTAAACTAATGAATTCTATTAAACATGTTGACAAAGGATTTGTAATATAATACAAATAGCGGAGCATTAATTAAATGCATATTTTCCGTGGAGCGATCTATTTGAGGTAGCCTAATATTTTTATTTGATGGAAGAAAAAAACATTAGACAAACAGCCTGCCGGTTCTTAAAAAGAATTCAGTCAGTGTTTTCGTTTTGTAATCTAAATTTGTCATTTAAGGGAAAGATCTAGAGCAGGATATATTTTATTCTTTTTGTTTATTCTGTTTTTCTATGCTGCTGAAAACACAGCAGGTGAAGATGCTATATTATGTTCTGTATGCTGTTCGCATGTTAAAATAAATCAGTATTTTAAAATGCAATATTTAATGTGTCACAACACTAAATAGGCACGTCAATAATTTTTTAAATTAAATAATGTTTTAATATTAATATGTTAATGGTTAACATTCGGTTAACGAGCCAAAATTAACCGAAATGAGCAGTTTCTATAACTCTGGTGCTAAACTCAAATCATATATCTTTAGTAAAATAATAACAGACCTATAGGTATACATGGCAGACGGCACAATCTAACTAAGACATGCTTGCTGTGAACTAGGCTACATTATTTGAGCATTCGTTGTGATATTGTCCTTTCCTTTTTAATATTAAGATTTTTCTTTGAAATCTGCAATAGGCTATTGACATCGTTGGTAAAATAATCAGCCTTTTATTAAATGTATTAATTTTATTAAATTAAAGCCTGATATTTTCCTGCAGGTTTGATGCAGATTAAACTAAACCGTCTGATGCCAGTTTTACTTAATAATTCCTCTCCAAATCTCGCCGTGAGTGAGACTGAGAAAGTTCAAAACAAGGTCCGCTTATATGCTTCAGCGCCAAAACACAAACTGGTCTGTTAAATAAAATATTAATATATAAAATAACAGTGAAATATTCACAGTTTCAGAGTAGCCTATATTAGGCTAAATTATTTTCTGTTAATAACAATCCATATTGCGCCCGTCAGTTTCACTTTTAATTTATTTAATAAACTACTTTGACCACAAAGTTTTTCCTGTTGTCAAATGCGACAAGCAGACTGAATTGTGAATGAATGGAGAATGATTGACAGGCGCAGCAGCGGGAAGCTCTGAACTGAACATGAATTTAGACACTTAAATATTCATCTGTACTTCACATTAAACTGTAGAATGGCTTCAGAACATTTGGGATATAGTGGGACTATATGACAACGTTCTAGAGCCTTATGGCTTTATGGATTAGTTGGCTTATAAACACAGAATATAGCGCACAGGCAAGATCGGATTTGGATCGGTACCAGCTGGCCGATACCCGATCCAGCAAAAATATGCGATATCGAACCGATATCCGATCCAAGTATCGAGATCGGTGCATCCCTACTTTAAGCTGTATAGAAGTGTCTTGAAGAATATCTAGTCTAATATTATTTACTGTCATCATGACAAAGATAAAATAAATCAGTTATTAGAGATGAGTTATTAAAACTATTATGATTAGAAATGTGTTGAACAAATCTGCTCTCCGTTAAACAGAAATTGGGGGAAAAATAAACAGGGGGGCTAATAATTATGATATAATATATATATATTAGTATTTAAAAACAGAAATAAATAAGGGGAAAAAAGTTGAGTGTGTCTTTAACTTGTTAGACTTTCAGTGTACCGCTGCTATTTACAACTGTCCATCATCTGTCCAAGTTAAATATGATTCCCGAAAGAAAGAAAGAAAGAAAGAAAGAAAGAAAGAAAGAAAGAAAGAAAGTGTATAAAATGCACATAGTAAAAAATGGCACACAATTTCCTTCAAAAACTATTAAGTTGTCCCCCAAAAAGCTTAGGAATTGTATTGATTCAACTCAATTTAAACAAACAGCAAAAACCCTTTTGTGAGTAAATCCAGATCCTAATCCTCCTTTGAAAACGGCTTTTGATTTGTTTTATTAGACTTTGATAATGCATTCTAGATGATTACAGGTAAAGAAAGTAATAATAATCTGCATGTTCTTAACGGTAGAGCAGATGTGAGTGTGAGTGAAGATTACACCACACACTGTAAGAAATGCAGGCTTCCACACCATTCCTTCAGCTCGTCCCAACACACATCGGATAAGTTAACTTAATCGGTTTTACAAATTGAAGTGAGTTGAACATAAAACTATTAATTTGTCTAAAAAAAACTCAAAAACCCTTTCAGCTCATTGTAAATAAAGAGATTAAACAAACAGCGAACGTATTTTTGGTTGTTGTTTGGCTTTTTGTGAGACATACACACATGCCTTATTGAGCCAGATTTGTGTTGGGGAAACATGAAGCAATTGTGTGGAACCCTGCAATTTTTACAGTTTATGTTCCCACACTGAAAACAAGCGGTTCATTAGATTTACAATTTGTATTTATTTATAAGTGTAACACTCACGCAGTTACCCTTAATTATTAGTATGAGGAGCAGTGGTCTAGGTTTTTTTCAAGGAGGAGTGATAGAATTTAAGGGTGCTTTCACACCTGTAAATCGATTCATTTGTTCTGAAACAGGGATTCAAATTGTGACATTGTTGCGGTTCGCTTTCACACGGCAAACTTTCTAAACGGACCAAAATAGCTAAAACAAGTCACGTGTGAGTAAACTCTCCTCACATTGGTCAGAGTTTCACGGTTTACTTTGCAGAGTCCTGCTCAGCTGTCGGGGGTGGTTTGGTGGTGTTTGACAGGGTGAGCGCGACATGTCTGAAGAGCGAGGGAGGGATGCGGTGGGGAGGGTTGATGAGAAGGGTGCGTGGGAGATGCGCATACCTGCCAACACTCCCATTTTTCCCGGGAGTCTCCCGTATTTCAGACCCACCTCCCGGTTTGTCATTTCTCCCGGAAAACTCCCGGAATTTCAACCCCTTCCCCTAGTCCTCAGGTGATTGGTACAATCTGACACCCCATTCACACGGGGCTTCAGCGTCAACGCTTGACAGAGGGCGTGTCTGAAGTTGGGGCTGATGCGATCGTCGTAGCAGCGTCAGCCAATAAAATTAGTCAGCAATTGGCTACTGTCTGAACTGGTGTATTTGCATACAGCGATCTGATTGGCTGGCGCTTCCGTTGGCACTTGAAAAGTTGAGAAAGTACAAACTTCTGCAGTGATCAACGCCACTGAAGCGGTGCCGACGGATCCACAATGCAGTGCGTTGAAGCCGACGCCCCTTGTAAATGGGGCATAACACCCCCGAATCGCCAACAGAGCAGGCACCCCTTCAGGTCGCTCTGCTCACCATCCAACCCCGCCCCTCCCCCTCCCCCCCGCAAAAAAATTTCATAGACAACCTCATTCAGGCGGTCTCGGAGCAATTGCTTTGGCGCGGATCGGAGTGCGATTGCCCTGTTCACATATTCCAAACGAACCGCGCAAACTGGGCAAACGCGCCAGGTTCCGGAACAAAAGTCTAGGTGAGAAAGCACCCTAAGTATCAAACACTGATTCACTTTACTCAATATATGTATTTATAGCCGGCATTTATTTAACATTAACCAATTAACCAAAAACAACTTTTCTTCCTTCTGTCACAGTGGATTTCAACAAAACACAATATCCCTTTTTAAACTCAAAAGTCAATGTCTTGTGAATAGTCGATGTCAAGTGTTTCAATGTCTTTTTAATTCAGGGTTCGAATCCAATATTCTCCTTTTAATAGAAACAATTAAATAAATCAATATTAGTTTATGTAGGACAAAAAGTTGGGGGGGGGGGGGGGGGGGGGACAGAATAAATGTCTCAAAATCTAAATCAGAGTAATTTATTCATTTATTTTCTTTTCGGCTTAGTCCCTTTATTAATCCGGGGTCGCCACAGCAGTTTGAACCGCCGACTTATCCTGCACGGTTTAATGCAGCGGATGCCCTTCCGGCCGCAACCCATCTCTGGGAAACATCCACACACACACTCATTCACACTCATACACTATGGACAATTTTAGTCTACCCAATTCACCTGTACCACATGTGTTTGGACTGTGGGGGAAACCGGAGCACCCGGAGGAAACCCACGCGAACGCAGGGAGAACATGCAAACTCCACACAGAAACGTCAACTGACCCAGCCGAGGCTCGAACCAGCGACCTTCTTGCTGTGAGGCGACAGCACTACCTACTGCGCCACTGCGTCACCCCAAATCAAAGTAAATCAAAAAATCCAAATCAAATAAAAATGTTCTACCCGGGTAGTGTGTGTTATTTTCTCATTTAATGTTCTGAGATCTCCATCGCTTATCTGTGAGATGAAACTGAAGACACATCAAATGGAAACAGTTCCTGCTGATAAGCAGGGCTTAACATTAACTTTTTTGATCTCCAGCCACAGTGGCTAGTAGTTTTCCAACGTTACTAGCCACTCGCCATTTTCACTAGCCACAATTTTGTTGTTGGGACAATATTTTTTATATGCATAAATATGACTTTGACATGCTAAAATGACTTGATTTAGATTTTGTGTTTTGTCCACATGTGTATGAGCAAATGGGTCATGGTTTCATAGTGTTATACTGCAAGCCGTTTTTATGTTACATGACTTTTCAGAACTCTAAATGAAGGATTTACCAAATTTATCTCTGACCACACCAAACAATAATTATTTTTTGGCCACAAATTTTAAATGTCAAAACAAGCGGAATATTGCTGTATACTATACTTTTTATTTAACAAAACTAAAAAAACTTAAATTTTAACAAAAATTTCTTTAAAAAAAACAAACAAACAATGAAAAACGATTGACTTTTAAAAATAAAAGTCTAATAAAATAATGTCCTCTCAAAAGGTCTCTCAGATCAGAAGTTAACTACCCACACATGGAGAGTTAATCTCATATTAAAGCAATGCTGTTGTAAAAAAGTTAAACCATATTAACAAAAATAACCGTATAGGCAAAAGAAAGCAAGTGAAGAACATACTGTGTGTCATAATGAAAGGATGATCACATGGTTAAGGCCAATTAATAATCTGTTCAAAGCAAAAGCAACCATATTTAGACATATTTAGTCGGCGCCAGTGGAGTAGTGGTTAGTACGGCGACCCGAGTTCGATTCCGCCTCGCGGTCCTATGCCGATCCTTCCCCTCTCTCGGCTCCCCTTTCTTTCCTGTCAATACTCTTTACTGTCCTATCAAATAAAGGTGAAAACCCCTAAAAATAATTATCAAAAAAAGACATATTTGAGCTCTTGAAAGCAGCAAGACTGTGGGTGCTTTAGCATAGCTTTTTGTCTGGTCTATATGAAAGAGAACCGATCACAGTTGCGTTTCAGGCACGGTTGCTTCAAGCAAGAAAACAGGAGCGCGCACCCGTTTTAGTCGCGCGCATCAAATCAGCTATTAGCGCGACTGATCATCCTCTCATTCGTTATTTACCTGCTTTCTATTGCTCCCGCGAACGCAATTATTTTTGTAAGTCGTGCCGTTTCTCGATTCTAAGATCACATTTGCACGCATATTGGGTCATCCTTATAGTCGAGCCCTGCTTTTAAGAAAAACACAATTTAAAATGATTTTCAACCAGCCAAAATGGCTGGTGGGAGCGACTGTCTTACCCGCCAAAGCTGAAATCTACCCGCATTTGGCAAGTTGGCGGGTGTTAATGTTAAGCCCTGCTGGTGAGGAATCCTGCACACGCGCTATCCGTCCAATGGTGGTGAATCCAGTATATCAGATCAGGTATATAAAAAAAAAAACCAACCTGCATAATAACAGGGCAATGATTTAATTACATTGAAATTGAAGGAATTTGTGATGATTTTAACCTCATCCTATGCTCTAATAGACTAACCCTTGCATTAATAGTTTAATACTGTTTTGAACTAATTACATGAACTTATGCTGATGTGTTTATCCTCATATAACCTTATGTGCTTAACCTCATATAATTTTGCTCAATAACAGCTGTGACTGATAGCCGAGAAGTTAACTCCTCGGTACTTGTTATCAACAAAATGTTACATCTCTTCTTCCAGAGTGCGCTCATTTACAGGAACAATCACGGACGGGAGGGGCTCAAGCTCACTCTCTTGCAGGCTCTGTTATGTGTACGAGTAACTTTTTCTGTGCAGATTTGCTGTTCTACCTAACAGCTGATGACTGAACTGATCTGGATGGAGGATCTTTCTTACTGAAGCGCCCCCCGGGCGGGGCCGAAGAGAAATCGGCGATATATACTTGGCTGCGAGGGTTAGAGAGTAGTGTGGAATGCCCACATGTAAACCTCATACTGTAAAGGGTTTATTCTGCAGCACAGAGCGCTCTGTATGCTTTATCCATTTGATTCATTAAATTAATTTAAACTTATTTGAAGCTTATCTATTCTAAACTCTCTATTCCAGATCTGGAAACAATATTTCTCAAAATAACCCATTTTCATAATTGTACAACAAATTACAATTTGAACAGGTTACAAAATCTTAAATCCCATTGTGAGCTAGATAACATACAGCTTTGCAATAACATCTCGTTTTCATGTGACTCAAATTACTCTCCGGTTGGTTTTTATTTCTCAAAAAAATATATATAAACAGCAAGATATGAAGGCACCAAGATTACTAACAACAGTATATTGCAAAAACAATACTTAAAAATATTACGTGTTAGCAACACACAGGTAACACTCTGGTAACTCACCGGAGAAACAGGTAAATACAGCACGTTTAAGGAATAAACGCCACTTCACTTCAATAATTTCTTGCAAATGAAAATAAAACAAGCAAAATGTCTCTTTTTTTTGCCTTATATTCAAGATTTCCTTCTCTTGCATATAGCTTAGCTCAGGAACGATCATTCAGTCACTTTTCTTCTTGATGCTGGACGTTTTGTTAGCTTCAACTCTCTGTTGTTTCAATACTGCTACCTAGTGGACAATACTGGTGTTTACTTATTCCCCGCCTATACATTAGATAACTTCTTAATGCTAACTTTAGTCAGGGTACATAAGGGAAGTGCAGCATTACTCAAATTTATTTGATTTGTCTGTTGAATTAAATTCAGCCCATATCATTTGTTTGCAAATGTAAATCCAATAAATAATTTTCCTTCAGCGCAGCAGTAAATGTAACACAATTTATAATGTGGCAAACGATCTCCATTTGGGAAGCAGTGCATCTCAAATATTCCCAACCAACCTCCAAATGAAGGACACCAGCAGCACCCCTGTCCAAACCCCCGTCAAGGACACACCATCCCCTGTGTGTTTGTGTGTGTGTGTGTGTGATTTTGGCCTCAGTGCAGGTGTGCACCATCCAGGCATGGCTGACACTGAATCTATTAATATCACCCTGGGCTAAATTTACCTCCTTTCTGCTCCGTCCACACACTGCTCCAGTCACACACATATAGACAGACCGCCATCCATACAGGAAAATGTCATACAGTTATTAAGTTTCCAAATCATTTCCTTGGAAAGATCGGCCCTGCATTGCAGGTTGATTGTTTTATGTGTCTTACGCATTTGAAAAGTGTAAAGCCGGAACATTAGCAAACGGCTTGATTCTTACCTCCTTTTATTGTTTTTTTTTTTTTATTGTGATTTAGCATGCAGCAGTTCTACATTTAAAGAAATAGACATTCCTTTTCATTCGGCTTAACCCTTTATTTATCAAGGGTCGCCACAGTGGAATGAATGCCAACTAGTCCGGCTTTACGCAGCTGCAACCCAGTACTGAGAAACACCCATACACACATTCACACACACACTCATTCACTCACACACTTAGTTCATCAATTCCTCTATAGCGCATGTGTTTGGACTGTGGGGGAAACTGGAGCCCCTGGAGGAAACCCACGCCAAACACGAGGAGAACATGCAAACTCCACACAGAACTGACCCAGCCGAGGCTCGAACCAGCAACCTTGTTGCTGTGAGGCGACAATGCTAACCACTGAGCCACCATGCCACCCTTTTTAAAGGAGTGGTTCACCCAAAAAAACATTTACTCAGTATTTACTCATTGTCAAGTGGTTCTAAACCTTTATAAATATGATTTTTGGAAATCTGGAACCATCGTCAATACTGAAAAGTGTCGAGTACTACGGAAGTCAATGGTTACAGGTTTCCAGCATTCTTCAAAATATCTTCTTTTGTGTTTAACAGAAGAAGCTCACATAGGTTTGTTACAAGTGAAAGTTGAGTGAATGATGACTTTTCATATCATAATAGCGAAAACCATACATACAAACACAAGCTGTAATACACCATAAGACCATTAACATTAACATTAACATTAACATACACTGTAAAAACAATCTGTGATTTTACGGTTTACTTCCGGCAGCTGGGGAATAATTACCGTAAATTTTACAGTAAATTTCTGTAATTTAATGTCTGTTATTTTACAGTAAATTTCTGTAATTTAATGTCCGTTATTTTACAGTAAATTTCTGTAATGTAATGTCCGTTATTTTACAGTAAATTCCTGTACTTTAATGTCCGTTATTTTACAGTAAATTTCTGTAATTTAATGTCCGTTATTTTACAGTAAATTTCTGTAATTTAGAGTCCGTTATTTTACAGTAAATTTCTGTAATATAATGTCTTTTATTTTACAGTAATTTTCTGCAATTTAATGTCCGTTATTTTAAAGTAAATTTCTGCAATTTAATGTCCGTTATTTTATAGTAAATTTTTTTAATTTAATGTCCGTTATTTTACAGTAAATTTCTGTAGTTTAATGTCTATTATTTTACAGTAAATTTCTGCAATTTAATGTCCGTTATTTCACAGTAAATTTCTGTAATATAATGTCTTTTATTTTACAGTAAATTTCTTTAATTTAATGTCTGTTATTTTACAGTAAATTTCTGTAGTTTAATGTCCGTTATTTTACAGTAAATTTCTGTAATTTAATGTCTGTTATTTTACAGTAAATTTCTGTAATTTAATGTCCGTTATTTTACAGTAAATGTCTGTAATTTAATGTCCGTTATTTTACAGTAAATTTCTGTAATATAATGTCTGTTATTTTACAGTAAATTTCTGTAATTTAATGTCTGTTATTTTACAGTAAATTTCTGTAATTTAATGTCTGTTTTTTTACAGTAAATTTCTGTAGTTTAATGTCCGTTATTTTACAGTAAATTTCTGTAATTTAATGTCCGTGATTTTACAGTAAATTTCTGTAATTTAATGTCTGTTATTTTACAGTAAATTTCTGTAATTTAATGTCTGTTTTTTTTACAGTAAATTTCTGTAGTTTAATGTCCGTTATTTTACAGTAAATTTCTGTAATTTAATGTCCGTGATTTTACAGTAAATTTCTGTAATTTAATGTCCGTTATATTACAGTAAATTTCTGTAATATAATGTCTGTTATTTTACAGTAAATTTCTGTAATTTAATGTCCGTTATTTTACAGTAAATGTCTGTAATTTAATGTCCGTTATTTTACAGTAAATTTCTGTAATATAATGTCTGTTATTTTACAGTAAATTTCTGTAATTTAATGTCTGTTATTTTACAGTAAATTTCTGTAATTTAATGTCTGTTTTTTTACAGTAAATTTCTGTAGTTTAATGTCCGTTATTTTACAGTAAATTTCTGTAATTTAATGTCCGTGATTTTACAGTAAATTTCTGTAATTTAATGTCCGTTATTTTACAGTAAATTTCTGTAATTTAATGTCCGTTATATTACAGTAAATTTCTGTAATTTAATGTCCGTTATTTTACAGTAAATTTCTGTAATTTAATGTCCGTTATTTTACAGTAAATTTCTGTAATTTAATGTCTATTATTTTACAGTAAATTTCTGTGATTTAATGTCCGTTATTTTAGAGTAAATTTCTGTAATTTAATGTCCATTATTTTACAGTAAATTTCTGTAATATAATGTCTGTTATTTTACAGTAAATTTCTGTAATTTAATGTCCGTTATTTTACAGTAAATTTCTGTAATTTAATGTCCGTTATTTTACAGTAAATTTCTGTAATTTAATGTCCGTTATTTTACAGTAAATTTCTGTAATATAATGTCTTTTATTTTACAGTAATTTTCTGCAATTTAATGTCCGTTATTTTAAAGTAAATTTCTGCAATTTAATGTCCGTTATTTTACAGTAATTTTCTGCAATTTAATGTCCGTTATTTAAAAGTAAATTTTTTTAATTTAATGTCCGTCATTTTACAGTAAATTTCTGTAGTTTAATGTCTATTATTTTACAGTAAATTTCTGCAATTTAATGTCCGTTATTTCACAGTAAATGTCTGTAATATAATGTCTTTTATTTTACAGTAAATTTCTTTAATTTAATGTCTGTTATTTTACAGTAAATTTCTGTAGTTTAATGTCCGTTATTTTACAGTAAATTTCTGTAATTTAATGTCTGTTATTTTACAGTAAATTTCTGTAATTTAATGTCCGTTATTTTACAGTAAATTTCTGTAATTTAATGTCCGTTATTTTACAGTAAATTTCTGTAATTTAATGTCCGTTATTTTACAGTAAATTTCTGTAATATAATGTCTTTTATTTTACAGTAATTTTCTGCAATTTAATGTCCGTTATTTTAAAGTAAATTTCTGCAATTTAATGTCCGTTATTTTACAGTAATTTTCTGCAATTTAATGTCCGTTATTTAAAAGTAAATTTTTTTAATTTAATGTCCGTCATTTTACAGTAAATTTCTGTAGTTTAATGTCTATTATTTTACAGTAAATTTCTGCAATTTAATGTCCGTTATTTCACAGTAAATGTCTGTAATATAATGTCTTTTATTTTACAGTAAATTTCTTTAATTTAATGTCCGTTATTTTACAGTAAATTTCTGTAGTTTAATGTCCGTTATTTTACAGTAAATTTCTGTAATTTAATGTCTGTTATTTTACAGTAAATTTCTGTAGTTTAATATCCGTTATTTTACAGTAAATTTCTGTAATTTAATGTCCGTTATTTTACAGTAAATTTCTGTAATTTAATGTCTGTTATTTTACAGTAAATTTCTGTAATTTAATGTCTGTTATATTACAGTAAATTTCTGTAATTTAATGTCCGTTATTTTACAGTAAATTTCTGTAACTTAATGTCCGTTTTTTTAGAGTAAATTTCTGTAATTTAATGTCCATTATTTTACAGTAAATTTCTGTAATATAATGTCTGTTATTTTACAGTAAATTTCTGTAATTTAATGTCCGTTATTTTACAGTAAATTTCTGTAATTTAATGTCCGTTATTTTACAGTAAATTTCTGTAATATAATGTCTTTTATTTTACAGTAAATTTCTTTAATTTAATGTCTGTTATTTTACAGTAAATTTCTGTAGTTTAATGTCTGTTATTTTACAGTAAATTTCTGTAATTTAATGTCTGTTATTTTACAGTAAATTTCTGTAATTTAATGTCCGTTATTTTACAGTAAATTTCTGTAATTTAATGTCTGTTATTTTACAGTAAATTTCTGTAATTTAATGTCCGTTATATTACAGTAAATTTCTGTAATTTAATGTCCGTTATTTTACAGTAAATTTCTGTAATTTAATGTCCGTTTTTTTTGAGTAAATTTCTGTAATTTAATGTCCGTTATTTTAGAGTAAATTTTTGTAATTTAATGTCCATTATTTTACAGTAAATTTCTGTAATATAATGTCTGTTATTTTACAGTAAATTTCTGTAATTTAATGTCCGTTATTTTACAGTAAATTTCTGTAATTTAATGTCCGTTATTTTACAGTAAATTTCTGTAATTTAATGTCCGTTATTTTACAGTAAATTTCTGTAATATAATGTCTTTTATTTTACAGTAATTTTCTGCAATTTAATGTCCGTTATTTTAAAGTAAATTTCTGCAATTTAATGTCCGTTATTTTACAGTAATTTTCTGCAATTTAATGTCCGTTATTTAAAAGTAAATTTTTTTAATTTAATGTCCGTCATTTTACAGTAAATTTCTGTAGTTTAATGTCTATTATTTTACAGTAAATTTCTGCAATTTAATGTCCGTTATTTCACAGTAAATGTCTGTAATATAATGTCTTTTATTTTACAGTAAATTTCTTTAATTTAATGTCTGTTATTTTACAGTAAATTTCTGTAGTTTAATGTCCGTTATTTTACAGTAAATTTCTGTAATTTAATGTCTGTTATTTTACAGTAAATTTCTGTAGTTTAATATCCGTTATTTTACAGTAAATTTCTGTAATTTAATGTCCGTTATTTTACAGTAAATTTCTGTAATTTAATGTCTGTTATTTTACAGTAAATTTCTGTAATTTAATGTCTGTTATATTACAGTAAATTTCTGTAATTTAATGTCCGTTATTTTACAGTAAATTTCTGTAATTTAATGTCCGTTTTTTTAGAGTAAATTTCTGTAATTTAATGTCCATTATTTTACAGTAAATTTCTGTAATATAATGTCTGTTATTTTACAGTAAATTTCTGTAATTTAATGTCCGTTATTTTACAGTAAATTTCTGTAATTTAATGTCCGTTATTTTACAGTAAATTTCTGTAATATAATGTCTTTTATTTTACAGTAAATTTCTGTAATTTAATGTCTGTTATATTACAGTAAATTTCTGTAATTTAATGTCCGTTATTTTACAGTAAATTTCTGTAATTTAATGTCCGTTATTTTAGAGTAAATTTCTGTAATTTAATGTCCGTTATTTTACAGTAAATTTCTGTAATTTAATGTCCGTTATTTAGAGTAAATTTCTGTAATTTAATGTCCGTTATTTTAGAGTAAATTTCTGTAATTTAATGTCCATTATTTTACAGTAAATTTCTGTAATATAATGTCTGTTATTTTACAGTAAATTTCTGCAATTTAATGTCCGTTATTTTAAAGTAAATTTCTGCAATTTAATGTCCGTTATTTTACAGTAAATTTCTGTAATTTAATGTCTGTTATTTTACAGTAAATTTTTGTCATTTAACATCCGTTATTTTACGGGGGTTTTTTTGGCACTCCAGCTGCCGGAAATAAACCGTAAAATCACAGATTTTTTTTACAGTGTAGGATACAATCAACACAGGCTCATTCTGAAAATGTAGCCCTATATACATTTCTGGAGATTTACTTCCGGCAGCTGGGGAATTATTACAGTAAATTTTACAGTAAATTTCTGTAATTTATTGTCTGTTATTTTACAGTAAATTTCTGTAATTTAATGTCCGTTATTTTACAGTAAATTTCTGTAATTTAATGTCCGTTATTTTACAGTAAATTTCTGTAATTTAATGTCTTTTATTTTACAGTAAATTTCTGTAATTTAATGTCCGTTATTTTACAGTAAATTTCTGTAATTTAATGTCCGTTATTTTACAGTAAATTTCTGTAATTTAATGTCTGTTATTTTACAGTAAATTTCTGCAATTTAATGTCTGTTATTTTACAGTAAATTTCTATAATTATTGTCTGTTATTTTACAGTAAATTTCTGTAATTTAATGTCTGTTATTTTACAGTAAATTTCTATAATTATTGTCTGTTATTTTACAGTAAATTTCTGTAATTTAATGTCCGTTATTTTACAGTAAATTTCTGTAATTTAATGTCTGTTATTTTACAGTAAATTTCTGCAATTTAATGTCTGTTATTTTACAGTAAATTTCTATAATTATTGTCTGTTATTTTACAGTAAATTTCTGTAATTTAATGTCTGTTATTTTACAGTAAATTTCTATAATTATTGTCTGTTATTTTACAGTAAATTTCTGTAATTTAATGTCCGTTATTTTACAGTAAATTTCTGTAATTTAATGTCTGTTATTTTACAGTAAATTTCTGTAATATAATGTCTTTTATTTTACAGTAAATTTCTGTAATTTAATGTCCGTTATTTTACAGTAAATTTCTGTAATTTAATGTCTGTTATTTTACAGTAAATTTCTGCAATTTAATGTTTGTTATTTTAAAGTAAATTTCTTTAATTTAATGTCCGTTATTTTACAGTAAATTTCTGTAATTTAATGTCCGTTATTTTACAGTAAATTTCTGTAATTTAATGTCCGTTATTTTACAGTAAATTTCTGTAATTTAATGTCCGTTATTTTACAGTAAATTTCTGTAATGTAATGTCCGTTATTTTACAGTAAATTCCTGTACTTTAATGTCCGTTATTTTACAGTAAATTTCTGTAATTTAATGTCCGTTATTTTACAGTAAATTTCTGTAATTTAATGTCCGTTATTTTACAGTAAATTTCTGTAATTTAATGTCCGTTATTTTACAGTAAATTTCTGTAATATAATGTCTTTTATTTTACAGTAATTTTCTGCAATTTAATGTCCGTTATTTTAAAGTAAATTTCTGCAATTTAATGTCCGTTATTTTATAGTAAATATTTTTAATTTAATGTCTGTTATTTTACAGTAAATTTCTGTAGTTTAATGTCTATTATTTTACAGTAAATTTCTGCAATTTAATGTCCGTTATTTTACAGTAATGTCTGTAATTTAATGTCCGTTATTTTACAGTAAATGTCTGTAATTTAATGTCTGTTTTTTTACAGTAAATTTCTGTAGTTTAATGTCCGTTATTTTACAGTAAATTTCTGTAATTTAATGTCCGTTATTTTACAGTAAATTTCTGTAATTTAATGTCTGTTATTTTACAGTAAATTTCTGTAATATAATGTCTTTTATTTTACAGTAAATTTCTTTAATTTAATGTCTGTTATTTTACAGTAAATTTCTGTAGTTTAATGTCCGTTATTTTACAGTAAATTTCTGTAATTTAATGTCTGTTATTTTACAGTAAATTTCTGTAATTTAATGTCCGTTATTTTACAGTAAATTTCTGTAATTTAATGTATGTTATTTTACAGTAAATTTCTGTAATTTAATGTCCGTTATTTTACAGTAAATTTCTGTAATTTAATGTCCGTTATTTTACTGTAAATTTCTGTAATTTAATGTCCGTTATTTTACAGTAAATTTCTGTAATATAATGTCTTTTATTTTACAGTAATTTTCTGCAATTTAATGTCCGTTATTTTAAAGTAAATTTCTGCAATTTAATGTCCGTTATTTTACAGTAATTTTCTGCAATTTAATGTCCGTTATTTAAAAGTAAATTTTTTTAATTTAATGTCCGTTATTTTACAGTAAATTTCTGTAGTTTAATGTCTATTATTTTACAGTAAATTTCTGCAATTTAATGTCCGTTATTTTACAGTAAATGTCTGTAATTTAATGTCCGTTATTTTACAGTAAATGTCTGTAATTTAATGTCTGTTTTTTTACAGTAAATTTCTGTAGTTTAATGTCCGTTATTTTACAGTAAATTTCTGTAATTTAATGTCCGTTATTTTACAGTAAATTTCTGTATTTTAATGTCTGTTATTTTACAGTAAATTTCTGTAGTTTAATGTCCGTTATTTTACAGTAAATTTCTGTAATTTAATGTGTTATTTTACAGTAAATTTCTGTAGTTTAATGTCCGTTATTTTACAGTAAATTTCTGTAATTTAATGTGTTATTTTACAGTAAATTTCTGTAATTTAATGTCCGTTATTTTACAGTAAATTTCTGTAATTTAATGTCTGTTATTTTACAGTAAATTTCTGTAATTTAATGTCCGTTATATTACAGTAAATTTCTGTAATTTAATGTCCGTTATTTTACAGTAAATTTCTGTAATTTAATGTCCGTTATTTTAGAGTAAATTTCTGTAATTTAATGTCCGTTATTTTAGAGTAAATTTCTGTAATTTAATGTCCATTATTTTACAGTAAATTTCTGTAATATAATGTCTGTTATTTTACAGTAAATTTCTGCAATTTAATGTCCGTTATTTTAAAGTAAATTTCTGCAATTTAATGTCCGTTATTTTACAGTAAATTTCTGTAATTTAATGTCTGTTATTTTACAGTAAATTTTTGTCATTTAACATCCGTTATTTTACGGGGGGTTTTTTGGCACTCCAGCTGCCGGAAATAAACCGTAAAATCACAGATTTTTTTTACAGTGTAGGATACAATCAACACAGGCTCATTCTGAAAATGTAGCCCTATATACATTTCTGGAGATTTACTTCCGGCAGCTGGGGAATTATTACAGTAAATTTTACAGTAAATTTCTGTAATTTAATGTCTGTTATTTTTCAGTAAATTTCTGTAATTTAATGTCCGTTATTTTACAGTAAATTTCTGTAATTTAATGTCCGTTATTTTACAGTAAATTTCTGTCATTTAATGTCTGTTATTTTACAGTAAATTTCTTTAATTTAATGTCCGTTATTTTACAGTAAATTTCTGTAATTATTGTCTGTTATTTTACAGTAAATTTCTGTAATTTAATGTCCGTTATTTTACAGTAAATTCCTGTACTTTAATATCCGTTATTTTACAGTAAATTCCTGTAATTTAATGTCCGTTATTTTACAGTAAATTTCTGTAATTTAATGTCCGTTATTTTAGAGTAAATTTCTGTTATTTAATGTCTGTTATTTTACAGTAAATGTCTGTTATTTAATGTCCATTATTTTACAGTAAATTTCTGTAATTATTGTCTGTTATTTTACAGTAAATTTCTGTTATTTAATGTCTGTTATTTTACAGTAAATGTCTGTTATTTAATGTCCGTTATTTTACAGTAAATTTCTGTAATTTAATGTCCGTTATTTTAGAGTAAATTTCTGTTATTTAATGTCTGTTATTTTACAGTAAATTTCTGTAGTATAATGTCTGTTATTTTACAGTAAATTTCTGCAATTTAATGTCCGTTATTTTTAAAGTAAATTTCTGTTATTTAATGTCTGTTATTTTACAGTAAATGTCTGTTATTTAATGTCTGTTATTTTACAGTAAATTTCTGTAATTTAATGTCCGTTATTTTACAGTAAATTTCTGTAATTTAATGTCCGTTATTTTAAAGTAAATTTCTGCAATTTAATGTCCGTTATTTTACAGTAAATTTCTGTAATTTAATGTCCGTTATTTTACAGTAAATTTCTTTAATTTAATGTCCGTTATTTTTAAAGTAAATTTCTGCAATTTAATGTCCGTTATTTTACAGTAAATTTCTTTAATTTAATGTCCGTTATTTTTAAAGTAAATTTCTGCAATTTAATGTCCGTTATTTTACAGTAAATTTCTTTAATTTAATGTCCGTTATTTTACAGTAAATTTCTGCAATTTAATGTCTGTTATTTTACAGTAAATTTCTGTAATTTAATGACTGTTATTTTACAGTAAATTTTTGTCATTTAACATCCGTTATTTTACGGGTTTTTTTTGGCACTCCAGCTGCCGGAAATAAACCGTAAAATCACAGATTTTTTTTACAGTGTAGGATACAATCAACACAGGCTCATTCTGAAAATGTAGCCCTATATACATTTCTGGAGATCGTGAATTATGTAGCCAGACGTTTGTATGGCTGCATTTCGTCTTTAAAACTAATGCTACGGAGCATATAACACAGCTACTTTTCATGCTAGCAGCTGACCACTTACTTTCGTATGTTGTTCGACTTAAGACGCAGAGCGAAGTTGACCGCGACGATGAGGTTTAAGTCTGGCGAAGAACGTTTCCAGAAAGTAGGTAAGACATAAGCCCCTTTCACACAGTGATACCAGTAAATATCCGTAAAATTACCGGAACGACTACTACTGGTGGATTCAAAAAAGCACTGTTCACACAGGCAAGACTGTTCCGGAATTTTTCTGGAAAAGACTGTTCACACATCCTTTCCAAAATACCGGTTAATTCTGACATCAATAACTAGAAATGAACAGAGTTGGCATTAAGAAGGAACATAGAAATGTTATCTGACCAACATCTTCACTGTAAAAAAAAATCCGTACTTTTACATTTTATTTCCGACAGCTTGGGGTGGTGAAAAATAAAGGAAAATAACAACTGTTAAATTACAGAAATTTACCGTAAAATAACAGAAATTTTAATATTTAATATCCGTTAATTTACAGTATATTTCTGTAATTTAACGGCCTTTATTTTATAGGTTTTTTCCGGATATAAACCGTAAAATTATGGATTTTTTTAACAGTGTAGCAGCTAAATGTGTCTGGAAAAATATTCAAAGGCGTTTATTCTCAATAATCGCGCGGACATGAAAAAACAATTTACTGGTAATTTTCCAGATAGGTCTCTGTGTGAAAGGGGCTATAGACAAAAGCCAAAAAATACATCAGTCAGTCAGTCAGTCGACAGCGGCCTCTGGTGGATTTTTGCGAGAACAGCATGTGCGAATGGCACTCGTGAGAGAAATCTGAGATCTCAAAAAGCGTACACAGCGGCCTCTGGTGGATTCATGAAAGAACAGCAGGCATAAATGGCACTTGTTAGAGAAATTGGAGATCTCAAAAAGTGTACACAGCAGCCTCTGATGGATTTATGCAAGAACAGCATGTGCGAATGGCACTCGTAAGAGAAATCGGAGATCTCAAAAAGCGTACACAGCTGCCTCTGGTGGATTTATGTGAGAACAGCAGGCATAAATGGCACTTGTTAGAGAAATTGGAGATCTCAAAAAGTGTACACAGCGGCCTCTGATGGATTTATGCAAGAACAGCATGTGCGAATGGCACTCGTAAGAGAAATCGGAGATCTCAAAAAGTGTACACAGCGGCCTCTGGTGGATTTATGAAAGAACAGCAGGCGTAAATGGCACTCGTGAGAGAAATCGGAGATCTCAAAAAGCGTACACAGCGGCCTCTGGTGGATTTATGTGAGAACAGCAGGCATAAATAGCACTCGTGAGAGAAATCGGAGATCTCAAAAAGCGTACACAGCGGCCTTTGATGGATTTATGAAAGAACAGCAGGCATAAATAGCACTCGTGAGAGAAATCGGAGATCTCAAAAAGCGTACACAGCGACCTCTGGTGGATTTATGAGAGAACAGCAGGCGTAAATGGCACTTGTGATAGAAATCGGAGATCTCAAAAAGCGTACACAGCGGCCTCTGGTGGATTTATGTGAGAACAACATGCATAAATGGCACTCGTGAATGAAATCGGAGCTCTTAAAAAGTGTACACAGCGTCCTCTGGTGGATTTATATGAGAACAGCAGGCGTAAATGGCAATCTTTAATACCAGCTTTGTAAATAATGCAATACTTAATTTAGTAACAAAAAGTGAATCATTAAGTATGAAAATACAACCATTATGCACACTATGTATGTGCTTTTAAGTCAAAAATATCCTTTTTGTAGCTGTTATAAACTGTATACTAATGTCTATTAATGTAGAGTTAATGCTTAACATATGATACATTAACTATCTGCTAATCATTATTTAATGATTCATAGTGTGCAGTTATTATAAAGTGTTAATTACTAGCTTATTACCTGCCTATTATTAAGATATTAACTGTTCATTAGTAGTTATTAAGTATGGTTTTATTGTGCATCCCTAATCCTACCCAAAACATAAACCCAACTTCTACCTTACTAACTATTAACCCTTTAAGGTGCACTCTTTCATTTTTTTTTGGCCCACGCTTGCATTGGATAATATACTAACACAACTAAATAGTAATGAGCAATTAAAATAATAATGATAGCCTATGGCATAAAGGTCCACCAGGTGATCACGGTGTCAGTTAAGGGGTTAATAAACAGCTAATTAGTAGTTTATTAAGCTAGTAGTGTTAGCTAATGGTTCGTTAATACCATGAATTGTGACCTAAACTAAAGTGTTACCAAAAAATGTTGAACTTTCCTATAAAATGTTCATTGAAGAAGAAAACGTTTCTTTTGAAAGCAGTGTTTCTCAACCACGTTCCTGGAGGACTACCAGTACTGCATGTCCTCTTTGTCGGTCACACCCATTACAGGTCCTTCAGTCTCTGCTAATGAGCTGATGATCTGAATTGTTTGGTTAAGGAGACAGGAACATGTTCAGTGCTGGTGGTCCTCCAGGAGCGTGGTTGAGAAACACTGTTTGAGAAAACCCCTTTTTGGTTCCTCCTGGTGTCTTCATTTTGTGTACATGCCACGTAGAAATGATTACATCGTGCTTAAGAACTAATCTATTTTCATCAAGCTAAAAGCCTCATATAGATCACTTTCCTATTCTGCAGAAACACCTGCAGCATGAAAACGGTCACCTATGGCAACCTCGCAATTACACAAACACACCTTTCACACGTCTCATCTACAAAAACAAAGAGACAATTATCCTGAGAGGTTTCTCAGTTCACCACGTTGCAATAGACGTAATTATCTTTTTGTTTTAATAATCTTTGCATAATTAGATATAAATATTGCACCTCCTAATATAATATAAAGGCCATTTCATTCAGAGAAAGGGAGCCACATCAGCATGCCCTCTTTTGCTTTAGGTGGAACCCACCCACAAACATCACGCAATGAATAATTATTCTGTCAAAGCAACAAACAAAGACACCCACTGCCTTTATTTTGTGTTGTTGTTGTTCTTTTAATTAGCTTGCGCTGGAGTTTTTGGGAGGAGCAATGTCATAATGTCATAAATGTCACATGCCCCTTTGCATATTGCAGTTATTTGACTGTAAAAGTAGTTCAAGTATTTTTTTCTACTAAAGAGCAGTAATTATTTCCTAAAAAAGCAGCAACAGGAGGAAACACATGAACTCTGACAGGTGGTAACTAATCAGATGTAAGAAAAGTCATCATCATCATTGTAAAATAGGTGAAACTGAGGACTGGAGGTCAAGAATCACTGAGAATGAAAAATACTTGTTTGATTTACTTTGAATGAGCTTAAAATAATGGCATTATAAAGGATGTACTTTATACCACTTTCACGAAACATAAAAATCAGTTACAAAACACTATTTGAGCCCTAAAAGCTTATCGAGTCTTTGATTAATACAAAAGCCAACAGAAACTAAAACAGCTGATGGAGTATACACTAACCTGCTCATTATTCAGACACTAGATGGCGCCAAACAGTCAAAAACACAAAGCTGACAGAAACTGAAAACAGCTGATGGAGTATACACTAACCTGCACATTATTCAGTCACTAGATGGCGCCAAACAGTCAAAAACACAAAGCTGACAGAAACTAAAACAGCTGATGGAGTATACACTAACCTGTGCATTATTCAGACACAAGATGGAGACAAACTGTCAAAAACACAAAGCTGACAGAAACTATAACAGCTGATGGAGTATACACTAACCTGCACATTATTCAGTCACTAGATGGCGCCAAACAGTCAAAAACACAAAGCTGACAGAAACTAAAACAGCTGATGGAGTATACACTAACCTGTGCATTATTTAGACACTAGATGGAGACAAACAGTCAAAAACACAAAGCTGACAGAAACTAAAACAGCTGATAGAGTATACACTAACCTGCGCATTATTCAGACACTAGATGGAGCCAAACAGTCAAAAACACAAAGCTGACAGAAACTAAACAGCTGATGGAGTATACACTAACCTGCATATTATTCAGACACTAGATGGAGACAAACAGTCAAAAACACAAAGCTGACAGAAATGAAAACAGCTGATGGAGACCGCTTCAGCATTGGCTTCACGATCAAGTCCCCAGGCGCACATGGCACGCGAGCACATCGAGTGGCTGTCACTGTGCTGTGTCACTGCGCCCTCTGCCCCTGGACGGACCGTGCATTCCTACAGGCCAGAGTGCCTCTAGGACAAGTCTCTATGCATGTCGTCATCTCGATGGATGCTTCCAGCACAGACTGGGGGGCCATGTGTTGCAGGCATGCAGCTGCAGGTCCGTGGAAAGGAACACAGTTGCATTGGCATATTAATTGCCTGGAGCTGTTGGCAGTGTATCTCGCTCTGTGCCATTTTTTTACCTGTGCTAGATGGGAAACACATGCTGGTCAGGATGGACATCACGGCGACGGTAGCATAAATAAACCACATGGGGGGTATCTGCTCCCACCGCATGTACTAACTCGCTCGCCGTCTGCTCCTCTGGAGTCATACGCAGCTGAATTTGCTGCATGCCATTTACATCCTTGGCGAGCTCAACCATGCAGCTGATGTGCTCTCACAGCAGCTTGAACGTCCAGGAGAATGGAGACTCCACCCTGAGTCTGTCCAGCTCATATGGGCGCGCTTCGGGGAAGCCCAGGTTGACCTGTTTGCTTCCCCCGAGAGTGCCCATTGCCAGTGTTTTTTTTCCCTGATCGAGGGCTCTCTCGGCTCAGATGCACATACAAGCAAGTCTGTCCGATTCCTGCTAGCTGTGGCTGGGCTTGTATGCCAGAACACGCTCACTGCTTGAGTTGTTGACCCAGGCCTAAAAACAACAGGCTATGCCTGACGAGAGGCCCCCTTTTCCGGCCTACCTGTCGGATTGTCCTGTGCCTTGAGGTACATGCCCGACCCCTTTTATCTCTGACTTGCCAACAGGTTTTTGATGATGTGTGAAAATGTGGACTTAGGTTCTGCCGGTCTTGTGCCTGGTTCGCCCACTGGCTGATGGGAGCTCGTGTGATGCTCCAGCAAGAGGGCAGATTCCCACTTGCTGTGGCTGGGCGTACTGGCAGACCCCAGGGCCCTCTAGTGACAGGAGCTAGTCTGAGAAAGAGTGAGCAATTCCTGCAAGCTGTGGCTGGGTGTATTGGCATGGAGGGAAAGACCCAGGGGGCCTTTAGTGAGGCGAGCTGGCCAAGAAATTGTGTCCGATTCCAGTTAGCTGTGACCGGGAATACTGTCAGACCTCAGGGCCCAGGGGGACCCAGACCCAGGGGGCGTTTAATGAGGCGAGCTGGCCGAGCAAGTGTGTCCAATTTCCGCTAGCTGGGGCTGGGCATACTGGCAGACACCCAGGGCCCTCCAGCAATGGGAGCTGGCCCAGGAAAGAGCAAGCAATTCTCGCAAGCTGTGGCTGGGCATATTGGCATGGAGGGAAAGACCCAGGAGGCCTTTAGTGAGGCGAGCTGGCCAAGAAAGTGTTACTAATTCCTGCTAGCTAAGGCTGAGCATAGTGACCCCAAGATCTTTCCAGCAATGGGAGCTGGCCTGGGAAATAGCGAGCAATTCCTGCAAGCTGTGGCTAGGCATATTGGTGTGGAGGAAAAGACCCAGGGGGCCTTTAGTGAGGCGAGCTGGCCCAGCAAGTGTGTCCAATTCCTGCTAGCTGTGGCTGGGCAAACTGGCAGACCCCCAGTGCCCTCCAGCAATGGGAGCTGGCCCGGGAAAGAGTGAGAAATTCCCGCAAGCTGTGGCTGGGTGTATTGGCATGGAGGAAAAGACCCAGGGGGCCTTTGGTGAGGCGAGCTGGCCAAGAAATTGTGTCCGATTCCAGTTAGCTGTGACCGGGCATACTGGCAGACCTCAGGGCCCTCCAGAGAGGGGATCCGGCCCGGGAAAGAGCAAGCAATTCCAGCAAGCTTTGGCTGGGCATATTGGCATGGAGGAAAAGACCCAGGAGGCTTTTAGTGAGGCGAGCTGGCCAAGAAACTGTGCCTGATTCTAGCTAGCTGTGGCTGGGCATACTGGCAGACCCCCAGGGACCTCCAGCGAGGGGAGCTGGCCTGAGAAAGAGCAAGCAATTCCCGCAAGCTTTTGCTAGGCGTATTGGCACGGAGGAAACGACCCAGGGGCCTTTAGAGAGGCGAGCTGGCCCAGCAAGTGTTACTGATTCCCGCTAACTGTGGCAGGGCCTACTGGCAGACCTCCAGGGCTTTCCAGCAACGGGAGCTGGCCAGGGAAAGAACGAGCAATTCCTGCAAGCTGTGGCTGGGCATATTGGCGCGGAAGAAAAAATCTAGAGGGGAATTTAGCAAGGCGAGCTGGTCCAGCAAGTGTGTCAGATTCCCGCTAGCTGTGGCTGAGCGTACTGGCATGGAGGGAAAGACCCAGGAGGCCTTTATTTGGGCGAGCTGGCCAAGAAAGTGTTACAGATTCCCGCTAACTAAGACTGAGCATACTGGCAGACCCCCAGGGCCCTTCAGCGACAGGAGCTGGCCTGGGAAAGAGTGAGCAATTTGCGCGAACTGTGGCTTGCCGTATTGATGTGAAGATAAAGGCCCAGGGGCCTTTACCGAGGCAAGCTGACCCAGCAAGTGTGTGAGCTGGCCTGGGAAATAGCGAGCAATTCCTGCAAGCTGTGGCTAGGCGTATTGGCGCGGAGGAAAAGACCCAGGGAGTCTTTAGTGAGGCGAGCTGGCCCAGCAAGTGTGTCCAATTCCTGCTAGCTGTGGCTGGGCATACTGGCAGACCCCCAGTGCCCTTCAGCAATGGGAGCTGGCCCGGGAAAGAGTGAGCAATTCCCGCAAGCTGTGGCTGGGCATATTGGCATGGAGGGAAAGACGCAATGGCCCTTTAGTGAGGCGAGCTGGCCAAGAAAGTGTGTCCAATTCCAGCAAGCTGTGGCTGGGCATACTGGCAGACCTCAGGGCCCTCCAGCGAGGGGAGCTGGCCTGGGAAAGAGTGATCAATTCCTGCAAGCTTTGGCTGGGCATATTGGCATGGAGGAAAAGACCCAGGGGGCATTTAGTGAGGTGAACTGGCCAAGAAACTGTGTCCGATTCCAACTAGCTGTGGCTGGGCATACTGGTAGACCGCCAGGGCCCTCCAGCGAGCGGAGCTGGCCTGGGAAAGAGCAAGTAATTCCAGCAAGCTGTGGCTGGGCGTATTGGCATGGAGGAAAAGACCCAGGGGGCCTTTAGTGAGGCGAGCTGGCCCAGCAAATGTTACAGATTCCCGCTAACTGTGGCTGGGCCTACTGGCAGACCTCCAGGGCTTTCCAGCGACGGTAGCTGGCCAGGAAAAGAAAGAGTATTTCCTGCAATCTGTGGATGGACATATTGGCGCGGAAGAAAAGATCAAGGGGGGGCCTTTAGCAAGGCGAGCTGGTCCAGCAAGTGTGTCTGATTCCCTCGAGCTGTGGCTGGGCGTACTGGCAGACCCCCAGGGCCCTCCAGCGACAGGAGCTGGCCTGAGAAAAAGCGAGCAAATTCTGCAAGCTGTGGCTGGCTGAATTGACATGAAGGGAAAGGCCCAGGGGGCCTTTACCAAGGTGAGCTAACTGTGGCTGGGCATACTGGCAGACCGCCAGGGCCCTCCAGCTATGGGAGCTGGCCTGGGAAAGTAACCCCGGTGTCCTGGCTGAAGTTCCTCAATCGGCCTTTACCCATCATGGCCTCCTAATCATCCCCATTCACCGAATTAGCTCTATCACTGTCTCTTCACTCCACTAATAGCTGGTGTATGGTGAGCGCACTGGCGCCGTTGTCCTGTGGCTGCCGTCGCATCATCCAAGTGGATGCTACACACTGGTGGTGGTGTGGAGAGACCCCCCTCATGATTGTGAAGCGTTTTGGGTGTATGGCCATACACAATAAATGCGCTATATAAATACACATTACATTACAAAGAGCGAGCAATTCCTGCAACCTGTGGCTTGGTGTATGGACATGGAGGAAAAGACCCAGGGGGCCTTTAGCGAGGCGAGCTGGCCCAGCAAGTGTTACCGGATCCCTCTAGCTGTGGCTGGGCGTACTGGCAGACCCCCAGGGCCCTCCAACAACAAGAGCTACCTTGGGAAAGAGCTAGCAATTCCCGCAAGCTGTAGCTGGGAGTATTGGCATGGAGGAAAAGACCCAGGGAGATTTTAGCAAGGCAAGCTGGCCGAGCAAGTGTGTCCACTTCCTATTAGCTGTGGCTGGGCATATTGGCAGACCCCCAGGGCTTTCCAGCGACTGGAGCTGGCCTGGAAAAGAGCGAGCAATTCCTGCAAGCTGTGGATGGGCGTATTGGCACAGAGGAAAAGACCCAGGGGGGCCTTTAGCGAGGCGAGCTGGTCCAGCAAGTGTGTCCGATTCCAGCTAGTTGTGGCTGGGCATACTGGCAGAGCCCCAGGGCCCTCCAGCGACAGGAGCTGGCCTGGGAAAGAGAGAGCCATTCCTGCAAGCTGTGGCTGGACGTATTGACGCGACGGGAAAGACTCAGGGGGCCTTTAGCGAGACAAGCTGGCCCAGCAAGTTTGTCTGATTCCTGCTAACTGTGGCTGGGCGTACTGGCAGAGCTCCAGGGATTTCCAGAGACTGGAGCTGGCCTGGGAAAAAGCGAGCAATCCCAGCAAGCTGTGGCTGGCCTTATTGGTGCAAAGGGAGAGGCCCAGTGGGTCTTTACCGAAGCGAGCTGGCCCAGCAAGTGTATTGGATTCTTGCTAGCTGTGGCTGGGCATACTGGCAGACCCCAGGGCCCTCCAGCAACAGGGGCTGGCCTGGGAAAGAGCAAGCAATTCCCACAAGCTGTGGCTGGGCGTATTGGCACAGAGGAAAAGACCCATGGGGCCTTTACCAAAGCGAGCTGGGCCAGCAAGTGTGTCCAATTCCCGCTAACTGTGGCTGGGCGTACTGGCAGACCCCCAGGGCCCTCCAGCAACAGGGACTGGCCTGGGAAAGAGCAAGCAATTCCCACAAGCTGTGGCTGGGCGTATTGGCACAGAGGAAAAGACCCACGGGGCCTTTACCAAGGCGAGCTGGCCCAGCAAGTGTGTCCAATTCCCCGCTAACTGTGGCTGGGCGTACTGGCAGACCCCCAGGGCCCTCCAGCAACAGGAGCTGGCCCGGAAAAGAGTTAGCTATTCCCGCAAGCTGTGAATGGGCGTATGGCCACGAAGGAAAAGACCGAGGGGGCCTTTTAGCGGCGAGCTGGCCAAGAAAGTGTGTCCAATTCCAGCTAGCTATGGCTGGGCGTACTGGCAGACCCCAAGGGCCCTCTAGCGAGATGAGCTGGCCCTGGAAACAATGAGCAATTCCACAAGTTGTGGCTGGGCGTATTGGCGCAGAGGGAATGAACCAGGGCGCCTTTAGCGAGGCGAAGTGGCCCAGCAAGTGTTACAAAATCCTACTAGCTTTGGCTGGGCGTACTGGCAGATCCACAGTGCCCTCCAGCAAGAGGACCGGGCCCGGGAGAGAATGAAGCAATTCCTACAAGCTGTGGCTGGGCGTACTGGCAGACCACGAGGGCCCTCCCGTGAGGGGAGCTGGCCCGGGAAGAAGCGAGCAATTCCTACAAGCTGTGGCTGGGCGTATTGGCATGGAGGGAAAGACCCAGGGGGCCTTTAGTGAGGCGAGCTGGCCAAGAAAGTGTGTCCGATTCCAGTTAGCTGTGGCCGGGCATACTGGCAGACCTCAGGGCCCTCCAGCGAGGGGAGCTGGCCTGGGAAAGAGTGAGCAATTCTTGCAAGCTTTGGTTAGGCATATTGGCATGGAGGAAAAGACCCAGGGGGCATTTAGTGAGGTGACCTGGCCAAGAAACTGTGTCCGATTCCAGCTAGCTGTGGCTGGGCATACTGGCAGACCCCCAGGGCCCTCCAGCGAGCGGAGCTGGCCTGGGAAAGAGCAAGTAATTCCAGCAAGCTGTGGCTGGGCGTATTGGCATTGAGGAAAAGATCCAGGGGGCCTTTAGTGAGGCGAGCTGGCCCAGCAAGTGTTACGATTCCCGCTAACTGTGGCTGGGCCTACTGGCAGACCTCCAGGGCTTTCCAGCGACGGTAGCTGGCCAGGAAAAGAAAGAGTAATTCCTGCAATCTGTGGATGGACATATTGGCGCGGAGGAAAAGATCAAGGGGGGGCCTTTAGCAAGGCGAGCTGGTCCAGCAAGTGTGTCTGATTCCCTCTAGCTGTGGCTGGGCGTACTGGCAGACCCCCAGGGCCCTTCAGCGACAGGAGCTGGCTGGGAAAGAGTGAGCAATTTCCGCAAACTGTGGCTTGCCGAATTGGCGTGAAGGGAAAAGCCCAGGGGGCCTTTACCGAGGCAAGCTGGCCCAGCAAGTGTGTCCAATTCCCACTAACCATGGCTAGGCATACTGGCAGACCTCCAGGGCCCTCCAGCGACAGTCGCTGGTCTGGGAAAGAGTGAGCAATTTCGGCAAGCTGTGGCTGGCCTTATTGGTGCAAAGGGAAAGGCCCAGGGGGTCTTTACCGAAGCGAGCTGGCTCCAGCATGTGTATTGGATTCCTGTTAGCTGTGGCTGGGCGTACTGGCAGACCCCAGGGCCCTCCAGCAACAGGAGCTGGCCTGGGAAAGTGCAAGCAATTCCCACAAGCTGTGGCTGGGCGTATTGGCACAGAGGAAAAGACCCACAGGGCCTTTAGTGAGGCGAGCTGACCCAGCAAGTGTTACTGTTTCCCGCTAACTGTGGCTGGGCACACTGGCAGAGCTCCAGGGATTTCCAGCGACTGGAGCTGGCCTGGGAAAAAGCGAGCAATTCCTGCAAGCTGTGGCTGGGCACATTGACGCAGGGGAAAAGATCCAGGGGGGGCCTTTAGCGAGGTGAGCTGGTCCAGCAAGTGTGTCCGATTCCTGCTACCTGTGGCTAGGTGTACTGGCAGACCCCCAGGGCCCTCCAGCGACAGGAGCTGGCCTGGTAAAGAGCGAGCAAATTCCACAAGCTGTGGCTGGCCAAATTGGCATGAAGGGCAAGCTGAGGCAAGCTAGCTGTGGCTGGGCATACTGGCAGAACCCCAGGGCCCTTTAGCTATGGGAGCTGGCCTGGGAAAGAGCGAACAATTCTCGCAAGCTGGGGCTTGGTGTATTGGCATGGAGGGAAAAGACCCAGGGAGATTTTAGCAAGGCAAGCTGGCCCAGCAAGTGTGTCCACTTGGGAATCAGATCCCCTCTCTGGAGGGCCCTGAGGTCTGCCAGTATGCCCGGTCACAGCTAACTGAAATCGGACACAATTTCTTGGCCAGCTCGCCTCACTAAAGGCCCCCTGGGTCTTTCCCTCCATGCCAATACGCCCAGCCACAGCTTGCAGGAATTTCTCACTCTTTCCCAGGCCAGCTCCCATTGTGCTAGCTGTGGCTGGGCATATTGGCAGACACCCAGGGCTTTCCAGTGACTGGCCGAATTGGCATAAGGGAAAGGCCCAGGGGGCCTTTACCGAGGCAAGCTAGCTGTGGCTGGGCATACTGGCAGAACCCAGGGCCTTTTAGCTCTGGGAGCTGGCCTGGGAAAGAGCGAGCAATTCCCGCAAGCTGTGGCTTGGTGTATTGACATGGAGGAAAAGACCCAGGGAGATTTTAGCAAGGCAAGCTGGCCCAGCAAGTGTGTCCACTTCCTGTTAGCTGTGGCTGGGCGTATTGGCAGACAAACAGTGCTTTCCAGTGACTGGAGCTGGCCTGGGAAAAGCAAGCAATTCCTGCAAGCTGTGGCTGGGCATAATGGCACAGAGGAAAAGACCCACGGGGCCTTTAGAGAGGCGAGCTGGTCCAGCAAGTGTTACTGATTCTTGCCAACTGTGTCTGGGTGTACTGGCAGACCTCCAGGGCTTTCCAGCAATGGGAGCTGGCCAGGGAAAAAGCAAGCAATTCCTGCAAGATTTGGCTGGGCATATTGAAGCGGGGGGAAAGATCCAGGGGGGCTTTTAGCGAGGTGAGCTGGCCCAGCAAGTGTATCCGATTCCCACTAACCATGGCTAGGCATACTGGCAGACCTCCAGGGCCCTCCAGCGACAGTCGGTGGCCTGGGAAAGAGTGACCAATTCCGGCAAGCTGTGGCTGGCCTTATTGGTGCAGAGTGAAAGGCCCAGGGGGTCTTTACCGAAGCGAGCTGGCCCAGCAAGTGTATTGGATTCCTGCTAGCTGTGGCTGGGCATACTGGCAGACCCCAGGGCCCTCCAGCAACAGGAGCTGGCCTGGGAAAGAGCAAGCAATTCCCACAAGCTGTGGCTGGGCGTATTGGCACAGAGGAAAAGACCCACGGGGCCTTTAGTGAGGCGAGCTGACCCAGCAAGTGTTACTGTTTCCCGCTAACTGTGGCTGGGCACACTGGCAGAGCTCCAGGGATTTCCAGCGACTGGAGCTGGCCTGAGAAAAAGCGAGCAATTCCTGCAAGCTGTGGCTGGGCACATTGGCGCGGGGGAAAGATCCAGGGGGGCCTTTAGCGAGGTGAGCTGGTCCAGCAAGTGTGTCCGATTCCTGCTACCTGTGGCTAGGTGTACTAGCAGACCCCCAGGGCTCTCCAGCGACAGGAGCTGGCCTGGTAAAGAGCGAGCAAATTCCGCAAGCTGTGGCTGGCCAAATTGGCATGAAGGGAAAGGCCCAGGGGGCCTTAACTGAGGCAAGCTAGCTGTGGATGGGCATACTGGCAGAACCCCAGGGCCCTTTAGCTATGGGAGCTGGCCTGGGAAAGAGCGAACAATTCCCGCAAGCTGGGGCTTGGTGTATTGGCATGGAGGAAAAGACCCAGGGAGATTTTAGCAAGGCAAGCTGGCCCAGCAAGTGTGTCCACTTCCTATTAGCTATGGCTGGGGCATATTGGCAGACCCATAGGGCTTTCCAGCGACTGGAGCTGGCCTGGGAAAGAGCGAGCAATTCCTGCAAACTGTGGATGGGCATATTGGCACAGAGGAAAAGTCCCAGAGGGGCCTTTAGCGAGGCGAGCTGGTCCAGCAAGTGTGTCCGATTCCAGCTAGTTGTGGCTGGGCATACTGGCAGAGCCCCAGGGCCCTCTAGCGACAGGAGCTGGCCTGGGAAAGAGCGAGCCATTCCTGCAAGCTGTGGCTGGACGTATTGGCGCGACGGGAAAGATTCAGGGGGCCTTTAGCGAGGTAAGCTGGCCCAGCAAGTTTGTCCGATTCCCGCTAGCTGTGGCTGGGCATACTAGCAGACCCCCAGGGACCCTCCAGCAATGGGAGCTGGCCTGGGAAAAAGCGGGCAATTTTTGCAAGCTGTGGCTGGGCGAATTGGCATTGAGGGAAAAGTCCAGGGGGCCTTTAGTGAGGCGAGCTGGCAAAGAAAGTGTGTCCGATTCCAGCTAGCTATGACTGGGCGTACTGGCAGACCCCATGGGCCCTCTAGCGAGGTGAGCTGGCCCGGGAAACAGTGAGCAATTCCGCAAGTTGTGGCTGGGCGTATTGGCGCGCAGGGAAAAGAACCAGGGCGCCTTTAGAGAGGCGAGGTAGCCAAGCAAGTGTTACCAATTCCTGCTAGCTTTGGCTGGGCGTACTGGCAGACCTCCATGGCCCTCCAGCGAGGGGAGCTGGTCTGGGAAAAAGCGAGCAATTCCCGCAAGCTGTGGCCGGGCGTATTGGCTGCAGAGGAAAAGACCCAGGGCGCCTTTAGCAAGCCGAGCTGGCCCAGCAAGTGTGTCTGATTTTTGCTAGCTGTGGAAGGGCATACTGCCAGACACCCAGGGCCCTCCAGCAACAGGAGCTTGCCCGGCAAAGAGCTAACAATTCCCACAAGCTGTGGCTGGGCATATTTGCGAGAAGGGAAAGACCCAAGGGGCCTTTAGATGGGTGTACTGCCAGACCCCCAGGGTTTTCCAGTTGTGGAAGCTGGGCTGGGGAAGAGCGAGCAATTCCCGCATGCTGTGGCTGGGCGTATTGGCAGACCCCCAGGGGCCTCCAGCAAGAGGAGCTGGCCCGGGAAAGAGCGAGCGAGATCTGCAAGCTGTGGCTGGGCGTATTGGCGCAAAGGGAAAAACCCAGGGGGTCTTTAGCAAGACGAGCTGGCCCAGCAAGTGTGTCCCATTCTCGCTAGCTGTGGCTGGGTGTACTGGCAGACCCCCAGGGCCCTCCAGCAATAGGAGCTGGCCCAGGAAAAATCAAGCAATTCCCGCTAGCTGTGGCTGGGATTGCTGGCAGACCTACAGGGCTTTCTAGTGATGGAAGCTGGCCCAGGAAAGAGCGAACAATTCCCGCAATCTGTGGCTGGGAGTATTGGTGCGAATGGAAAGGCCCAGGGGGCCTTTACCAAGCCGAGCTGGCCCAGCAAGTGTGTCCAATTCCCGCTAACTGTGGCTGGGCGTACTGGCAGACCCCCAGGGCCCTCCAGCAACAGGAGCTGGGCTGGAAAAGAGTGAGCAATTCCGCAAGCTGTGAATGTATGGCCACGAAGGTAAAGACCGAGGGGACCTTTTAGCGCGGCGAGCTGGCCAAGAAAGTGTGTCCAATTCCAGCTAGCTATGGCTGGGCGTACTGGCAGACCCCAAGGGCCCTCTAGCGAGATGAGCTGGCCCTGGAAACAATGAGCAATTCCGCAAGTTGTGGCTGGGCGTATTGGCACAGAGGGAATAAGCCAGGGTGCCTTTAGCGAGGCGAAGTGGCCCAGCAAGTGTTACCAAATCCTGCTAGATTTGGCTGGGCGTACTGGCAGATCCACAGTGCCCCTCCAGCAAGAGGATCTGGCCCGGGAGAGAATGAGCAATTCCTACAAGCTGTGCTGGGTGTTTTGGCGCAAAGGGAAAAACCCACAGGGCCTTTAGTGAGGCGAGCTTGCCCAGCAAGTGTGTCCCATTCTCTCTAGCTGTGGTTGGGTGTACTGGCAGACCCTCAGGGCCCTGCAGCGAGGGGAGCTGGCCCGGAAATGAGCGTTTATTTCCTGCTAGCTGTGGCTAGGTTATTGGCAGACCTCCATGACCCATCAGCGAGGCGAGCTGACCCAGAATGAGTGTTCGATTCCCACCAGCTGTCGCTGGCTGAGCAAGGCAAGCTCGAAACTCCTAATACAATTTGGCAGTTCAACTATGAGCGGTTGTAGCACCGCAGCCACCTCTGAATTTGAATATAACCAGGTGGTACAGGTGGGAGAGGTTGGTCCGTGTTCTTGGGCTTAAGTGTAGTGTGCCCGGGCACTGCTGGAAAACAGGTGTTCTTACAGGGACCCATGCAGAGCTTGTGCTTTTCCCGGAAAAAGTCATGATTTCCTGGCCAGAGTTGGTCTCAGTTTGGTTATGGAAGAAATGCTTTAGAAGGGGGGCCTTGAGAGCTAGACAAACCCCCGAAAGAGTGACTGATCCCCGGGCAAGCTTTGGCCGGGCAAGAGACCCTGGAAGTCGATTGAGAGGAGGGCCCCTGGCAGCCAAAGCCAAGCCCCGAAACAGTGACCGATCCCCGGGCAAGCTTTGGCCGGGCAAGAGTGAGTGAGTTTGGGGGATGGTGGTTTTTTTTTGCGAGCATCTGAAGCAACAAAGGTCCAGTTGGAGGATGGTGGGTTCGCTCGACAGAACATGCTTACCGCTTGAGTTGATGACCCAGGCTCACATGACTGGTGTAGTAAAGCTGCCCTAAAATGGTCCGTGCCTGTCAGCGGTTCACAAGTTGGTAAACTCAGAGGAGAAGATGCCTTTGCTTTCGCTAGCTTCTAGCCGTGTGGACAAGCGAAAGACGCCATGTCTGGTGCCTGGCTGTCGGAGGATGCTGGCCTGGCTAGACAGGCACCTGAAGCAGCACATGGAGCTCTCTGCCTCGGCCCGGAAGGAGGCCATGCGGAAAGCAAACCGCCGGAAGGTGGCCCAGGAACAGCGGTGGCTGCAGTCCACTCAACCGGCGGTTTCCGTAGTGTCTCGGCTAGCATTGTCAAGCATTGTCAGAAGAGGACCAGGAACCTGACGACCCCAAAGCCGGGTGCAACATGCGCATCCAGGCCCAGTTGTCAGACCTAAGCAAGCAGGTAGACAGGGTGAGGATATCATTTTTATTATTTGTTTTTATTTTCTTATACTTGTCTTTTTTATTCCTGTTTATGTAATGCACTTTGAATTGCCACAGTGTATGAAATGTGCTATATAAATAAACTTGCCTTGCCTAAGTTACAATCATCATCATAATCTATTGACTCCAACCCATTCTTTAAAATCCCAGCATAGACCTTCAATCGTCATTTTCTTCATCAAGAGATCGAGCCATTTTGCAGCTCATAAAAAAGTACTTATCCTGTGTGAGCTCTGAGCAAAATCTGCATCATAGCTAAGACAGTTTCAACCATTTTCCTCCTCCACCCCCATGACGACAGTAATCATGTATGACATTAGACACACACTGTGCTAAAAGTGTTATTGCCTGTTATGAAGCTCCAGGAGCCATGTACATTCATAGACAAAGTTATGTCACCGGCAGGGGTGAAATAATGCAATAATATAAACGCAATAATACACAGCAACGCTTTTTTACTGAACTCATTAGGCACAAAAGTTTTCAGTCGGTTAATTAAGTTCTAATTAAGTCAAAATCCTGGGAACTATCCGGGAGTTGGTAAAGCTATTGACAAGGTTTATTCCTGTTTTACAATTATTATGTTCTGATTAATTGTAAAATATTTGATCACAATATACGATATATCACGGTATCAACAAACTTTTTAAAAGTTACTTTAATAGGTGTAATATTAATAATAAACACTGTTTTTGTGTATTGCTTTCACTAGTTTTTTTTATCTGGTTGTTCAAACTAATTCAAAATAATCCAAATGAACAATTCTTTTTTTTTTTTTTTTTTTTTTTTTTGGTTAGGGGGGATAACTATTAAATTAAATTGGCAAAAACAATTAAGTTAACTTAATCGATTTGTGTTGTCAACATGAAGGAATTCTGTGGAATGTAGTATTTTTAATATAATAATCATTATTATTATTATTAATTAATATTAATTATATTATTATTATATAAATGTTGAATATAAATGGTTATTTTGTAAACAAATGTTTCAATAAACGTTTGAAACATTACAATAAGGTGTCATTAGTAAATGTTAGTTAATGCATTCAAATCAGCAGTTACCACACTATAAACCCCAGTAAGTTAAGGTAACGTTAAGGTAACTCAAACTATTTGAGAAAACCGATTGCAACAAACCATTTAAGTTCAAAGACTAATCCTAATGAGTACTGTGAACACTCCAATTGAGTTAACGAAGCTATTTGAGCTCAGTAAAACCCAATAAGTGAAGAGAACTCAAACCAACTGAGTACTGTAAACCCCAATAAGTTAAGACGACTCAAACTGCTTGAGGAAACCGACAGTAAATGAACTAATGATAACAATTTGAACCTTTTTGTATAATTGTGTTAATAAACAGTAGGTCTATAAATAGTCATTGACTGTGTGGTAGACCAGATAAATGTGAAAAATTGACGCTTGAACATAAATAACCTATTAAATCTCCAATCTGCATATTCTTAAAAGACACTGTAAAAGTATAAACACATAATTACTCACTGTATCTTCCCCCCTTGATAACAATATCACACATACATGATCATTATCACAATATGTGTTGTATTATTGAACATTAGCACATGTCCACCAGTATTAAAAGAAGAAATATATTCATAACTCAGATTTAGGATTCCTAATTGTCATAAATACGTACTCAGGGACAGAGGGAGAATAATATGTTTACTATTTGTTGGTTTGATTACTTCCATTGTCCTCACTTGTAAGGGGCTTTGGATGAAAGCATCTGCTGATAGATAATACAATTTAATGTAACCATGAAGACAACAACACAAAAAGAGAAGATCTTAGTTCCTGACTTTAAGAGGAACAAAGGCAGACAGCAGCACAAGGCTTAAAAAAATCACATACTTCTCCTCTAGGTGAACAAAGATAGTGCAAACAATAAGTAAGGGTGTACTTTTTATACATACTGAAGAGAGATGAAGCTGGATGCAACCACACACTTGGGATCAATCAAAAAACTAACCAACAAGAAAAAAAAAACTACAAAATGATACACCAAACAGGAACTAAAAGTCCACATATAAGACAAGGACCATGAACATATATAATATCTAAGATATTTGAACATATATTGAAAAAATACATGTAATCTGCCAATATTTCGAAATGTAATGACATTTTAATATAATATCCAAACATGAACGTGTATGTCATGTGTAATTTGTATATATTTTTCTACGTATATTTCTATATCATCATGCTAATTATACACTTTCGTACAAACTATAGATATTATTCAGCTGTTTTTAAACCAGGTAAAACACAAGTCTGTGTTAGAGCAGTTCAGAAACTTGCATCAATTAAAATGTGCCGATCGATTGTGTTAAAGAAATGCAAAGACCAATTAAATGTGTTCAAGTATGAAATAAGACTGCTGGTCATGAGCGTGCTTTCAGTCACATTACCACACAAAGCCCTTTGTGAAAATAATGGTAATGCTGCCATCTGGTGGAAAAAGAGTGCTTTACTATGTGTTGCCTTGATTAACCACATCAAAAGCAACTGAATAAAAACCAGTAAGTAAATTAATTTACTACTAAATATCGTGTCGAACATATACATGCTGTTGTGGTCCTTTATGGAAAGTAAATAGAGAAATAATCTCCACTAAAATGGCTGACACTCACAACAACGTGAAGTGAGGGATGAGGAGACTTTTATGTAATGCTCAATCTTTCAAAACTGATGGCATTTCTAACAAGAATGGTTAATTGATCATTTTTGCCTGTTCACTAATTCAGTCCAGTTTTTTTTTTTATTATCTTTTCACCGAACATTATATGCAGGACTGTGCCCTGCAGAAAACTACAGATTTTCTTTAGCCCATCATCGAGTCTGTTTGTTTATTTATGTAAAGTTGAGTAATTTATATTTATTCAATTCTTAAATAATTTTCTGTAATATTATTGAATAATATGCAAATGTTTAGATGATATATATATATATATATATATATTCATTCATTCATTCATTTTCTTGTCGGCTTTGTCCCTTGCGGGGTCGCCACAGCGGAATGAACCGCCAACTTATCCAGCACGATTTTACGCAGCGGATGCCCTTCCAGCCGCAACCCATCTCTGGAAACTTCCACACACACATACACTATGGACAATTTAGCTTATCCAATTCACCTGTACTGCATGTCTTTGGACTGTGGGGGAAACCGGAGCACCCGGAGGAAACCCACGCGAACCCAGGGAGAACATGCAAACTCCACACAGAAACGCCAACTGACCCAGCCCAGCCGAGGTTCGAACCTGCGACCCAGCGACGTTCTTGCTGTGAGGCAACAGCACTACCTACTGCGCCACTGGGTTGCCCCCTATATATATATATATATATATATATATATATATATATATATATATATATATATATATATATATATATATATATATATATATATATATATATATATATATATATATATATATATATATATATATATATATATATATATATAGTTAAAGTCAGAATTATTCGCCCCCCTTTGTTTTTTTTTTTTTTTCTTTTTTAAATATTTCTCAAATTATGTTTAACAGAGCAAGGAAATTTTTTTACAGTATGTCTGATAATATTTTTTCTTCTGGAGAAAGTCTTATTTGTTTTATTTCGGCTAGAATAAAATTTAACTGAAGAGAAAAACCAACATAATGTTAATGAAAACTACTCGGTTTATATTTAGATTTAACATAAAATGTGTGGAGCCAGTTCATCAGCTCTAGAAAATAATACTTTGTCAACACAATAAAATTGAGGTAACAGAAGCAATATTATTAATTACATTCAACAAGTATGGATTGAGTAAAACTTTATTAAATTTAGCTCAAATTAGAGGAGCCTGTTCAGCTGTGTGGAGCCACAAAACAGATTAACAACAATCTCATAAAAGACAACACATCAGATACTACACAAGAAAAAGTGTACATTTAAATGCATTGAACAATTATCAAAGACCATTTAAAGAACTTTGATCATGTTTATTTAAACAGCATAGGTTCAAACAACTGGACATTAAACAATATTGTTTAAAACAATACACTTAAAGTGAAATTGATGTGATTTAAAAATTTTAATATAATATGTCATACAGAGTACATTATTAAGAATATCCATCCTAACTGATGACCTTTTAGATCTAATACTTTCAAGTGCTGAAAAACTATCTGATGCAATCACTGCACTGTTCACATGGTTCTCCTTAATCCACTGCAGGGCAATTCATATTGCCAGTAACTCTGTTGTATATACTGATATGTTATTAGTTATCAGTGGTGGAAAAATCCTACTTAAGTAAAAGTACCATTACTTGCCTTAAAATGTAGTGTAAGTAGAGTAAAAGTATCTGTTGTAAATATTACTCAAAGTATGAGTGAAAAGTAGAGCTTTCCAAAGTACTCAAGAGTAGTGAGTAGTGAGTATTACGCTGTGAAATCTGATGCATTTACATTTTGTGTATGTGTAAACGTAACATTCTGTAGTGCATTTAGTTATTGCCCAGCAGGCACACAACATCATGAGACATTAATATTAGGTTAGATTTAGGTCGTGATGTCAGGTGACATTAAAATGCAACATCTAGCCAGCGTCTAAGGACAACGTTATTTTGATGTCCAATAATGGCGTCAAATGACGTTGATATTTGGTTGATTTTAGGTTGTGTTATGAAGTGACCAAAATCAAACGTCGAGCCAACATCTTAAACCAACGTCATACTGACGTCAGATACTGACATTTATTCATCAGGTATGACAACCAAAATCCAACATCTAATAGACGTCATAGTGGTAACGTCAAGCTGTAACATCATTAGACGTTGATATTTGGTTGATTTCAGGTTAGACGTTGGACATTGACGTCGAACTGACGTTGGGTTCTGACGTCAACCTGATTTTCATTTCCAAACAAAATGCAACATCCCCACACATTGGAGTACAACATCAATCTGACGCCATGTTGATGTCTTGTGCCTGCTGGGTGTTTAAGGTTGGCCGTGAAGCTCATTAGTTCACCGCTCTTCACCGAGTGCAAACACAGAAACACACACACTGGAGTGAAGATCAGTGGAGTCATCATCAGCGCATCGCTCGACTGTGTTTGGTGAACAGTGGAGGAGTGCAGTGAACTGATGAGCTTCACGTCCAATCACAGTCACTTTTGTTGAGCACTGGTGAACACGACGGCAAATCAGAGCTGCTTAAATGTTGGCGGGAAACCAACGTTTATATTTAAATCAGTACCGAAATTCAGCATCTAAATTAGAAGTGTTCACTTAAGATTGAGGAAAAAGTTCAACACACACACACACACACACACACACACACACACACACACACACACACACACACACACACACACACACACTGTTTCTCTCTCTCACACACACACACACACACACACACACACACACACACACACACACACACACACACACACACACACAGAGGAGAGTCCTTGTGTAAGTATAATTAAAATGTCCTAATAAATACTGAAACAGTTCATGTGTGAGCAATAATGTAAAACACGAAATACCTGTTGGCAGATGATGGTGTCTTCTCTCTGAAGTTTGGTGGATAAACACCTTTAGACCGGTCACTCTTCAGAGACACACATGATCCTGATCTCCCACTGAAGACACAAACACACCAGAGGAATAAACTGCAGGACAAACTTCAGTCTCCTTTTAGAGTTTCATGAGTTTGTTTAGTTTAATTCAGCACAAACTAATTGTTGGCAGAAGGTCTGTCTGATCAGGTCTGCTACACAGGAATCATGGGTAAACAGCTGAGTGATGCTGAAACTGTTCTGCGGTCAGCTTTAACTCTGAACCGACTTTAAACAGCACACATGACACATATTCAGCTCTGGTAAATATGAGCCCAGATCAAGCTGTCTGTAAGCTAGAATGATCTAAACACATTTCCTGAAGGTGTAAACTGAAGCTTTGTCCATCATTTGATCAGGCAATAGCAACACAAATAAGTGCATTGTTGTTGGTCTTTGTTCTTCAGAGAAAGTGTTGAAATATTGGTGTAAAAACAGAGTCAATACCTGTGTTTCTCTGAGAGAGAGTCCTTTACTCGCTCCTCTGCCATACTGCAGCTAAAACACCAATGCAGACATTAGCAGAGCTTTGAGGAAACAATCAGCCGCTGACCATCACCTGGAGATGACAATATACTGACATTAAGAACATCACACTTTATAGCAATCAATGCTGACTTCACAAACAAGCACTTACTGAAACAGAGCCAATAGACAAACTGAGTTTGAGTCATCTCACAGCAGATCAATATATAGAATGATGAACATTAATGCAGTAGGTTTAACCCCTGATCTGACACCTCAGATACTTCAGATTTGATATGTATATATCTGTCACGATAACTTCCACTTTAGACAACTATTTACTTATTATTGTATTTATTTATTTGCTTAGTTAGTAGTTAGTTAGTACTAAAACGTTACCAGTTAAATGCAGTTTAAGGATCATCCGCATTATTCCTGTTTAGGGAAGCTCTGGTTTCACTTTCGATCTCGTGACTCTCTGTTTAAAGTTTATTTTGTGCTGAATGATGTGAAATGTTCGAGTCAACCTGATATAGAAGAGCACAAACACTTTCAATAGATAAAAATAAC
>LR812522.1:40246612-40373404 GCA_903798195.1 Danio kyathit
TGAGCTGAACCAGACGGTGATTGAAGTGCAGAGGATGGATTGGATGACAGCTGAGTAGAACTGTAGCAGAACTGAGCTCCTGTGGCAGGTTGAACTTCCTCAGCTGACGAAGGAAGTACAGTCTCTGCTGGGCTTTCTTCACAATAGAGTATATGTGAATATCCCACTTCAGATCCTGAGAGATGGTGGTGCCCAGGAACCTGAATGACTCTACTGCAGCCACAGTGCTGTTCATGACGGTGAGTGGGGGGAGTGCAGGAGGGTTTCTCCTAAAGTCCACTATCATCTCCACTGTTTTGAGTGTGTTCAGCTCCAGGTTGTTGTATTTGCACCATAAAGCCAGCCGCTCCACCTCCTGTCTGTATGCAGACTCGTCACCGTTCCGGATGAGGCTGATAACAGTAGTGTCATCCGCAAACTTCAAGAGCTTAATGGAGGGGTCTTTTGCGGTGCAGTCGTTGGTGTACACAGAGAAGAGCAGTGGGGAGAGAACGCATCCCTGGGGGGCACCAGTGCTGATGGTGCGGCTGTCGGATGTGATTTTGCCCATTCTGACTAGCTGTTGTCTATCTGTCAGAAAGCTGGTGATCCACTGACAGACAGAGCTGGGGACAGACAGCTGGGTCAGTTTGTTCTCGAGCAGTGATGGGACGATGGTGTTAAAGGCAGAACTGAAGTCCACAAACAGTATCCTTGCGTAGTTCCCTGGTTTGTCCAGATGTTCTAGGGTATAATGCAGTCCCATGCTTATTGCATCATCCACAGACCGGTTTGCTCTATAGGCAAACTGCAGGGGGTCCAGCAAAGGTCCAGTGATGTCCCTCAAATAAGCTAGCACCAGTCTTTCGAATGACTTCATGGCCACAGATGTTAAGGCAACAGGTCTGTAGTCGTCCTTTGATCTTTGGTTTCTTTGGTATTGGGATGATGGTGGAGCATTTGAAGCAGGATGGAACTTTGCGCTGTTCCAGTGATCTGTTGAAGATCTGTGTGAAAATGGGAGCCAGCTGGTCAGCGGAGGTTCTCAGACAGGTTGGTGAAACAGCGTCTGGACCTGGTGCTTTTCCTCTCTTCTGTTTTCTGAAGATCTGATGCACATTATCCTCACTGATCTGAAGTGCAGGGGGGAGAGGGAGATGGCTGGAGGTGTTGATGGCTGTTTACTGAGGATCTGACGCCTATTATCCTCACTGATCTGAAGTGCCGGGGTTGAGAGGGAGATGGCTGGAGGTGTTGATGGCTGTTTACTGAGGATCTGATGCCCATTATCCTCACTGATCTGAAGTGCAGGGGGGAGAGGGAGATGGCTGGAGGTGTTGATGGGTGTTTACTGAGGATCTGATGCCCATTATCCTCACTGATCTGAAGTGCAGGGGGGGAGAGGGAGATGGCTGGAGGTGTTGATGGGTGTTTACTGAGGATCTGATGCCCATTATCCTCACTGATCTGAAGTGCAGGGGGGAGAGGGAGATGGCTGGAGGTGTTGATGGCTGTGTAGGGAGATGGTCCGGGCGGATGTGAGGTGTCTGGTCAGAGGTCTCAAATCTACAATAGAACATATTCAGCTCGTTTGCAAGATGTTTGTTGCTGTCGATACTGGTGGATGGGGTTTTATAATACGTGATGTCTTTCAGGCCTTTCCACACTGATGCAGGGTCGTTGGCAGAAAACTGGTTTTGCAGCTTTTTGGCATAGCTCTTCTTAGCCACACCAATCTCCTTTGTCAGTGTATTCCTGGCTTGATTGTACAAAATCCTGTCCCCACTCCTGTATCCATCCACTTTTTCATGACGAAGCTGTCTAAGTTTTGGTGTAAACCACCGTTTAGCATTGTTAAATGATAAGTAGGTCCTGGTAGGGATGCATAACTCCTCACAGAAACTGATGTATGATGTTACAGTCTCTGTGAGCTCGTCCTGGTCGGTGGCTGCAGCTTCAAAAACACTCCAATCAGTGCATTCAAAACAGGCTTGTAAGACCTGCTCTGTGTTGTTGGTCCATCTCTTAACAGTCCTTAATACTGGCTTAGTAGTTTTAAGTTTTTGCCTGTAAGTTGGTATAAGATGAACCAGGCAGTGGTCGGAGAGTCCTAGAGCTGCTCTGGCGACGGAGCGATATGCATCCTTTATTGTGGTGTAGCAATGGTCCAAAATGTTATTGTCCCTGGTGGGGCATGTGATGTGCTGTTTGAATTTAGGCAGCTCATGTGTGAGTTTTGCCTGATTAAAGTCACAGAGAATGATAAAAACAGAGTCCGGGTGTCGTTGTTCAGTCTATGTGATCAGATCAGACAGCTGTTGTACTGCAGTACTCACGTGTGCTTGCAGTGGAATGTAAACACCGATGAGAATGAACGAGGAAAACTCCCGCGGTGCATAAAACGGCTTACAGTTAATGAAAAGCACTTCCACATCAGGACAGCACATCTTCTTTAACACAGTTACATCCGTACACCACCTCCTGTTGATGTAAAAGCATGTCCCACCACCGCGCATTTTGCCCGTTGACTCCGTATCGCGATCTGCTCTGTACAGCTGAAAGTCCAGTAAGTAATGCACTGTCTGGAATGGCTTCGTTCAGCCAGGTTTCTGTGAAACACAGCGCAGCAGAGTTGTTAAAGTTCTTGTTTTTGCATGAGAGCAGAAGTAGTTTGTCCATTTTGTTAGGAAGAGAGCGGAGATTCGCTAGATGGATGCTAGGCAGCGCCGTTCTGAAGCCGGCTCTCTTCCCACGCCTCCGGGTCTTGTATCGCTTCCACAAAGCAGCTGCTCCACCGATGACAATGTTCCGCAAAACGCCAGAGAAATCAAAATCCAGTTGGTGATTAGTTGGTGTGCACTGCCGAATGTTCAGCAGCTCATCCCTGGTATAACTGATCATGTTTGATAAACATAAAACAGGACAGACTAACAGAAATAGTGCAAACACTGGAGAGCTCCACACCGAGGCGGCCATCCGCGGCCCCATCCTGCCATCCTTTTATCCCTAATGTACATTCTAAGCTTCTCTTCATGTCCATTATTATTGAAATATTTTATCAATTCCCTTCTCTCTTGCGTATATTTCCTCAATCAAATCTAACATGTTCTCTCTAACTCTACAGTGTTCACATTAATCATTTTCTTTACCTCCATTAATGTCAAGGTTGAGTTTAGTCTAGTGTGTCCTCACCTCAGCCTAGTTCATATCACTTCCTCCTCTCCTTTATTTGTCTCCACTAATATTTTAATGTTATATAAATCTCTTCCTTCGTATCTTGATCCCAAACTCCTCGTCATTCAGTCTTAATATTTCCCTTGATAATAGATTTATTTCAGCTTTTGCTAAGAGTCCTCCATCATCTGTCTTCTTACTCTTCATTGTCTCCTGTGCAGATTGATCAGCAGTTTGATGTCCATGTGTTCCTCTATGTGCAGGTCTCCAGCAGAACTCAGCTGTCCCTCTTTCTGATATATACTATATAGAAGTGTGAACAGCTCATGTGTTAAACCTCCTCTAGATGACCTGCGGGGGATTAAAGATGTTAAACTGATGTTGAGTCTGAACACATCAGCCCCAGTGTGAGCGCTGGGATGACAAAATAAAAGTCACGACTGGAAGAGTTGAAAACCGGCTCGTATTTTATTGCAGATTTTATTTTAATGGCAACAACACCAAAGCAGTCACAGTATTTACTAATCAAACACAGAATAGTCTGTATTAACCAAACAGAACTTACCCAAATACAGTACTAATACTTATGATTTAGATTTAAACTTCGGACATAAGCAATCGGCTCATAATTAAATATCCCTCTAACTAACCCACATTTCCCATTGACCAAACTTACCTAACTCCTGTTTTCCCAAGATTCAAGCCTCTTTAAGCAACTAATAACGCTGGTGCACAGCTAAACTGTCGGTCCAGAAATGCAACCATGGCCATGCGCTCAGCCCAGAAAAACACCAAAAATAAAAAAACAATAACCTATCCGGGGATTACAAAATATATTATGAGCTGAACTTACCTGTCTGAAGACAAACGCACACTCTGCTCTGCCTAAACACACATAAACACCTATATAATAAATAATAAATAAAGAAATAAATACAATAAATGAGCATCTGAGAAACAAATAAGTAAATCATTAAACTGTTTGATATAGAGATCTGATATTAATAAGCTGTGTGCATTTCCTTACAATGATGACATTATTATTGTCAGTATCACAGGTGTTTTAGCGTATTTAGTCCATATTTGAGCATTAGAGAGATTCGTGTTGTTGAATTATAAACCCAAACACACGTGGTTGTTGTCAAGCTGTGAATCAGCCAATGGTGTAATATCAGTGTCTTCATCACAGCTTCTGCAGTCACTCTCCAGAACCTCTACCGGCTGAACTCATCCTCCCTGTTTGTTGATGCCACAGCTGGCCTGTAGGGTTGAGGGACCCTAGGGGAGATAAATTAATTGGGCCCACTGGTGTAAAAACAGTGAGAAGAAAGCACAATAAAATGACCATTTTAATATTGAAGTGTATATATCTTTATTTATGTTTGATGTGTTCAGGAGAATTCTCGTGGATGTTCAAGAGAGACGGTGCATTTTAGCCAGCTTCTCCTAATTTGTTCAATTTAAAGTCAGACTTTGGCTGAATTGGACCTCTGTTTACTAAATCAGCTCTAACTGCACCTGATAAAACAGAGAGCCAGTCAGTGGGGTCAAGTGGTGGAGCCTCGGTTGGAGTGGCTTTGGAGCTTGGGGATCAGATGGATGGGATTCTGAAGACTGAGGTTTTATCTTAAAGGGGAAATGAAGCACTCTGTCAAGTTTACATTATTTTGTACATTGGTTTCCACTTAAAGAAAAATATATTAAACAAACTCGATTAATGTAACTATTTAGCAGAAAGCGGCATGTTTTACTATAGCTTTTAGACCTAGGGCGCCGCCGTCTTGGAATGCCGATGTGTCTGACGTCACGGGGTTGGTTCCGCTCTATCAGCTGAACAGATACATTAGAAGTAATGTACTGAACACGGAGACTGCAAAGCCTAATTTAACCCAATGCGTGAAGTTGTGGACTTGGAGCTGCTCCAAATACAAGCATCAGATGTGTGTCTAATATAAAAGTATATATATTTATTCTATTTTGCTTTTAATTACCGATCATTTGATGCGCTTTGCTCCACTCTCTGTATTACCCTGCCTGACTGCCTGTCTGGGTGTTAACTATGATTGTAACAGACTGAACACGGGGACTGGACAGCCTAATTTAACTCAATGTGTGAAGTTGTGGACATGCATCACAGAGCTGGTGCAAATACAACAAACACAAGCATTTAAGTGTGTTAAGTTGTGTATTTTTCTTTTGTTAATTCCTTTCGTTTGATGCGCTGTGGTCCAGTCTCTCACACTGCTCCAGCACTGCCTGACGAGGAGATTTACAATCAGACTTATGCAGCAATTAAATCCTACATGACTTAACATCTGTGTGGATTATGTCAAGACATATTCTCTTTTTAAGTCGATCAGTTCGATCTCTCAACATCTTTGAAGGACGTAAAAACCTGCCATAAGAAACACCACGCAGATCTTAGTTTGGTTTGAACACGAGCAGAGGTGAGCAGCTGTAGTAGTGAAAAGTGAAAGTATCCGCCCCCGTTACGCCAGTACCGGACCTTGTTGAAACCATGGTTGAAACACAGACAGTCAGTCAGGCAGCGTAATACAGAGAGTGAATCATTACTGATGTAGAGAATCATCACTACTCATGTCATTGGATTTGCTGTGAGAGACACTTACTATATTGTAAAAACAGCTATGGTCAGTGAAGGATTAATTTAATTGACAACATGGCTGTATTGATCCAGTAGATCAATCAGAAGATGAGGTTCACATGTTTCTCTCGTTGTGTATATTCTGGCCATGTGAGGATTCTTTATAGTTGGTGTGTGAGCCCAAAATACATGTCAATAATGGGGTACAAAATAAGATTTTTTTATAAATGTTACAATCTACATGAACGTGTGTCTGCACAATAATGGCACAGGATTTCAAAATGAAAGTAATGATTGTAATATCATAAATGGGCAAACTTAAAGCTAAATTTAGACTTATCCATCCATCCATCTATCCATCCATCCATTTTCTGCCACTTTCTGGGGGTAGGTTACGGGGGTAGCAGTCTTAGGAGAGAACCCCAGACTTCCCTCTCCCCAGACACTTCCTCCAGCTCCTCTGGGGGGATCCCAAGGCGTTCCCAGGCCAGCCAAGAGAGTCCTTCCAGCGTGTCCTGGGTCTTCCCCGAGGCCTCCTCCCGGTGGGACATGCCTGGAACACCTCCCTAGGTAGGCGTCCAGAAGGCATCCGAAACAGATGCCCGAGCCACCTCAGCTGACTTCTCTCGATGTGGAGGAGCAGCGGCTCTACTCCGAGCTTCTCCCGAGTGTCAGTGTCCTCACCCTATCCACAAGAGTGCGCCCTGCCACCCGTCAAAGGAAACTCATTTTGGCCGCTTGTATCTGAGATCTTGTCCTTTTGGTCATCAATGTCCTTTCGGTCACCGGTAAATCGAAAGCTTTGCCTTTCGGCTCAGCTCCTTCTTTACCACAGCGGACTGGTACATCGACCGCATTACTGCTGCCGCTGCACCAATCCGCCTGTCAATCTCACATTCCATCCTTCCCTCACTCGTGAACAAAACCCCGAGATACTTAAACTCCTCCACCTGGGGTAAGGACTTTCCTCCAACCTGGAGATGGCAAACCACCTTTTTCTGGTAGAGCACCATGGCCTCGGACTTAGAGGTGCTGATTCTCATCCCAGCCGCGTCACACTCGGCAGCAGACAGCCCCAGTGCATGCTGAAGGTCCATGTTCGATGAAGCCAACAGAACAAAATCGTCTGTGAATAACAGAGATGAAATCCTGTGGCCCCCGAACCGGACCCCCTCCAGTTCAAGGCTGCGCCTTGAAATTCTGTCCATAAAAATTATGAACAGAATTGGTGACAAGGGGCAGCCCTGCTGGAGTCCAACATGCATTGGAAACAAGTCTGACTTATTGCCGGCAATGCCAACCAGACTCCTACTTCGTTCATACAGGGACGAGACGGCCCTTAACAGAGCACCTTTTACCTTATACTCCCCGAGCACCCTCCACAGAATGCCACGAGGGACACGGTCAAACGCCTTCTCCAAGTCCACAAAACACATGTGGACTGGTTGGGCATACTCCCATGAACCCTCAAGCACCCTGGTGAGGGTATAGAGCTGGTCCAGTGTACCACGGCCCGGACGAAAACCACATTGTTCCTCCTGGATCCTAGGTTCAACCATCGGCCGGATCCTCCTCTTCAGTACCCTGGCATAGACTTTCCCCGGGAGGCTGAGGAGTGTGTGAAGAGGAGTTTAAATTTAGATTTAAACAATAACAATCTTACAGTCTGATTTGCAAAGTATTTTGTACTTAAAACAAGATTTTCTGGCTTTAAATAAATTGTAACTCTTGATTAGATAAGGAGTTTTTCCAGTGCAGAGACGGAGCAATAAATAAAATACATGGTCCAGATCAGTTTCAGTACAGGTAGGAGGAAGAAATGCAAAACTTCTGTGTTTGATTATGGGAGCTGCAAGTTATGTAGTATGTAGTGTTCCCTGATCATAAAGAGCTGCTACTAAACACTGGCGTTTGCATTTGTTTGAAACGTTTTATGCTTTTGAATAAAAACATGGGTTAAATTAAAAAGTATTTTAAACAAGGAGTTGAAGAACATAGACAAATAAAAAAAACAAGAGTGTTTGGTTCAAGCGATGCTCTAAGAACCAATTTTGAAATTATTTATGAATGAAACACCTGTCCAACAAGTTAAGGAAAATTATTGGGTTTCACCCTGGATAATATATTGTCATGGTCAAATTAGCATGTTGAGAATACAGCGAAAAGAACCTGAGGGGTGTTATTGGTATAGACGCTCACACTTTATTTTGATGGTCCTTTTGTTGAATTTAAGTTTTATTGCATCTACATGCCAACTAATTCTCAATAGTTTATAAGCAGACTGTTAGGTTGGGGTTAGGGTTAGTTGACATGTACTTGTAAAGTTTCTTCTAGTCAGTTAAATGTCTGTTGAAGGAGCAGTATCAGCAGATATTAAGCAGACAGTCTACTAATACTCAAATGGACCATCAGAATATAGTGTTGTGTGGTCCATGCTTGACTACTGTCAGATAATATATGCTAATGCCATTTTGGGAAGCTCCAGCTAGTACAACATACGGTAGTGAGAACAAACCTTCAGTGTCCATATGGTGAATTATTAATAGTATGCACTCTGAGCTTAACACTAGATCCGCCAGGTGTTACTTACAATAGAGAAAACATTCAATTCAATTCATCTTTATTTGTATAGCGCTTATACAATGTAGATTGTGTCTAAGCAGCTTCACATGGAAGAATATAGTGAATTGAAACAGTGTCAGTTCAGTTTTCAGAGATTAAATTCACTACTGAGAGTCCAAACACTGAAGAGCAAATTCATCGATGCGCAGCTCTACAGATCCTGAACCATGCAAGCCAGTGGCGACAGTGGCGAGGAAATAACTTCACCAGTTGGCGAAAGAGAAGATTTAAAAAACCTCGAGAGAAACCAGGCTCAGTTGGGCACAACCATTTCTCCTATGGCCAAACGTCTTGTGCAGAGCTGCAGTCTAGGCGCAGGAAGCTGGACCTCAGCGAAGACTCGACCGTCCTTGGAGCATCACAGGAATCAGTCTCATGGTCTCACTCCACGATGACCACCACAGCAGCTGCTCAGGATACGGCCTCTGGATGAGTACCCCCAGGTGGAAATACAGAATAAAGAGAATAATTAGCGTAGCTGCTGTGTATAAAAACAAGATGCAAAATCCTGTGTGGGGCACATCATGCGTCATACTGCTATGTAATGCACTGAGTGTATGCTTTGCTAAAAAGATAGGTCTTTAATCTAGTTTTGAAGAGTGAGAGTGTGTCTGAGCCTCGGACATTATCAGGTAGGCTATTCCAGAGTTTAGGGGCCATAAATGAGAAGGCTCGACCTCCTTTACTTGATTTTGCTATTCTAGGTACTACTAGAAGCCCTGAGTTTCGAGATCTTAAAGAGCGGGTTGGGTTGTAGCGAGACAGGAGGTTGGTTAGATAAACAGGAGCTAGATTATTTAAGGCTTTATAGGTAAGGAGTAATATTTTAAATTCAATACGAAACTTAACAGGCAGCCAGTGTAAGGAGGATAAAATTGGGGTGATATGATCATATTTTCTAGATCTGGTAAGAACTCTGGCAGCTGCATTTTGTACTAGCTGAAGTTTATTAATAGAGGATGCTGGGCAGCCAGCAAACAGAGCATTACAGTAGTCTAGCCTAGAAGTCATGAAAGCATGAACTAGCTTTTCTGCGTCTGATATAGATAGCATACTTCGCAATTTAGCGATATTTCTCAGATGAAAGAAAGCAGTTTTTGTGACATGGGATATATGATTTTCAAAAGTTAAATTGCTGTCTAATATGACACCTAGATCTTTTATAGTAGAACTAACACTAACTTTGTATCCCTCTAATTGCAGGTCGAGTTGTGAGAACTGCTGTGTACAGGATTTAGGCCCGATAAGTAATAATTCTGTTTTGTCTGAGTTTAAGAGAAGAAAATTGTTGGTCATCCAGTCTTTAACATCTTTAATACACTCAGTTAGCTTAGACAGTTCAGACATCTCATCAGGTTTAGTTGAAATGTATAATTGAGTATCGTCTGCATAGCAGTGAAAGTTGATCCTGTGTTTTCTAATAATGTCTCCCAGGAGTAGCATGTATATTGTAAACAGCAAAGGGCCTAAAACTGATCCTTGAGGGACCCCGTATTTTACTGGCCTTACTTGTGAAAGCTGTCCATTAATATTCACAAACTGGTAACGGTCAGCTAAGTATGATCTAAACCATTGAAGAGCCTGTCCTTGGACACCTGTAGAATTTAAGCGGTCTATGAGAATATTGTGGTCAATGGTGTCAAATGCGGCGCTAAGATCAAGTAGAACTAATAGCGAGATGCTCCCTTGGTCAGCAGCTAAGAGTAAATCGTTGGTTATTTTTACTAATGCGGTTTCTGTACTGTGATGAGGCTTGAAACCTGACTGAAACACTTCAAAAATATAGTTTGAATGCAGTGAACACCCACTCTTCTCTTTTTTTTTGTGAACAATTGTTTTTATTATTTCAGTTTTTGTTTCATATAAAAAGCATACAGCATATGACTAAATCGTAAAACAACCCCGAATCCCCACCCCCCACCCAGGTAAACTTGATCTATAATAACAGAAGCACAAAGATTGCTGTGTAAAAAAAAAAAAAAAAAAAATCCTGTTAAGCCAAATACAGAGTAGAAGTTAGGTAAGTACAAATAAATAACTATTACATCATGAGACACATAAAGTACATATAAACAGAAAAATTGAACATTAAAAGGTAGAAACTAAAGATTTGACAATATCAAAAGCTATAATCCAGGACTTAACAGTTTTTCACTGAGCGCCATGTATTCGCGCTGTTGAAAGTTCCATACAAATAATGTCCAGCAAAGATAGGCCCCATTGACGCCTGCTCATAATATGAGGAGGGATCCAGCGGCAGACCAACATTTTCTTAGCAGCTGTGAAGGCAGCTAAGAGTAAGTTTTTTTTTTGTTGCATTGAGAGTGACATGTTAGAAAAATCGTTTAGGAAAAAGCATACTGGAGTCAGTTCTACATCTTTTCCCAACAAAAAAGAAGTGTCATGAGCCAGCTGAGACCAAAAGGAATGAAGTGCAGGACATTCCCAATAATAATGAAAATAAGTGCCAACTGTCCTCTATGAGCATAAATTACAATCTGGGGAAGGTGATAAATGCATATAAAACCGTTTTACAGGGGATAAATAGAGTCTATGCAATAGTTTCCAATGTATCATTTGATGGTTTGGATTTTTTGAGGAGGATGAAATAGTGTCCCAAGTTTGGTCAGAAAATAAAGATTCTACATCTCCACTGATATCCTTAGACCAAATAGTAGTAATGGATAGTGGTTTGTAGGAATTTATAAGAAGATAGGCATATATAAGTGAAGCAGAAGCAACAGATGCAGTATTGGGTGTAATTATCTTCCGCAATGGATGTACAGGCAATTGTGCATCCCAGGGAATGCCATATCCGCAAATCACAGATCTAATGCGAAGATACATAAAAAAAGTTCCTGGTAAGCTAAAACGGTCCTTAATGTCTTGAAATGATTTTAGGCCTTTATCATCATAAATATCGCCCAATGATTTAACATTGCATTTCTCCCAGTGAGGACTGTGAAAAGGAATTTTCCCTGATAAAAAAATATAATTATGGAACAAGGGTGAGTGTCTGTGCCACTCCACATTTGGTTCAATTTCTTTGTTTATCGACCTCCAGGTAGAAATGAAATGTGTGATGATAGGGCCAAAATGAAGTTTACATTGCCTTAGAGAGAGACCGGAAAAAATCAAATATTCTAAGTCATGTGGGAAAACAATAGCTTCTTCGATTTCCTGCCATGACGTAGATACATTAGGATTAAACCAAGATGATAATGCACGAAAGTGAAATGAGTCTGCATACAATTTAAAATTTGGGAACGACCAGCCTCCATCTGTTTTGCTACGCTGTAGAGTAGACAGCTTGATTCGAGGACGTTTGCCATTCCAAATATTATGAGAGATTACAGAATTTAATTTTTTCCAGTAACCAATTGGTGGAGATAAAGGAATCATAAAAGAATAAAAATTGATGCGAGGAAGGATATTCATTTTTATAATAGACATTCTAGCATGGAGAGAGGTAGGGAGGTGTGTCCAGTTTGCCAGATCTGAGGTTACCTTGGTTAAGTTGTTGTTATAGTTTTTCAAAACAATATCCTGTAGAGATGGATAAATATCTACACCAAGATATTTGAAGGAATGTACCACAGGAATATACCCAAAGTATGTTGTAGACCCCACATTTAAGTTAAGAGGAAGCAGAGATGACTTCGACCAATTAATTTTATACCCAGAGAGGGTGCTGAATTTACTAAATAATGTTAAAACGTGGGGGACTGTTTTAGCTGGTTTATCTAAAAACAGTAAAACAAAATTAGCAAATTAATGATATGTGATGTGAGGTGTTCCTAATTGAAATGGGAAGTATTAATTCTGATTGACGTACAGCTTGGGCCAGGGGTTCTAAAGATAAAGCAAATAATAGTGGAGAGAGAGGACACCCTTGACGTGTGCCTCTTCCAATAGAAAAACATTGTGAAGATATATGACCTGTGAGTATAGTGGCTGTGGGATTAGTATACAGTATTTTGATCATTTTTAAAAATTTAGAATTAAAACCTAAATGACTAAGTACCGCCCACAAATAGTCCCATTCTAAATAGTCGAAGGCTTTCATTGCATCCAGTGATAGTATAGCAGAAGGAGAATTCCTCAGATGAAGAGATTATGTGAAGAAGTCTTCGTAGATTATCTGAAGCAGAACGGGATTTGATAAACCCTGCTTGGTTGTGATGTACAAGTTTGGTCATATGGCCTTCTAGACGACTGGCAAGGAGTTTTGCATAAATTTTAAGGTCTGTACCAATTAACGAAAGTGGGCGGTAATTAGAACATAATAAGGGGTCTTTATCTTTATTTAATAACAAGGATATAATAGCCACATTCATGTTTTGAGGAAAAGATCCATGATCATCTGAATATTGCAACATGTCTAACAAATAAGGACCCAGATCAGACCAAAAACACAAATATAATTCTACTGGTATGCCATCTAGGCCTGAGGATTTCCCTTTGCTCATGCGTTTGATAGAATATTCTAACTCAGTAAGTGATATAGGTTTGTCTAGCAGCTCAGAATCTGTTTCTGACAGATGTGGAAGATCAAGAATAGATAAGAAGGAAGAGTAGGACATGGGTTCGCAACTAGAATTAGAAGTATATAGGTCACAGTAAAAAGAGCGAAACGTATCATTTATGCCATTTTGATCAGTCAAAATATCTCCATTTTGAGATTTCACTGCAGTAATGTTAGCAAATTTTTCACTGTTACGTAATCTTAATGACAATAGATGACTAGGTCTGCTGCCTTGGAAATAGTAGTTTGTCTGGACCTTTGAATCAGAAATTCAGCTCTGTGTCTATATAATAAATTTAATTCCTTTTTAATTCATTCAATTAAAGTTGCTGCACTGTCAGAAAAAGATTGCTGGTTCATCTGCTCTAGTGTTCGCAGATTAGATTCTAAATCAAAGATTTTCTTACGATTGCTTTTTTGACAAAAATACGCAAATGAAATTGAAAAATTTCTTACAAAACCCTTAATCGCTTGCCATAATGGTCGAGGATCCTCTACTGAGCCTTTATTTATATCGATGAATTCACGTAGTTTTAATCTAAATTGCTCACAAAATGTTTCATCCTTTAATAAGTTTGTATTGAAGCGCCATCTTGAGGCTCGTGGGGGATGTTGATTAAACGAGAGCTTCACAAAATTACTACAGTGATCAGACAAAGAAACAGGGGAGATATCAACTTGATGTATCATTGTAGTCATGGAAGATGAAATAAAAATGTAGTCGATACGTGAATATGATTTGTGTCGGGCAGAAAAAAATGTATATGATTTTTGAGATGGATTAAGTAATCGCCTTATGCACCGTTTAAGATGTAGAGAAGAAGTTGTTTGTGAAAAAGAGGTTTTATTAACTGACCTATCAAGGTCGGGGGACATTACAGTATTCATATCTGCTCCCATTATTAACTCACAATCTGATAATTCTGTAAGATACCTGGATAATTTTGCAAAAAAAACTTGGATCTGGGTTACATGGGGCATAAACTGAAAGAAAAGCTATCTTCCTATTATCAATCACAGTCTTTATGTAAGCTATTCTACCCCCATTATCACCTTGTCTGTCTAATATAGATAAATTAACTTTCCTTCTAGTAATGATTAACACTCCTTTAGTTCTATGAATATCCTCCTCTTGTGATTCCTGAACTAAGGCAACATCAACTTTTCTTTGGTGTAATAAATCCAAAAAACTTACGCGCTTATGTGAGTCATTAATGCCATTAATATTACAGCTAAGTATGTTCAACTCAGTCATAACTATCAAACAACAAAGTAAATCGGATGGATAAGATGTAATAGAAACACAGCACTTGCATTGTTTGAAGTCTACCTTTAACCCGTCTAAAGCACCTACAAAAAAAACTGTAACATAAATAAAACCCGTCCCAATAAACTGTTACAGCTCAGGGTAAGAACTGACCCTGGACTGACGCCCACCCCACTCTTAGTCAGTGACATTGTCATGACGACCTGAACAGTACTAACGTTAATCACCGCCATGAGCCCTATTTTAACGGAACAAAACAACTGGATTTAAACACAAGGAGAGAATTTTGGGGGTTAAATAATATATAAATAACATAAAATGTATTTATCAGGAAAAGTAGTGTTCTGCCAGAAAAACAAAAATGTCGGATTTTATATGTAACCTAAAATTTGTGTATTATTAACATCTCTATCGGCTTTTGAGCACAAACAGCAAGTGAAAGACCACCATATTTAGAATTTTTGAAATCTTAAATCAAGTTACTCAGTATTAACCAACCCTTGCGCCACTTCCATACTTGGGGAAAGTCCTGAAAACGAATTCAGGAACTGGCGAGCTTCCTCCGAGGAAGATAGATGTTTAATTTTGCCGTGTTTCATGACGAGCTTTAGCGTAGCTGGATATAGAAGAAAGGTTTGGAGACCTGCATCTTTCAGTTCCCTCCGTATTACAGTGAAAGAGCTGCGCTTCTTTGCCATTGTAGGGGAGAAATCCGGAAAAAAGTTCAGCATTGCACCGTCGTTTGTTTTAACCGGACCATGGCGTCTTGCTTCATTCAGAATCAGATTTCTGTCGTTGAAGCTCAGCAGTTTGAATAGGAAAGGTCGTGGCTTGGAGTGAGGCTCTGGAATAAACTCGATGTGCACGTTTAACCTCTATTTCTTTGTTCGCCAGCGACGGAATCCATGTCGGTAGTGATCGCTTCAGAAACCCGACTGGGTCATCTTTTTCCGCTCCTTCGGGTAGTCCTAGTAAACGGAGGTTACTCTGTCTGCTGCGGTCTTGTAGTTCAGTCACTTGTTGCTCGAGAGAGTCCAGACACCGAGCGTGCTCGTTAATCACCTTTTTTTGTTCTCCCTGCTCTCCAGTTAAGAAATCCACCTTGGAACACATATTTTGAATTGTTGTCATGTGAGAGGTAAATTCTGAGCGCATTGCTGTAAGTTCAGCTTTCAGAATGTCCTCAAATCGCTTCAAAGTGGCCGCCATGTTATCCTCCATGTCAGTTTGGCCTGACGTGGTTGACGATTTAGTTTTCTTCTTTAAAGGAGAGGATGATGGTGAAGAGTAAGCGAGTTTCCGACTGTGTGACATATACAGAACATATATAAACGAAAAAACTACCCCAAATGTAAATTAATGAGATAAATGTACAGAAAAAAAGGGCTACATGTGCAGAGCTCTTCTAGAGTGCGTCTAGGCTCATAAACACGTCACGTGATCTCCACCCACTCTTCTCTTGAAGCAGATCCCAAGACTTGAAACTTTTCTCCATGAATCCTGTATTTGAAAACAGCAAATGGCACAACAAACAGCAAAAGCAAACACATGGCATTTGTCATTGATCAAAGGATTGATGTGGTCAGTTTGAGTTCTTCTCAAGCAAAATGCCCTTAAATGAATGCAATTAAAATTATGGTCAAGATCAAGACAAAATAAAAGCAAACAAGCTCTTTACACAATATCTGGAAACATTAAAATTAAATATAATGTTAAAAAAGCAACAACATTTCAGCATTTTGGATTTAGAATCCCAATTTACATTTTGATATAACTTTGTTGAAACAAAAAATAAGTAACTGGTTAAATAATCAAAAGAAACCAAAATAACAACACAAGATGGAAAATCCATAGTTACGATCATGTCTATGATTAAGTCTGAAGACTTCAATAACATGTCAAATCTATATGAAGCGGTGTCAGACAAATGTGAATTTGACTGTGTGTGTGAAGATTTGTAATGTTGTTCTCTGTGTGGCAGTGTTCCAGCTGAGGCTGTGTGTTTGTGTAAACATGCTCCTAACAAAGGGTGGAAGTTTCACGACAGTGTTGTTCATTTTAGTCCTGTTGTATCAGGGAGCCAGCATGGGATTTGAGTATGAGATGTGAATGTGATCTGGCTCAAAATACTTCCAAATCAATGTTTTTTATTTTTTTTTTAAGGAGCATGATAAAGTGCAATGTTCAAGTCTGAATCCTGTAAGGAAGCATTTTCATTGTTACTGCCATTATCACACTGGAGCCACAAGGCAATTCTTTACTCCTGTGTGTAGTTTAAACTGCAGCTATATTGAGGATAGCACAGTTTTCCACTTTTAGGAGATGAGACTCATCCTACATATAAACACAAGTAAATTAAAATTAATGAATTTTAGAATACAGTTAATTCCTTTTTATACATGACATGCGGTCTAGAATGCATCTGTGGCCTCTAAAACCTCAGACCTGAGTGTTTTTACACCTACAGTAAGAAAATCATGTTTTAAGGAATTACTCAGTCTATGTGTACGTGTAGTATCACAAAATACTATTGTGTGGCAATGAAAATGTGTATAAGATAAATATAACAAATTTGGAAATGCAAACAGGATCAGCAATTATTAACGTTTATTGCTATTAGGCTGCTAAGCCGCCAGCAAAGGAAGTTAACAGTTGCAGGCCCTGTGTTAGCAATGCAGTTAGTTCACTAAGTGTGTTATTAACAGATGAGTTTTTGTTACGTGAAGACCACTGATTTTTGCTCTTAAGTAATTTCCGTTTTCTCAGAAAATATGGTGGAGGTCTTCCCTGCCCCGAAGTCCAACATTGTTCCTCTCTGTGACCAAACTTTTTACAGGTCATACAAAGCCTGTCTTGTTTGCCTGAGGGTTGATTGCTGTGATCATCTGAGGTTTGAGGGTTTTTAAGACTCTCTAATGCTTCTACACCATGCGTCTTTGCTGCGCTATTTTGGTGCTGCATCACCTTAAGTACTGAAACAGGCAGACTTTTTTGAGCTCCGTCCTCTAAACAAATCATTTCAGATTTATTACAAGTAACTTCATCTGAGAAGTGAACATGCTTTTCAATCCCACCGCTGTTAAGCATTTTGGGAGACCCAAACTTCTGTGCTTTTAGCATAGCTTTTAAATCTGCAATGGTGTCTTTTTGACTTCTGCATTTTTCAGCCAGGGCTAACTGTTCAGCTAGTAAATCATCAAGCTGTTACTGGAGATCTAGAATTTTTGCCTCTGACTTTTCTACCTCTGATTTGTGAACAACAAATTCTTCACATCTAGCCTTTATAATTGAAGATATTTCTGACATCATGTTACGCAGTCTTGAGTAACACATGTAATTTAGTGCTTCAATTATATCGCCTCATTTTGATTTCTTTCCATTTTTGCCAATTACATCCCACCATGCAAACAATGTAGAGTCTGAGTCTGTTAACTCAAGTCCTTCTTTGTTAAGTTTACACAATGTAGGTTCAACTTTTTTAGTCCATAAAGCAAACAATATATCACTTTCCTTAGAAATGAACCCTTCCATCCTTGAGGGGGTAATCTGAAATTTACCAAATTGAACTTTAGAAACTAATTACAGTCTTGTATTTTCTGTTTCATGCAATTTAAGCAAATGAAGGAACAATAAAAGCAGACTTACCCACTCTCGTGGTTAGAAGGCCAGTTTTAATCCATTCACCAGGTCAGCTGTGAAAAATCCAGCTAAGACCGGCTAAAGTAAATTTCAGAAAACTCACTGCAAAGGATCCCGGGTTTCGGCACCATCTGTAGAATGGTATTTTGACCACAGCGGTTCGAACTGTAGTTCTGCCGAGTGACTAAAAAGTTATCAGCATGATGGTAAAAAACTGTACATTTCTAGTCAAACCATTCTTCTGCAATCTTATACCAAATACAGAAATAAGGGCAGTATTAATAGCTTAAAATGTGGGAGAGTGTTGATATTATGTGATTGTGTTGTATTGCAATATGGAGCAATTAAGTGTTGATGTTAAATCAAAAGTAATCCACAAATACTTGAAAATGAAATGATTTAATGACAATAATTCTCTATGGTTACAACTGAATTAATTACAAATAACTGTATAAAATGAGGGCAACGCAGTGGCGCAGTAGGTAGTGCTGTTGCCTCACAGCAAGAACGTCGCTGGGTCGCAGGTTCGAACCTCGGCTAGGCTGGGTCAGTTGGCGTTTCTGTGTGGAGTTTGCATGTTCTCCCTGTGTTCGCGTGGGTTTCCTCCGGGTGCTCCGGTTTCCCCCACAGTCCAAAGACATGCGGTACAGGTGAATTGGGTAAGCTAAATTGTCCGTAGTGTATGAGTGTGAATGAGTGTGTGGATGTTCCCAGAGATGGGTTGTGGCTGGAAGGGCATCCGCTGCGTAAAATCGTGCTGGATAAGTTGGCAGTTCATTCCGCTGTGGCGACCCCGCAAGGGACAAAGCCGACAAGAAAATGAATGAATGAATGTATAAAATGATAAAACATGAAATGCTAAAAACATATGATATAAATTGTACCCAGCTTAAATGTAAATTTAAAGTTACAAGAGAGAGAGGGAGAGAGCCAGAGAAGATAACCTCCAGAGAAGGAGAGGAGCAGATCAGGAAAAGACAGACCAGGAAAAGAGCCAGAGCAAAGTTTACCAGCTATTTTGTATCTTTTTCTAGTATCTTAGACATAAATGGAAGATTCATGAAAACATGAGACAATGTTAGAGGTGTCTTACCTGTGCTAAAGACAAACAGGACTGGACTGTTCTCAATGGGCCAAAGTCCTCTTTTCAAATGAAAGTAAAATTTGGCATTTCATTTGTAAATCAAGATCTGGAAGAGGAGAGTAGAGGCACAGAATTAAAGTCTCTTGATGTTCAGTGTTAAGTTTCCACAGTCAGTGTTGGTTTGGGGAGCATCCATACCCCTCACATTGATGTCACCAGCTCCATTAAGTTCATTGTGTCTCAGGTGGATATGCTAGTCTGCAGTCAGATACTATTGACTTCATGGCTCCCTCTGCTGACACCTGCCCACACTACCAAATGTACTAATACCTGCTTTAAGGACCATGGTATCCCTGTACTGGATTGGCCAGACCACACTCACCTGCCCTAAACCTCAGAGGATCTGTGGTGTATTGTAAAGAGCAAGATTTTGGTTCAGTCCAGTGTGATGTAAATGTCAAAAGAAGAGCTGAAGGCCTTTTTTTAGAGCAACCAGAGCCACAGACTGATCACATAATGCCACGTCACATTGCTGGAGTACATCATGCAAAAACAGCCCAGATAAAGTAATGAGAGCTTTACATGTTCATAATGTTCAGCAGTCCAACATTTCTGTGTTAAAATCCTCTTTCATCAGTCATCAGTAATATTCTACTTCTCTGAGATTCTGAACTGTAGAGTTTCATTAACTGTAATGATCATCAAAATGAAAACACTTGAGATAAATCAGTCTGTGTGTCGTAAAAATATTGTAAAAATACTGGAATGTAGAATAAAAGAATTAAACGCACAAGAAAAGTTTAAACAAACAATAAAACAACAAACATTACACTTCATTTCTCCTTTATTTATTCATTTACTTCATATTTTTGTTCTTGTGATTTCCAGAAACTCTCTGAAGCTGACTTGAGTCTGTGAGCTGTTGATTATATATTTGACTGAGATTCAGACAGAATTCAGACATTTGACATATTCATCAAATAAAAGATCATCTCAACATGTCATCCGTTGATTTGACACATTAATACACTCATGTTAGTGAAAGACACTTTATAAAGATAAATGACAATGACAATAAAAACTACATTGCGCGCGCACACACACACACACACATACATACAGAAGAGACTCCAGCACATCTCACTGCTACTGACTGCTCCTGCAGAGGATTCTGGGTAAATCTTGTCAGTCTTCAGCTCAGTTTCACTGATGATCCAGGAGAATAAACCCAAAACCCAGCCCAGAGTGGCTCAGTGAATGTGGTCTGGACTGAGTGGATGAGGCTCATTGTGTCTCTATAGATGTTGTAGAAGATCAGAGTTCCTGCACTGTGATCCACAAACACTCCTATTCTCCTGCTGAGCGGCTTTACTGGGAGATCAGTGAGTGTGTTATTGTGCCAGAATGAGAAACTGGAGGAAAAGCAGCTCAAACTCCAGGACTGAGGATTACGTCCAAACCAACACTCATCACCTCTTCCCTTCCTCCTGATGCTCTTATATGACACTGATATACACACATAATCATCTCCACTCCAGTCAATCTCCCAGTAACAGCGTCCACACACACTCTCTCTGCACAACACCTGAGGATCATTAAATCTGTCTGGATGATCAGGATACGGCTGATTCTCTCTCACACTCTTCACCTCTCTGTTCTCCTCAGACAGAATGAGACGAGTGTGTGCTGTGTTTAGATCCAGTGTGAGGAAACAGACATCTGAAAACAAGAACACACACATTTATAACTACAGCTGTGTGTGTGTGTGTGAGAGAGAGAGAGAGGGAGTGTGTGTGTGTGTGTGTGTGTGTGTGTGTGTGTGTGTGTGTGTGTGTGTGTGTGTGTGAGAGAGGGAGGGAGAGAGAGACAGTGTGTGTGTGTGTGTGTGTAGTCCTACATTTGCGTGGTCCTGCTGTAATCCTCGTGTCTCCTCCATGATCCAGACTGTAAACACACACAGATGGAGAGAATGAGCTGTTGAGTTTCATCTTCAGATAATAAGCTAAAGCTAGCACTGAGCTGCTCAGCTACACGCTCCAAACTCTTCAGCTAAAACACACAACACTTGTTGGTTCCAGCCGGGATGCACAATGAATCTAACACAGTGCGTTCTTTTACTGTGATGTTGGTGAAGCGAGCGCAGATACTGCTCATGTTGATGGAGACCCCCTGCTGCAACATTCATTTATTACAATGATGACACTTAGCTTCGCCATCGTTCTTCAGCACATGCAGCCTTTGAGCACATGTTGCAGTCCATCTCTAAACTATGTTCTGATTATTAAAGCTGCTCGCCAGCGCCCAACTTCCTGACAGATTAGCAAGTGAACAAATACACATGTGTGCACAGAGAAGAGGAATCCAGATGTTCATTTTAGAATAGGGATGCACCGATACCAATTTTTTACAAACCGATACGAGTACGAGTATTTTAATTTGTGTACTCGCCGATACCGAGTACAGATACCGATACTTCATAGATTTGGTTTCAATTAAGTTTATTTGTTCTTTTTTGTTGTTGTTGTTGTTGTTGTTGTTGTTGTTTTGCCTATAGCAAGGATGAACACAAAAATCTTTAACAGGAGGCTGTTTCAAGCGAAAAATATACACATTGTTGATAACCCTGCAACCCAGACCTTAACGATTAAGCATGGACATTTAAAGGATGAGTTATCCTTGCGCTTACATGTGTGCACGACTTCACACATTACACAAAGTGTGTGCAGTGTACGTTACCTTATGGAGTCACTCTCGTTGCATATTGGGGACGCATAAAACCCTGTTATGCATGATTATTTCATATTCAGGAGTCCTGCCTTTGATCCGCTGGTCAGGTAATCAAAAAGTACTTGATGTTTATGGGTGGGTTTCGGGTAGATAGGATTAATAGCCATAAATACGAAAGGCATACTCTCATTTTAAAAATCACGCGACCATCATCTCACAATGTTTATTAATAAATCTTATTTTTTTTTATATAAAAGGGGATTTAGCAATGCCGAGCCATTGACAAGCCAACTGCAGAAAAACAAAGCAACCAACGCGGCAACCGCAGTGAGCACTTTTTCTGAAGTTCAGCTTTTTTTTTTGTTAAAAAAATCAATAATGAATAGGCCTACAAGAGTGCAGCCTCCTTCCCCAATCATGTCAAGAAACACCGATTCTTACTGTCAAAGGCTACATTATTTAGGGCATTCCTTACGACATAATTAGTTTCCTTTTTAGTTTTAATATTTTGTTGAAATCTAAATGTAATAAAAGCACATCAGCACCAAGGAAAAATCAGACGCAAGAAGTAATCTTTAAAATTATGTCATATTAAAAAATTTGTAAATATATGACAGAAGATTGGGATACAATAGTGAAGCATTAATTAAATCCTTACTTTCCACTGACCGAAAATCATCCACAGTTGGGCTCAGTTGGGTTCAAACTAAAATATAATTCGTATATTTTTCTTTGACAAAATATATTTTTAAAACGAATTTCATATATAATTTGTCTCTTTAAAGTAGTTTATACTGTTTAATAATCATTTTAAATTATGTCATAAATAAATAAATAAAAAAGCGGCATTAATTCCCGCCCTCGCATAGAAGGTATAGCCTACGCACAGTGCGTACAGCCGTAAAAGCAAGAGTGTATCCTGAGTGCAGGGGCGGACTGGGAAAGCATTTTCAACCGCGCAAAAGTAACTGTTAGTCAGGCCACATCTGATGCGATCTAGACAGTGAAGAGTGGGGAGGAGGCGCGGAGGTGTGTGTGCGTCTTCACTGAAGCCTCTCTCTTCCAAAACCGAAAGTTGCTTAGCCTATGTCAGGCAATATTTCGGCTTTTAATCGAATGAAAAGTTAATTTAGATAAGCCAATATTTTAAAATTGCAGTAAAGTAACTGTGTCGTGCGGCCACACATCGAAACTGAGGTCTGATCTCATCTGTCTCTCGCTGTCATCCAGACATTGATACGGAGACACCACACAAGTCAAGCCGCAAAACGGAGGCTGTTACCAGTTTACAGAATAGCTGAAGCCTTTGTGAAATCTGTCAAAATACAGCACTGAAATAAATAGGCATAAATGTCCTTGAGCTAAAAAGTCTATCTGTAGGATATCTGACGCAATCAGAGCCAATGTTATGAAGTTGTGCCTAATAATTATATTAATTCTAATAAAAATTAAAAGCAAAATCAACAATTTATTGCATTTTTTGTTTGATAATAAATATACGGAAACGAAAAAAATCAAAGGGTGGCTAGTTTGTATACATTTGTTTTAATATTAATTAAAATATGCTTAGCCCATTTAAGGTTAAAACGGTTTTGCGCTGCCAATAGGCAAGCCATTCAAAACTATTATTTTACTGTGTACTGGGTTATAATGTATATTTTACAATAAAAACTAAATGTAGCATGCCTCTATGTCATTTAAAACATGCAATTCATAACACACCAGAGCTGTAGGCCTGTGTATGCAGTGTGTAAACTTCAGGGTACCGTCAATAGTCATAGGCTTACTGCGCACCACGTTATTGAACTCCAATATCTCTGAGGGAGATTATGTTACCCGATAGTCTATATTATTAACTTGAGAGATTTTAAAAATAAAAGGCATTTTAAATCTGCAGCAAATAAAACTGGTTTCGTGAAGTTCAGCACTAGGCTTTCTGATCTTTACAGAAGCTGTAAACTGACGCGCGCGGTTACAGCATGATGTTTAAGCTCAGGCGCTTTTATTTAGCCTGTAGTAGATTTTTTTACATAATGTTCAATTTCTTCAAATTTATTTAATTTTTTTATTTATAGTTTATATATAAAATGAGTGCTAGCTTGTTTGAGTGCTTAGTTGCGATCATTATGCAAGGATCATATTTCATATTCAGTTTATTCTTCAGTAGCCTAGATTCGTTAATATGTATTTTATACATGGGTTGTTTATAAGGACTAAGCTATTAATATATAATACATTAGGCTAATTAATACATTAAGACACTGAAGTCAGGTAGGACAACAATCACATCCATAGTGAATTACTGTTGAGTGGTATCGGTGCGTGGTATCGGCCTTTCATGTCCGATACGAGTACGAGTATTTAAACCAAGTATCGACCCGATACCCGATACTGGTATCGGTATCGGTGCATCCCTATTTTAGAACAAGAGTCTGAACATTAATCTAAGTGTCTGATTCCAGAATCTGAATCCATGTTCAATCCCCAACCCTATTCCTGACCTGATATTGGAGGATTCTTCAGCAGAAATGGAGGAAGAAGTTTCTCCGCTCAGCTCAAATACAGCTGAAACTGTACAGTGTGTCCCGCTTAATGTCCCAACTGAGCCAATACACTCCAACATTTACAGATCAGATTCATTTCAGACTCCATTATTTGCTCTTCATAGACATGACTGGAATACTCTACAAGCTGGATCTTCTGTCTGTCCTCACCCCATAACCCTCACAGAAAACTGAAGATCAGAAAAGAGCTTTTTACTGTCTTTTTAAAGCCATTCAGTGTAAAAGCACAAGGGCAGTGATGCTCCACATACTTGAGTTTGTCCAGTGTGTAGTTTGGATCCTCCAGTTTTTCAGAGAGCAGCTTGACTCCTGAATCTCCTGGATGATTGTAGCTCAGATCCAGCTCTCTCAGGTGTGAGGGGTTTGAAGTCAGAGCTGAAGACAGGAAACCACAGCCTTCCTCTGTCACCATACAGCCAGACAATCTACAAACACAGCAATAGTCCACATCACACAGTTGGACAATCACACATCTCTTTGTGTTGTGAAGATGCTGACTGCTGTTTCTGCTCATGTGAACAGCAGTGATGAAAACACACATCCTGATGACCTCTCCTTATTGATCAAGCCCTGATATAGAGCATTTTGAGTGTGTTTGCTGATAAGGACTCAAAATCATCTTTAGAACTGTACAGAGAAATAGTTCATAAGACATCACATGAAACTGTAAAGTCTGCTGTGAGGAATAAGCCACATTTGACCTCAGAAGGAAATCTTGAAGTATAAAGTGTCATTGAAAATGAGCTGATTTCCATTATTTATATTTAGATCATCTTTAGATTATATTGTGGACTATATTGTAAATAAACTAAAACACACACAAACTCAATCTCTTGGTGTATTTGTCTCCTGTCTGACAGTCACTCGTGCTGTAGTCGATCCACCTTTGTGGAGTCCAAATATTAACAAGTCCAAGACACTTCTTCAGTTTAGATAATAATAAGAGAGTCATGAGACTTTTATATGTCTTCAAGAAACTGCAAACTGAACAAACATTAGAGCATGTCAAAACTTCACCAGGGCCCAAAACCCTACAGACTCCACAGGGTTACCTTTATCTTCATCACTGTTATTGATTGATTTATTTAGACAGGATTGCCAGAACATTTGACAAATTCTTAAATATATCCTTCCAATAAACTAATTCAACTATAAACAAAAATATGAACATATAAAATATGAGTACAGAATTTATAGGCAACTCATTTAAATGATCTTTAAGTACAATGATGAACAGTTTTACAGTCATATTTCTGTAGATTAGAAAAAGACTTTGAAAATTCAACATTTTGTATTTTACACAGTAATGCTGTTAAATATATTTGCCTAAACACATACATTTGTATAGATATGAATAACATCACACCCATATAGATTCTGCCATCTGCCAACACACTGAGTGGGGAAAGGGGCTTCCATATTTGTTAACCCAATGTTTATCTATCTTTCTGTAGTTATTGTTGAGTGGAAAAGAATTTACCTCAGTGTCTCCAGTTTACAGTTTACAGTCTTCAGTCCATCAGAGAGAAGCTTCACTCCTGAATCCTGCAGGTCATTGTTACTCAGGTCCAGCTCTCTCAGGACACAGTTTGAGGATTGTAGAGCTGAAGACAAACTCTCACAGGACTGAACAGTGAGATTACAGCTCTGTAGCCTGTGTAGAGGACAAACACAATATTGATGTTGTCATCTGGGACCTCATTGATTAACAATGTTTACTCATAAAAACGATGTGTACACCAGCTTTCACCCTTATGTTTGTATGTACTAACAGTAGTGTTGTTCAATATATCGATACTATAAGTATAGCGATACCCTGGCTCTCAAAACGATACAATTCAGAATGTTTTTAGTACCGGTACTTTTAAGTGACAGCTGTAGTGGCGAGTGCTCGTCAATAGGGGCAGTGTGGGAGCCGTGCGCTTCTTCTATGGCAGGGGTCTCAAATTCGTGGCCCGATACTCAAGGATGATAGTTTAGGGTCCCCGCCTAAATTTTAAAGTTTATTGTTAGTGCGGCCCGCGAGTTTGATATGTATAGCACTTTACAGTTTTGTTTGTGGAGCTGAATGAACCCACCAATCACTGTGGGGTATATGGCTCTCGGGGGCGGGACATCAGCTGGGCTTGACACAGGCAGAGAAACATTTTCCAATGCGTGAAAGTTACAGCGGCGATGCCATGGAGTGTTTTCTTCCGTGCCTGCTGGCTGCCTCATTTCTATTGGGCACATTCTATTGGGTTCATTCATCCCAGCTCACTTCATTCACAACATTTAAAAAACCTTTAGTAAGTTGCTGCCCAGCGAGACATTATAAACATATAAATGTATAGAAATCAGAGTTTAATTAGAGCAGGATCATGCTGGATCCTGTTTCGGGAAATGTCAGATATTTGTATTAGAGCTGCAACAACGAATCAGTTACATTGATAAAAATCGATTACTAAAAGCGTTGGCAACAAATTTCATTATTAATTTGTTGTGTCGTGCGACACGGGAACGTTTGATTATTAAAAAAACATTTTAGTTCAGCGCAGAGCGGAGTGAACACGTCTCTCTCGCGCACTGATACAGAGCTCAGAGCCTCATAGACAGGGATGAGGAGGAAGGGAGTTCAACAGCAGGTGCGTTGGCTGAGAAAGACGTGTCATATCACAATTATGCAGCGTTTTAACCTCCTAATGCTTATTTTATGCTTTAGATAAACATTAACATTCATTCATTCATTCATTTTCTTTTCGGCTTAGTCCCTTTATTAATCCGGGGTCGCCACAGCGCAATGAACCGCCAACTTATCCAGCCCGTTTTTATGCAGCGGATGCCCTTCCAGCCGCAACACATCTCTGGGAAACATCCATGCACACTCATACACTACGGACAATTTATCCTACCCAATTCACCTGTACCGCATGTCTTTGGACTGTGGGGGAAACCGGAGCACCCGGAGGAAACCCACGTGAACGCAGGGAGAACATGCAAACTCCACACAGAAACGCCAACTGACCCAGCCGAGGCTCGAACCAGCGACCTTCTTGCTGTGAGGCGACAGCACTACCTACTGCGTCGCCAACATTTACATGTTTACATGTAAATACAAACAAGTACTAGTAAAACAATGCATTTACCCCCGGTTACCCAAACAAGGTTTAAGGTTAGTCAAGATTAAATTGCATGTTTGAGCTGTCTCTACTCAAAATAACTTGCGGTGAGATGTCTTAAAATATGTCAGTGTCATTTTTTGTCTCCAGGTGCACACCGGTAATATATTTCTAAGGCCATTTTTATAAATGTGTCTTAAATAGCCTAATTTAACTAAGGCTTAGTCCTGGCTTAATCTAAGCCCTGTTTGTGAAACTGGCCCTTAGAGTTTGTGACACACACCAGACAGTCTATGGAAGTCTAACAATCCATTCAAACATAATTTGCCGATCTGTTTTATTCATATCAGACACACATAGTGAAAGCATCTATAAAGTTGAATCTATTCTTCTCCAAGTTCACTAAGCTTGAGTTTAACTGTACTGACACTATGCAGCTGTGGTGATGAATTACAGTGATTTTACCATCTTTACTTCATTCAGTGAGTGGGAAAACCACACTCCTACATCACGCTGTGGTGGGTCTCAGATTTGCAGGGATTGGATTCTATTTTAATGCCAGGAAATTTAAAATAAGAAACTGACTTATTGTGTTTCTATCACTCCAGTATGACTGTGGACACACTATACTACACACAGATCTGTCCAAACTGCTTACAAAAGAGGATTTTCATCATAGGTGCCCTTTAAAGGGATAGTTCACCCCAACATTTACTCAGCCTCCAGTGGTTCCAAACCTTTATGAGCTTCTTTATTCTGTTGAACAAAATATTTTAAAGGTGAAAACCATTAGCCATTGACCTAATGACCTAGGAAAAACAAATGATATGTAAGTCAATGGTTACAGGTTTCCAGCTTTCTTCAAAATATTTTATTTCATGTTCAACTTTGAGAAAGGTTTAGAACCTCTTGAGGGTGAGTAAATGAGTAAATTTACATTGTTGGGTAAACTATCCCTTAAACAACTACTGCCAATACATTAATCTAAATATTATTAAAAACAATCTGAAATATTAAATAATAAACAATTATTCACAGTATTTTGAAGTGCAGACAATATCAATATTGTGCATGTTCATTACCATGATATATTGTATATTTAATATCAGCAAATGTCTTTTTCTTATAAAGGACTTTGACTTACAGAGCTCTTTTGGAGGTTTTGATGACTGCTGATAGTCTGATGAGACACTCGTCTGATCTCTGGAATTTCTGAAGCTCAAACTCCTCCAGCTCCTCCTCTGAGGTCAACAACACAAAGACCAGAGCAGACCACTGGGCAGGTGAAAGGTCAGCAGATGACAGACTTCCTCTACTAAGGTGAGACTGAATCTCTTTCAGCAGAGTTTGGTCGTTCAGTTCATTCAGACAGTAGAACAGATTGATGGATCTCTCTGGAGACAGATTTCCTTCAAGTTTCTGCTTGATGTATGCAATTATTTCCTCTTTGCTCCGGTCTCTGTCATCCTCCTGTGTCAACAGGCCTCGTAAGAGTTGTCGATTGGAGTGGAGTGACAGACCGAGAAGGAAGCGAAGATAAAGGTCCAGATGTCCATTCTCACTTTCCAGAGCCTTGTCCACTGCAGTCTTCAGCAAATCGGTCATGCCTTTATTTCTGCTTTTCTGTATAAAAAACAATCCATGCTTCTTGCTCTTGTCTAGAATCAGATGTTGATAAAGAGCTGCAATGAACTCCTGAATGCTCAAGTGAAGAAAGCAGTACATGGTACCAAGAATGATTCCCGTCTCCTCCTTAAAGATCTGGGTACACATGCCCGAGTACACCGATGCCTTATAGACGTCAATGCCACAGTCTTTCAGATCGCTCTCATAGAAGATCACATTGTTGCTTTCCAGCTGCTGGAAGGCCAGCTTCCCCAGTGAAAGGATGAGGTTTTGATCCCAGGAGACATCTGCTGTGTTTTCTCCATCATACTTTCGTCTGCTCTGCTGGATCTGAAAGCAGAGAAAGTGTGTGTACATCTGTGTCAGAGTCTTGGGAGATTCCTGCAGTGTTTCAGCATTAGCCCTGTGTTTTAGTTCAATATTTCTTTTCTCCCTCAAAATATTCTGGAGTACAGTGGCTGAAATCCAGCAGAAGAATGGGATGTGGCACATAATAAAGAGACTCTTTGACTGTTTAATGTGATCAATGATTTCTCTGGCCTGATTCTGATCTGTGAGTCTCTTTCTGAAGTACTCCTCCTTTTGGGCATCATTGAATCCTCGTATCTCTGTCAGCCGGTCGATACAGTCAGCAGGAATCTTACTGGCAGCTGCTGGTCTGCTGGTGATCCAGATGAGAGCAGAAGGAAGCAGATTTCCCTTGATGAGGTTCGTCAGGAGAACATCCAGAGAGACTGCTGAAGATACATCACAACACGTCTCATTACCAGCAAAGTTCAGAGGAAGACGACATTCATCCAATCCATCAAGGATGAACAGGACTTTGAATCGTGTGCTTCTTGTAAGGTTCAGTCCTTTAGTCTCTGGGAAAAACTGAGTTATGAGGTCTTTTAAACTTTGTCTTTCTTTCTCCTTTAAGTTCATCTCTCTGAATGGAAGAGGAAATATGAAGCTGATGTCTTGATTTTCTTTCCCTTCAGCCCAATCCAGAACAAACTTTTGCACAGAGACTGATTTCCCGATGCCAGCAACTCCTTTTGTCAAGACAGTTCTGATCTGCTTGTCTTGTTCAGGTGCTTCAAACAAATGTTTGCATTCAACCTTCATCTCTAGTGACTGATGACGTCTAGAAGCAACTTCAATCTGCCTTATCTCATGTTCAGTGTTGACCTGTTCACTCACACCCTGAGTGATATAGAGATCTGTGTAGATGTTATTCAGAAGTGTGGAGTCTCCTTGCTGAGCAATTCCTTCAAACACACTTTGATATTTCTTCTTCAGGCTGCATTTAAGCTGATTATTGAAGAACAGCTCATCTAAACACAGCAGCAAAGAAGCAGAGAGTTTTAGTCTTGACTTTTCCAGCTATACTTGTAAGTGTCAGTCTGACAGATGGCCATGAGTCTCTTACCCACGAGAGTATCAGCAGCTTGATCTTGCTTCATCTCTCTCAGGAAGAAGAGTGTGAGATCAAGAGCTGCTTCTGTGATACTGCTTCTGTTCTCATTAAACCCCTTAACAAACTCTTGTCTGTTTTCATCTTGTAAGATTTTCTTAAACTTCTCCAGTTCATTCTTCAGAAACTTGATCATTTTACTTTCAAGAGTCTATATATAAAAAAAAAAACAATATTTCACAAATAAATTTAATCACATACTGTTGTAAATGCAAAAAAAGCTATTTAATAATCAAAAAATATATTATAATACAGGTCTGTAAGTGCTCAATTCTGATTGGCTGTTAAACATTTAATGGTGTTCTGTTATTTTCAGATAACACATAGTTAAATTTGTTCAGGCTGGTTTTGATCACATAACATCTCCATATCACTATGCTGAATGATTTCAGTTATTTCACAGCGACAACAATCGAATCACATTAAAACATAACAGAAGGCTTTGGATGAGCCATGTACGGAACAAGTCCTACACACAGGAGCAGTTTGAGAACAAAAACCTGAGAAATGTCTGAATTACAACATCTGAACAGTGGCTTCAGCTGTGGGAACCATAGTATCCCAACAAGCATAAGTTTGTGTTTAATAGAAGACTACTGGACATCGAATCAAAGATGGCTTGGCTAAAATAAAGTTACATTTGGAATTAACGACTACACATGTAAAGTCTGTCTAATCTGTGTATTTGGTCACTTGTCTAGCGTTGAGCTATTTTTAGATGGCTATTAAAATTTTCTGTGACAGCCTAAATTGTGCCTTGTTTTAGCCAAGCCATCTTTGTTTAAGTGTCTTTTAAACACAAAATCAATTTGGGGTATGTGTGGAATAATAGTCTCTGATCCATTAGGAAATAATGCACACCAGAGGTATAATGACATATTTTTAAGTATCACAGGTGTGAATTATTTTATAATTCAATGAACTGGAGTCAATTATTCCTTACCTAACAAATACATTGTAATTCTTCAAAAAAGTAAATACATAAAAAATAACAACTACAAATGAGATGTTTAATAGAAGCAAGATCTTTTCAAAAAACATATTGTCTGTTATAATATGAATTTTAAATAATTTTTCCCACCTGGAAGATCTTTGGGAGATTGTCTGTGAAACTCTTGTGTCTCCTGTGAGTCTCATCTCCTGAATCTGGTAACTCATATTCAACACTGTTAACAGATAAAACTACTGTAAAATATTTTGAGGCAAAGAGATACAAATATATCTTAAAAACATTGAAAAACAATACAATTTCTGTAGTCCTCATAATAAGGAGACAGTTAGTACAGTGGACTTGTGCAATTGGGCCACTGCTGTGTCACACATTAAATTAAGCTGAGAAATCACACACAAAGGTCATTGTTGTGTTAAGCATCTAAAAGACTTCTTAAAAGCTTTGGATAGAATTATTTTTATTACATATAGATTTTTAAGCCATGGAGGAGCTCTGTCACCCGGGAGGAGCTCGGAGTAGACCCGCTGCTCCTCCACATCGAGCAAAGTCAGCTGTGGTGGCTTGGGCATCTGTTTGGATGTCCTCTGGACGCCTAGGAAGGGACATGTCCCACCGGCAAGAGGCCTCGTTAATTTATTTAAACTTTCACCAAACTTGACTCCGATCATCTTCAGAGCAGGCTGACCAAAAGTTATGGAAATCATATCGATTAGCAAAACGGTTGTCATTTACGACATCAACAAATGTGTTAGCACAATATCAATGTGCATATGAGCCTGCGACTGCAATACTTAAACATATTAACACTGATCTTTAGGTCTGTCATTGGCAACTCACAATGACCCCAACACATAAATTTGGTAACAGCGCCACCTAGTGGTCACGAGTTATAAACCGTTCACTAACCATCAATAATGATTCATATATTTGAAAATGTTTATTGTCATAAAAAATGATCTCAACTTATTCCTTGGGTGATGCCGAGAACATTGTTACCAAACAAGCCATATTTGGCTAAACGTTCTGTCCGCCATATTGATTTTGTTTAAAAAAAACTCTTTAAAAACTCCTGCTAGACCGTATACCAAAATATCACCAAATTTAACTCGGATCATCGTCAGATTATGATGACTAAGTGTTGTGAAATTCATGTCAATAGGCAAATGTTTTTTGTTTACAGCATCGACAAATGTGCTGGTATAATGTCAAACTGCATCTGAGGCTGTAGGTTCTTCATTGTCACCTAACACTGACGACAACACATCAAATTTATAACAGTGCCACCGATTTCGGCCTCTGGACTGCTTTGCTCAATCAGGCTCTGGACTGCTTTGCTCATGCTGGCTGTAAAGTACTTGGCCCCTTAATTATTTTTGTAACTCTTAAATAGATTTTTTCTCACTATTTGGCTTGGTTCTCTTCATTTGTTGTGTGCTTGAACCAGCACGTAACACTATAAAACATCAAGCACATCCTCCATTGTTTCTCAATTCACAGGATCCCATCACCACCCACTCCACACTCACAATTCAAATGTTAACCCCGGATCAGGCTTAACACGGAGCTCAGGCATGCTCTGTGACACTAGGTAAACACTAGGTATTCTGGTTACGTCCATAACCCATGTTTCCCAAAAGAAAGACATGTTGGAGACATGTGTCTAGAAGAGACACTATTGGGAGATCACTAGATGACCAATCACTCTGAAGAGTAAGAAAACGAGCCAATGTATGCCTATGAGTTAGCAGAGTGTAGCTCCTCCAGGTGCTAGTGATAATCGTAATGAGTATATAACCAGCATGTGCAGGAGAGTGATTCAAAATTTTAGTTGCTAAAGAAACCAAACACTCAGCTGCTGTAGTGGAGGAGACACACGTCTCAATTCCCTCCTTCTGGGAATGTGGTTTACAGACATAACCAGGACGTTCCCCATCAGGTCAGGAACATCAATGTGTGTCTAGAAGAGACACTATTGCAAGAGTGTATGGAAAACACCACAGCAGCTGAGCCCGTTGTGCATTTAGTGTGAAGTTTACCAAGCAGAGTGTGAGCACAAAACATCACCAAAAGTGCAACCTTGCAACGTCCCCATCGGCCCCCAGCACTCAGGTAGATCGAGGGGGCATACTGAACATTATACTGGGCCAGGCACCCGGTTCCTCCTCCGAGTTAGGGGCCTCGGAGGAACTCTCTAGGGTTTACCAGATGGGGAGCTCGCTAAGCAGAGCAGAATAATTGCACACATTTTGTGAGTTTCCTCCAGATTGACCAGAATTATCCAGTAATCGGGAGAAAACCAGCTCCACCCGAAGGCATAGAATCTCCCAAAGCTATTAGGTGTCACCCAGTTAGAGAGGCACTGTGTGCTAACACCCAAGAGGAGGCAAAACTCTTTGTGAAGTGCTTCCTCAGGGGAATTCATCAAGGAGGGGCCATGGTGAGGAGTGTAATTTCAGAAACTCAGGCCCTGTTAAACCACGAAGTTTTAACAAGCAAGATCTGCTCCTCGTTCTCCCTAACCTTGCACAGTAGAGATGCGTGGATCAGCTGAAATGTCACCTGAATCCGTGAATTCTGAATTTTTTTGCTGTCCTGATGAATGTAAGACTCAAAGTTCTTGTCTGACATTGACTTGACCGTACATGAAACATTACATTTAATACAATAATAAACATAATACCCATGTAAACACAGGTGTACCACACTATTAAACAAAACATCAGCTATAACAGTGCTGCAGGGTTGTAAAAGAGAAAGATTGACTACATCTGATCTGTTTACAGATTTCAATAAAAGACAGTTTATTTTAATGTCCAAGTGTTCATACTTTCCTGAAAACATATTTTTAATTGCGATTTTCCACCACTGGCATGCTATTGGGCCTGTTATTAGGGATGTGGCCCCCGCTGCAGTATGCGTCCCTTATTTTTTTGTATTAAAAGTGGTAACCCTAGTGGTGATATCATTCGATGTCTACTTTGTTTTAGTCTCATGAGTAGCCAGCATGTCTGTGAGAGGCGTAATGCCAGAATATATATATTCTACCTGTTGAACCATGCAGCGATTTTCCCTTAAATACTCCATCATTTGGTTGTCCATTATAGGCTATGCTTTCATATTTAAACTAGCAGCCTAAACCTTTCTGTTGTGGTAGGTAGGCCTACAGCTTTTGATTAAATCCATTGGGTAAAGCAGCTTTAGTGTATTTACTATATTTAATCAATATGGTGGCTGGTGATGTCATTATCTTTTATTCAATATTTTAATAATAGAAGCAGCACTAAAGAAACTTTTATAGGTACAACCCAGCACAAATGAAACCCACAGAAGCAAGACTATTTTGGTAAATATGGAGCAACTGAGGCAGAGAGACCTCTGAATGATTTAATATCAGTTTATTTGGCCTACTAATAATTAAATAGCAGCACAAAATAAAATTGCAGCACAAACGAGCACAAATTGTGAGAAAATGAAAATAATAGAATTGTGCACTGATATAAATATCTAATGTTTATTTTAACGGCACAAACAAATCGGGCACAAAATGAGTGCACTTTCTGTGACATTTAGAGAAACTGGAGTAAACTGACGTCACGGCTCCTGAATTATTTTGGATATATCTAAATAAGTGTTTGTTTATACGGCACAAACCAGAACAAAATCAGGCACAAACAAATGACATCAGTTTTGGGCAATTTAGAGGAAATAATGGGGTAGAGAGTGATGTTGCGGCTCCCGAAGTGTTTTGATAAGGCAGTATCAATAAAAATAGATACAGTGTTTATTTTAACGGCACAAACCAGCACAAATCCAGCACAAACAAATGACACCAGTTTTGTGTGATAAAACCTTATAAAACCTGGGCTGGAGAGTGACGTCACGACTTTCGAAATACTTTGGTTATATCTAAACAATAAAATACATAGTGTTTGTTTTAACGGCACAAACGAATGACATCAGTTTGGTGCGATTCAACCCCCAGGGGTCTGAGGTGATTTTGGGGCCCCTGAGATGTTTTGACATGCCATGACATTTGTGCTAATTTCAGCTACTTATTACATGGTATTGGCCAACATGTATTTTATTTGTATTCAGCACAAACTGTGCTACAACAATATTTGACAATTATTGATGTACAGGCTTGTGTTTTTTTAGAAAAAAAAATATTATGCGTGGTTAGTAGGATTTGGAGAAAAAAATGTAGCTGAAATAAGGTCCAAAAAAACACTCTAAATGTGCCTGAGCAAGACTTTTGAGTAACCAGTCTGGTAGGCTAAAATATTTACTTCACAATTATGTAAAAATTATTTTATTCTCTAATTCAAAGGAAACATTACAATTATTTACATTTAGTTAAACTTGTTTGGCTCATCTCAGCTCTATGCGTGAGTGACAATGGCCATGAATAATTCACACCTGGAGAGACAAAAGACATTCCCCCACTCACCCATCAAGGGCATTGTAAAGCAATGTCCATCTGCAAAAGCTAGCCCAAACTAAATGCTTGTTACATTTAGTTAAAATTTTGTAGGTTGTAATTTTTTTTCAATATTTTGATTGAATTTTATTGTATCATCTTTCAATTTCTGAATATATTTGGTGACTAAAATATCATTTTAATAAATATATCTGTTTAATAAATCTGGTTTGTTTAAATGCATGAAAATACATTGCCTATATTCACTGAGAAATGGAGGGAAATATTTGAAATGGTATAAAACGTGTTTGCAAAACATTTGTAATAAAAACTTTCTTGTGCATTAATCCAGCATTTAATAATAATTTCTGAATGACTCTGGCATAATGACAAAACACAAGAATAATCTAAATAATATTTGAAGACCTTTTATATATATTTTGCCCAAATAGTTGCAGCTTTAGTTAACTTTTTCCAAACTTTAACAGGTTCAACTACGGTAAAATAAATAAAAATTAAATTATTAACACGTATAACATGTGTCACGTTCTAGCCAGCGCACTGTGGGTGTGTGGGCAACCTACGTCATTGTTTGTATTAATGGCAGAAGTGGGAAGAGCCGGCGTGATGCACGCTCTGCCGGGAGAATTGTATGGATTACCTAGCGAGACAACATTTGCTTTCAAAATGAGTTGGAAAGTTCACCCTCCAAGCTTTATGCAGGTATGTCTGTCATGTGTATGTCTTATGTATTCGTGGAGATTCCGCTGTTTTTTCTGACCTCAGTTTACATGTCGCGCGAGTCTCACGTGGACTATTGTAATAACAAAGCCTCGTGGGCGTGGTCGCATTAAAAATAACGAGCTCCGATAGAGAAACTAGACATAGCGTTGGTTTCATACTGATTACTTTCTCAAACAATATTTGTTTTCAACATGCACCGCTGCATTTAAAAGTAGACACTTCAAGCTTTAGATATATGTCTCATGTCTGTGTGTTTAGTTTTCGTGGAGTTTCAGTGCATATTACTGACGTGTTTGTGAAAACAGTTCACGGAGAGAGAAAAGAGAAAGTGCCTTCACTGTTTATTTTCCTTATTTTGCAAAAGCACACACTTTTGTTGTTATTGAGAGTGTACCCAAAAAAAACTAGACACCTAACAGATTTGATTGATGTATTGCTCATATCTGTACGATCAAAACCGAAAGTGTAATTTAAGTTTTTTTCGGAGTTTTCATGTGAAAACACATCAAAACGCGTATACGTGGGCTTCGACCCCTGGGGGTTAAAGGAAATGGGGTGGAGAGTGACGTCACGACTGCTGAAATATTTAGCTTATATCTAAAAGAGGAAAACAGATACACTGTTTTATCAGCACACACCAGCAAAAATCCAGCACAAACGACCTGGACTGATTTGAAGTCATTTGAGCAACAGGGGGTGGAAAGTGACGTCACACGGTCAAAAAAATAATGCTTAATATCTCAGACCTCAATCCAACACAAACGTTCACTTTTGCGGCACAAATCAGCACAAGCGAATGGCATAGTTTTGAGGATTATTTGTTTTTATAGGGTGCCATCTTCACAGAGGTCCACTATTGTGGTCCACCTGTGATCTACATTACAGGTGTCAAACTCAGTTCCTGGAGGGCTGCAACTCTGCACAGTTTAGTTCCAACCAGAATTAAACTCACCTGATGAAACTAATTGAGTCCTTCAGGCTTGTTTGAAACCAGGTAAATGTGTTGAAGTAGGGTTGAAGTAGACATCTGAAAATCCTCAAGGCTGCATCCCACCAGGAACTGAATTTGACACCCCTGGCCTATGTGTACCACAATCCCAGGTAGCAAAGAATTCTGGCCCAGATTTGGCATAAATCTGGCACAGCAGGCATTCATCCGGCACTGGCATACAGCATGTGGGCCAAACATGGCCTTGGTTTGGAAGAGGTGGCACGGTCTTTAAGACAGCACACAATACTTGGGCCAGATGTAAAATGTAGTATTTGGCCCAGATCTTAATTGATATGTGGGCCATGTAAGTTTGGCCTGTCTTGACCCACATTTAACATACATTTTTACTATTTTTAAATAAAGAAAAGAAATTCTACCAATCAGGTCGCTTCGAGAAAAAGCATGCCCATAGCACGCCTTAAGCACAATGCTTCATGGGTTTATCAATTTCATTGCAGTCGTGACACACCAACATAAATGGCCTAGTTCAGGGTCAGTTATGGGTTATTAACTTGGCTGAGACTTGGCCCAGATATGGTCCATGTTTGGCCCTTGTCTGGAAGCCAGACTTGGTCCAGTCATGTATCGTAATTCACTGTGGCATGTGGGCCAAGCAAAAGCTGATTGTGTGGGCCAGAACTGGGCCAGAGATATTTTGCTATGTGGGATGCTTTCCACCTCACACCTCCCATGATTCATATAAACCTGACACTGATGACCTGCAGCTAATTCACTCACGTATAAGCACTTTGACAGACAACCATGGCTGAGTTTTGCTTCATGTTATGGACTTTATCAAGCGTTTCATTTACTGAAATCACGTGACTTTGCCCAGTTGATACGTGCTCTGATCCACTCATTTAAAACAACACAATTGTCAAGGTTTTGAAGCTTCATGAAGCAGTGCTTCAAAATCAGCCATCACCTCTGTTTACTGGAATACTCTTGTGGATTACAGGTGTGTTACTCGTTCATGTACATTCAGAGCGTGTTTCATTGGTTTGTGTTTTAATCTTACACTATTTCTGTTTTTAATTGTTTGCTGTCTGGATATTAGATTACTCTTTGTGGATTACCTTTGATTATGATTGATTGCTTGTTTTTCCTGTCTAAAATACACTCTGAATAAGAAACTAACACCACCACTGGGTGTCTGTAAATGTCTTAATTCACCAAAAGTCATTGAGTCATTTGATTCATTCAAACAACCGATTCATTCAGGAATGACTCTCTTTTCTGGATTGTTGGTTCACAATAATATGTTCAAAACAGTTCATGAGTGAGCGATAATGTAGAACACAAAATACCTGTTGACAGATGATGGTGTTTTCTCTCTGAGGTCTGGAGAACGACCTTTTGACCGGTCACTCTTCAGAGACACAGAGCTGGACACACATGATCCTGATCTCCCACTGAAGACACAAACACACCAGAGGAATAAACTGCAGGAGAAACTTCAGTCTCCTTTACAAGAGTTTATCAGCCAAATATGAGTTTGTGTAGTTTATTTCAGCACTGAAGGATTCGGAGTTCTATCATTCCATCTGGTCCTTTCCATCTCATCGTGGATGTTTATCCTTTTCTCTTCATCCTATTTCTCCTCATTTTCATTAAAAATAATTAATTGATTAATCTTGGATTGATTTTAACTAATGAGTAAGTTAACCAGATTGCCTTGTTTAAGAATTGTAAGAATGTGCAGTGTCCTTGTTTCCTTCTTTGTCTGCTTATTTTGGAACTATTTTCAGGAGCCACCAAACTAGGTCAGAGGTCACAGAGACCTCTTTCTCTCTCTCTTTCTCTTTGGAGCAGGATTACGGATGCTGGGGGAGAGAACACCTGTTCTTCTTTTTATTGTCATAAACTTGTCTATAGTAATTTAACTGCTTTTTGGTGTTAATTCTTGTTAAAGTAATTTCTTTTATGCTAGATAGACTTTGTGTGTATTGAGGATATTGTAGCTGAATGTTTATTAAACCAGGCTTGAGCTAGTTCGATAAGCTAGCTGGAAGTACAAGAGTCAACATTGAGTTGCCATAACAGATTGTTGTTTGTGTATATGAATGTCTCCATGGTTCAGCTTTTTACAGGTCGGAGATCAGCTCCTATTAGTTCGGGGTCGACTTGACCCCCAAAGAACCATGTCGCCATCCAAATCTGGAGTCTAAGGACAATCCATTGACGTACATATTTAGACTATCCATATCTGGAATCAAGATACAATTTTTCCCTGACGCACACATTTAGAATAGTCTATTTCTGCTCTAACAAATGAGAACTGTTTACCTGGATCCCACCTTTTCTGGACTTGTGTAAAGAGTATAATTGCTGCATTGCCTAGGAACTCATTGCTAGTGTTGAAGCTGGCTTCTGCTGATGAAACTGCAAATTATCTTCAGTAAACTTCATTTATTTATTTGAATCTCTGACTCCGGCTCTTTTTCATCTGACAGACTGCTCATTCTTTGGGTTAAAACTGTAAATACCCCTAACAGCACAAACTAATAGTTGACTGAAGGTCTGTCTGATCAGGTCTGCTACACAGGAATCATGGGTAAACAGACCAGAGATGTGCAGCTTTCTCATTCTGCACAATCTCTGCTTCACTAAAAACACGTTTGAACCTAAAACCTTGTGATGGAACCTGTAGAGTAAAAACTCACTACAGAGACCAGATGAGGAGATATAAAACACAAAACATTATTGTGTATCTATAGAAACTAATATCATCTCTGAGTCTGAGAGACAAAAATACTTTATAATTCCCTTTACTGAACTATACACTGTACGTCTCTCCTCTATAAGCACAAGCTGAAACTGTTCTGTGGTCAGCTTTAACTCTGATGTTGTTCAAGACTTTAAACAGCACACATGACACATATTCAGCTCTGGTAAATATGAGCCCAGATCAAGCTGTCTGTAAGCTAGAATGATCTAAACACATTTCCTGAAGGTGTAAACTGAAGCTTTGTCCATCATTTGATCAGACAATAGCAACACAAATAAGTGCATTGTTGTTGGTCTTTGTTCTTCAGAGAAAGTGTTGAAATAATGGTGTAAAAACAGAGTCAATACCTGTGTTTCTCTGAGAGAGAGTCCTTTACTCGCTCCTCTGCCATACTGCAGCTAAAACACCAATGCAGACATTAGCAGAGCTTTGAAGAAACAATCAGCCGCTGACCATCACCTGGAGATGACAATATACTGACATTAAGAACATCACACTTTATAGCAATCAATGCTGACTTCACAAACAAGCACTTACTGAAACAGACCACATGATAAGGGAGACAACAAATCGCTCTGGTTACTAAAGTAACCCTCGTTCCCCGAGGGGGGGAACGGAAATGCTATGTGGAAACTTCCACTATGGGGATTTCATTCAGAAAGCCAATCATCTGAAAGAGTATGTAAACGGGCCAATGAAATGCCAATGAGTTGGCAGCTTCAGCTTGCACACCTGATGCTCGTTGCAATTAACTTGCTATAAGAGCACATGTGCGAGCAAAGCCAAAGCATCATTTTTTTTAGCGGAAGAGACTTTCACCTCAACAGCTAAGGGGCAATCATTATGGCGAAGGAACATAGCATTTCCGTTCCCCCCCTCGGGGAACGAGGGTTACTTTAGTAACCAGAGCGTTCCCCTTCGGAAGGGGAACTTCAATGCTATGTGGAAACTTCCACTATGGGGAAATGTTTGGAAAACGCCATAATGATTGAACCATACCTTCGCCCCCGATGAGAGGTTTGCCAGCCAAAAGAGCGTGAGCGCACCTGCATCACCAGAGGTGCGGTCTTCCAACGTGTTCCCTGGCCCTTACTTATCCCACTTCAACAGAAGATTTACGGATTTAGATATAATTTTCGGGAGCCGCAAATGCGTCTAGAATAATTTCTAGGAATGTAATACGACAGTACGTTGGGAAGCGTGCAGTCCCGATAGGGAGGACGCTGCGGAGGCCACCTGCTACCCAAGTGGGGAGACTGGTGGCGAGAGAGCATATGGACTAGCCCTGAGAAGGGGGAGTACGCATATGAATATAAGATGGTTAGCGGTGAGGGAAGACACGGGTCCGCCTGTGAGGGGGGACTGCACCGTGGCAGTATAAGCATATGGGATCGCCTAGTGGGGATCGCACATAGCGGGCACCTATACCCAGAACGCGGGCTGACCAGCGGGCATACCAACAACGTAACGGGGCAGCGCCTGACTCCTCCGCTGAGTCAGATGCTGGGGGCCTTGGAGGAAAATCTGCAGGGTTCGCCAGCGGGGAACTTTACTGACAGAGCGAAAAAGCGCACGTATCTTCGTGTTTGAGAGAATGGCGCAGCAAGCGTTTTGCAACACCTAACCAAATTTCTCATTCACCGCGTGAGGAAATCGGCTCCCCTCAAGATTAATAAATCTCGCAATAGGTGTCGCCCAGCCCGCAGCTCTACAGTGTCTGTTAGAGAGGCGCCGCGTGCTAACGCCCAAAAGGATGCGCGCTTCGAGGAGCGCGCTCTCACTCCTGGGGGACACGGCTCGCCCTGGCTCAGATGAGGGAGGGAGATGGCATCCACTGTTCAGTGGGTAAGTTCCAACCTCTGTTTGGATACGGCACTTCCCTTCTGCCGATCACAGTAACAGATAAAAGAGCTGAGTACGGTCCGTACAATACGCAAAGCGCGAAGGACGCAGCAAATAAAGGGGCTGGGTCTGCCTCCTCCGTGGGCAGCGCTTGCAGGTTCACTACGTGGCTGAAACGCTGTAGGAACCTAGGGCACCTAGGTGGGCTGGGGTCTCAGGTAAATGTGAGAGTGGGCCGGCCCAAAACGCTGGCACATTTCGCTGAACGAAAATGCCTCCAGATACCCACCCATTTGGCCGATGCGAACGCAACCAGCAGAGCTGTCTACCTAGACAGAAATCTTAAGATACTGAGTCGAGGGATCGAGCAGACCTCTTCTAAGAGAGATCTTCAAGTGGGTATGAGAGGGAAACAGGAAAAATTAATTTTCATGTCTCGTGCCTCTGGGAGCTGGATGATGAGACGATACTTCCCAGCGCGCCGCCATCGCCGCATCCTTAGAGCGGGGATGATCGTAACGCCAACCCCTCAGAGCGGAGGGGACAGCCTTAGCTCCAGTCAACTGAAGGAGGATAGCATCACTCTGATCTGGCATGATCGGGGTTTCCTTCTCGGGGAAAAAGGTAACCACACAGCGAATAGACTCTACTTCAGGCGTGGGCATGCTTTGTAGAGGGTGCTCAGCCTGAGTGACAGTGTTAACCACCTAATCGGTAAGTCACTTAAGTCCTCCGCGCTCCATCTATGAACCGTACGTGAAGCTCTAGGAGCGGGTGCCAAACGGTGCCTGTCCCCTGTTTTCAGGGGATGTGCCAGGGAGGGGCCATCACGAGGAGAGAGTTGAAAGCAGGTCCGATTGGGCCAGAGAGGCGCAATACGAGAGCTGTTCCTCGACCTCCCTGACTTTACACAGTATCTGTGCGAGTAGGCTTACTGGAGAAATGCGTATTACTCACGCCCCGAGGCCAGCTGTGTAGCCAGTGGACTTTGCAGGGTTCGCCAAGTGGGGAACTCAAGCAAGAGCGCACGAATCTCTGAGTTAGAGAGAGAAAGGCGCAGCACAGGACAGCTGGACAGTCGGGGGTGGAGTCTCCATTTTCCCAGGCGAAACTGCCGTGAGAGCGAAAGGGCTGTACGGAGAGCTCGGTGGGGAAAAAATGGAATGCAGCGATTGCGCCGCGTATGACTCCGGGGGAGCAGACGGCGAGCGAGCTGAGACATGCTGCGAGAGCGGATACCCCCCATACGGTTGATATACGCCCCCGCTGCCGTACTGTCCGTCCTGACAGTACGTGTTGTCGCTCCAGCACCGGTAAAAAAACGGCGGAGAGCGAGGAACACTGCCAACAGCTCAAGGCGATTGATATGCCAATGCAACTGGGTTTTTTCAGCTGCATGCCCGCAACACACGAAATGACAATATGTCTGGACGCCTGTCCTAGAGGCACTCAGGCCTGTAGGAACGAGGGGTCGTTCCAGGGGCTGAGGGCGCGGCGACACAGCGCAGTGACAGTCACTCGGTGTGTGTCCGCGTGCCATGCGCGTCTGGGGACTCGATCGTGAAGCCAGTGCCGAAGTGCTCTCATATGGAGTTATCCGAGCCGCGTACAGCGGCTGCGGATGTCATATGCCCCAGGAGCCTCTGAAAGATTTCAGGGACCTCTATTTTGCTGTCAAACTCTCACAGACAGTTCAGCATTAGCTGAGCGCGCTCTCCGGAGAGGCGCGCTGTCATGGTGACCGAGTCCAGCTCCAACCTGAGAAAAGAGATCCTCTGCACGGGGGTGAGTTGCTCTTTTCTCGGTTGACCTGAAACCCTAATAGGTGGAGGTGCTGGAGCACCTTGTCTCTGTGCACAGTCAATTGCTCCCGCGAGAGGGCTAAAAACAGCCAGTCGCCGAGATAATTGAGTATGCGGATGCCCGCGAGCCGAAGGGGCGCTAGGGCACCCTCCGCGAGCTTGGTGAAGACCCGCGGAGACAGAGAGAGCCCGAAGGGGAGGACTTGTACTGTCAGGCTCGCTCGACGCAGACCGCAGAAGAGTGACGGTGGCGTGGAGTATGGAGATGTGAAATTCGTGTCCTTCAGGTCTATTGCTACAGACCAATCCCGAGGACGAACGCACCGGAGGATGCGCTTCTGCATAAGCATTTTGAACGGCAGCTTGTGCAGACAGCTGTTCAAAACGCGCAGATCTAGGATTGGCCGTAACCCACCGCTCTTTTGGGTACGATGAAGTACAGGCTGTAAACCCGCTCTCCATCTCGGCTGGAGGGATCGGTTAGATTGCCTCCTTCGCCAGGAGGACAGCAATCTTCTCTCGCAAGACAGGGGCGGGCACAGGGCTGACCTTGGTGACATACACCCCGTGAACTTGGGAGGCCGTTTCGCGAATCGAATCGCGTAGCCGAGTCTGATCGTGCGTATGAGCCACCGCAAAGGGCTGGGCTGCGCTAACCAGGCAGGCAGAGCCCTCGCTAATCACTGCATCGCTACAATCGCTGACGTACCAGCAGTGGGGCAGCGCGGAGTGGAAGTGCTGATCCGGGGAGCGCTGGGGTCCCGCGGAAGAGCTGGAGGTGAGAGATTCACTCACCTTGCACTCAGACTCCGGAGGAGAGGGCTGGAGGTGTGAGAGAAAGGAGACCGTCCTCCCAGACCCCGTGACCCACTGGCGAAGTGCGCCGATCCTGCGAGCTGGAAGGCTTTTCATCGCGTCCCAGACTGGCAGTATTCGGGCTGTCACATCCAGGGAAGGGAAAGATGCTCTCTCTCTGAGGAGCCCGGCCCCCCACCGGGGAGAGAGCAAGTTCCCTCTTCTCCAGATGGCCGTCTCAGGAGCGCTTCGCGGTCCGTTACCCGGACTTAACGGCGCCCTGGGACGGGGAGCGCTGGTTGCCTGTGAGGTGCTTGGCGCTGCCGCTGGCTGGAGGCGCAGGCGGGGGCGGAGCAGCACTCGAAGACGGGCGCTCCCGGCGACAAGCACTGGATGTGGATGGTTCGGCGGGGGGGGAGCGGTCTTACATCCCCGCCGAAGGAGGCCCATCGTATCCGACTGCACCGCCGTGAATTCCTGGGTGAATTCACCAACGGTGTCGCCGAATGGGCCAGACTGGTATATGGGGGAGTCAAGAAAGTGAACTTTGTCGACTCCGCGCATATTTTTGCCAGGTTTAGCCCGAGGTGGCGCTCCTGGACCACTAACGTGGCCATCGTCTTTCCCGGGGCACACGCAGCAGACTTGTGGTCCGTGAAGCTCAGTTGGGTGCGGTGCGGGGCTTGTAACAAGCCTGGGTCAGAACCACCCTCGTGCAGCTGGGCCAGCGCGCGTGCAGGGTGGAAGCAGCCTGGCTGTGTGGGCTCTGGCTCGGGAGGCAGAAAACCCACACGCCTTGGACGGGAGATGAGGCTAATTCCAGCAGAAGGAGGCACCACGCGGGCCCGTGATGGCACTCTCAATCTGGAGAATCGACTCGTACTCCCTGGCTGCTCCACCATCAAGAGTGGTGAGGCGGAGGCGCACGCAGATCAGGCAGAGAAAGGTGCCCTCAAGACTGCGTGAGCCCACTGTGCACTTCCGGGAAGAGAGGGATGGGAGGCTAGAAGGTCTTGCCTTTTAATCCTCCACATACACCCATCTAGTCGGTCCGGCCGCGGGGCTGGGGGATAAACCATCTCCAGACCCACGACCGAAACAGCCCGGGAAAGCACGGTTATCATGTCTGTTTTAAGATCGGCCGCCGCCGCGCTCACTCCCGAGGGGAGGGAACGGAGGGAGGGGGGATCCTTCATTAGACCATGACAGCCCAACCTCCGATGCAGCGGTGGACATCTGAGCCTCGGTGTCATCAAGTGAGAGGGCGGCCATCCGAGGATGGAGCGCTTCTCTTACTCAAAGCTTGGATGGAGCGCGTGGAGGAGTGAGAGGTCCACAAGCCCGAAGGCGGCAGATTTACTCCCACTGTAACCCTCAGATCTGCCCGAGTGCCCACCGCGGAGCGGGGGACAACTGGGGTGGGTGGCTCTTTTGCAAGAGCGAGCCGCGATCTTAACTGCGCAACAGACATGCCACCGCAGTGATGGCATGCACTGCCCACGAGCACCGCATTAACATGCTTGACCCCCAGACATGAAACGCAGTGCTCGTGCCCATCATCCGAGGACAGGAAACCACCGCATCCAGAAACGCACAGTCGGAGCGACGTCTTGAAAAAGACACGCTGCACGACTGTGTTGCTCTTTTAGGAAATTCGCAACAATACATACCGCTCTGGAGGACCGGACCCAAAGGACGCCAGGCAAGGGAGAAACCCAGCTCGACCATCTGCCGCTGCGTGTCACACACTCTGGACCGGGGGATCGCTCTCGTTCACTCTCTGTCTGAAACTCAGCTGGAGGAACCCTCATCGACTCTCTCAGAAGGCTGTTGAAGACTCTGAAGTGAAAATGATGCTTTGTCTTTGCTCGCACATGTGCTCATATAGCAAATTAATTGCAACGAGCATCAGGTGCGCAAGCTGAAGCTGCCAACTCATTGGCATTTCATTGGGCCGTTTACATACTCTTTCAGATGATTGGCTTTCTGAATGAAATCCCCATAGTGGAAGTTTCCACATAGCATTGAAGTTCCCCTTCTGAAGGGGAAATATAGTTTTCATTATTTCACATCATTCAAAGCACTCCACATGACCCAGTCTAGGGCACACCCAAAACATGTGACTCAAATTAGCTGGCTTCAAGCCACATCTAGGGCAACTACCTCTTATTTTATAATCTGTGTATACCTGAAATGAGCAGATCTGCACAGATATATCGCCCTGGTGGAACTATCGTCCCGTCCACTAAAGACGAATTTATAAATAACTCACAATTTTCCTCTATTTCTAAATGCACCCATAAACACAAATAACATTGATGTAGTAACTAGCAGTATGAATGCTATCTTCACTTACACACTAAATAGCGTTGCCCTCCTCAAATCAAGAAAAAATAAAACAACACCATGGTATAACAATCATACTCGCACTCTAAAAACAGCAACTCGTACCCTTGAAGGTAAGTGGAAAAAACTAAATTAGAGGTCTGTAGTATTGAGTACAAAGATAGTATGTCCAGCTACAGAAAGGCTCTAAAATCTTATTTTAAAATTCTTCAACACTGTTGCTAAACTAGCCAATTGTTGGTTGTTTTCTGAAGAAAATGTCTAACCACAATTTAGTAGTGATGACTTTTTTTCTGTGAAAAAACCTTTAGAGTGGTAAAACAGAAGACTTTAAACAGAAAATTGATGTTAAATTTTCTGCACTTCTTCTGCAGCGAGCAACTGACATGAATATGATTCTCTTGACTGTGAGCGTGTCCTCAAGACAACACCCAAACCACTGGAGCTGAAAATATGAATACCGTTTCTCTGAGCACAAGTGTGTTAATAAAATATTTCAAGAAGATAAAAAATGTATTTGAGATTAAATCCGAGAGGTCTCTGAAGAATACTTAAAGCCATATTGGACCTATAAAATAAAAATATATAGTTTGTCAAGATAACCTCAGCTTTAGCCTATTATTTATTATTATTATTATTATTTAGTTAGTTCTAAAATGTCCGCTGACAACTAAGGGTTAAATGCAGATTGTATAAGGAACATCAGCTTGTTGTTTTTCAGCAGTTTTTCTTCCTGTTCAACTGGAAGGTCTGGTTTAACTTTACTTTCGAGTTTGAGACTCTCTGTTTAGAGTTATATTTTTACTGAATGATCTGAAATGATCAAGTCACCCTGATATAGAAGAGTACAAACATTTTCATGGAAATAAAGTTTGATAATTTTTAAATTACTGTGTTTTGACACCATGTTTAATCAGAGTTTGAGGCTTTGAGCTTCAGGATCAGACATTTAAATCACACTCACACATCTAAAACCCCTTCATCATCTCCACAAATAAGCGTAATGGTAGAAGTGTTAAACTTACCTGCAGAAGTACAGACGCTCTTGAGCAGCAGGAACACAATCTGAGCTCTTTGACTCTTTCACTTCACTAAACACACCTGTGTGATCTACATTACTGGTTCCACTGAGTGGTGCTTACATGAATATTCATGAGATTCTCCTGACTGTGTGTCCTCGAGACAACACACAAACCACTGGAGCTGGAAATATTTAGTTTGTCTGAGCACAAATTTGTTAATAGAATATTTTTAGAACAAAAAAGTATTTAAGATTATATCTGAGAGGTCTCTGAAGAATACGTAAATCTGTATTGGACCTATAAAATAAGGTTATATATATTGTCAAGATAACTTAAGGTTTAGCCAATTAATTTAGTTTTAATTAGTTATGTAGTGAGTTAATTAGTACTAACATCAGCGGACAGTTAAGGGTTAAATGCAGATTGTATAAGGAACATCAGCTTGTTGTTTTTCAGCAGTTTTTCTTCCTGTTCAACTGGAACATCTGGTTTAACTTTACTTTCGAGTTCGAGACTCTCTGTTTAGAGTTATATTTTATCTGAATGATCTGAAACACTCAAGTCAGACTTCCAAGATTTTCAAGGGATTAAAAAGTATAATTTTGACATTATATTAAATGATGTTCTGACATTGTGTTTAAATTGTATTTGAGGCTGACAACTTCAGGATCAGACAGACATTTAAATCACACTTACACACAAAAAACCCTTTCATCATTTCCAAGAGTTCACACTTAGCTGATGATTGATAATAAAGCTTGTTTGGCATGCTGTCCCGGGGGAGAGCCCTGAGCTTATAAGATCCTAGAGCCTTGGGCTCCCTCCTATTTGCAGGGCAAGAGGGGAGTTTGAGCTCAGGTAGATCTCTATGAACTCTCCTCGGCTAATTTCTGGCTAATGACAGATATGAGAAGGCTAAGTAGAGATGTATGGCTTGCTAAGAGCTTGGCTATGTTATCAATTTGGTATGTTGAATTTACTTAGGTTGCATGTTATTTGGACTGTAGGAGGAAACCGGAGAACCTGGGGAAAACCCATGTGAGCCTGGGGAGATTGAGCAAACTCCGCACAGAAATGTCAACTGGTTTAGTAGGGACTTTAACCAGAGACATTCTTGCTCTGAGGCAACTGTACCGCCGTGTCCCCCATCTGGAAAGGAGGGGGAGTAGGGGGGGGGGGATTCTTCAAGACAAAGATACTAAGATAAAAAACTCTGGTTATTTATAGTGAGCTAGGAATCATCTGATTGGTAAGTCAATCGTGAGTTAATGCGGGTCCAGCCATGAACAATCATAAGCATGTGATCCTCTCAAAATGAGTTCATAAATAAACTTCACTTAAATACCTATATACAGTAGGCGCAGTAGGTAGTGCTGTCGCCTCACAACAAGAAGATTGCTAGTTCGAGCCTCGGCTGGGTCATTTGGCATTTCTGTGTGGAGTTTACATGTTCTCCCTGCGTTTGCGTGGGTTTTCTCCAGGTGCTCCCATTTCCCCCACAGTCCAAAGACATGCGGTACAGGTGAATTGTGCAGGCTAAATTGTCTGTAGTGTATGAGTGTGAATGAGTGTGTGGATGTTTCCCAGAGATGGGTTGCGACTGGAAGGGCATCCGCTGCGTAAAAACGTGCTGGATAAGTTGGCGGTTCATTCCACTGTGGCGACCCCGGATTAATAAAGGGACTAAGCCGAAAAAAAATGAATAAATGAATAAATATCTATATAATCTTATGTCGAAAAGGAAAAAACTAAAAACAAGATTATTTTGCTTACCACAATGGCAGATTATTTTGCTTGTTTTAAGGAAAAACTCACTTAATTTTGGCATATTATTTCTTAAAACAAGACGAAGTGTTTTGTTTGTCTGGAAAATGCTTCTTGATTTAAGAATTTTTAGATATTTGGACTAGAAACAAGATAAAAAAATCTAAGTAAGAAAAGCTTTTTTTTGCATTGTTGGGAGGCAAACGATGTCAGCTGGGTTTGCTAGCTGCTAAAGTCTGTGAGGGATTTTAATTTGTGCCATGCTCTCTCTGTTTCCCTGAGAGCTGTCCAATGTTCTCTCAGAACATCAGACAGCCAGGGGTTAGAAGAAGACCTGGTGGAGAGAGGACAGGCAAGATGTTTAAGTGGAACAGAGCATTTATGTTGCACTATTAACATCAAGAGTTGAGAACTGGATGTGTGAGGGAAGAGTGATGGAGAAGTGTGCGGAGGAAAGAAAGCACAGATTGCATGTGGTTGGCAATGCGGTTGTGGGAATCAGTGAGTTTAAATTAATGTTGAAGTTATCTGAAATGTGCAATGATTTAACAGTGAGTTATCTTCAATGTCTTGTGTAGATGAGGTCAAGTTGATAGCCAGATTTATGTATGCTCACTTGTGTTTACCATTGTTGCTCTTCACACGAGGAGGAACAACATTGCTCCTAGTCACTTCCCCTGACACTTCCATGTCAGCGTTGGTATCTGAGTATTTATAGAGCTAGTCATGCTCTAGTGACCAAGCTGTGCTCAACTGTTCACTAATTGCCCAACAAAACCTCCAGCTCACAGATACAGGGAATGAAAACCAAAGCTGCCAAGTGTTCCCTAATAAGAAATTCTTTCCTGTGACTCACAGTTTTAACTCGAGTTGCAAATAAGCACAGCTACAGCTGAAATTAATTGCAAAGCCTGCTTTTATTGAAATAGCCTACCACATATTGAATTAGCCCTACATTATGTTAGCCTACATCAACATATATTAACTTGAGAAACATAAAAAGAGATTTGTAAAAAGGGGCAACACATATATCAGCAACACTTATTTAACGCATTATTGACATTGAAATGGGAGCGTTTACCAACCTTTCGATATGGAAATTAACTGCATGTTTGCCTTTAAGTGCATTTACTTAGCACTGCTCTGCTGCAATGCTTCCATATTGGCCAGTGTGTGTCCTTGTTTCTTTGTCCGTTTGTTCACAAACAAAACCATCTTAATCAACCAAAACTGGTCACAGGGTTCAGAACTTGCCATCTTGCCACTGGATATACTGTAAAAATACGGCTGTATTGTCAGGATAGCTAAATCTTTCCATAATGTCAGACCCAGAGACCTGTTATGGAGTTCCATGAGGCAAGACCACATTCATTTCAGGCAATAAAACAATAAACTAAAGAGGAGGACATGTGAGAAAGTGCCCAGGACAGCCTTTTACTTGTGTGATTTATCTTAGATTCATCTTTGAGTAATTGATGTTGTGCATGTATTTAGGATTCGGCTCTTACTGTTAGATTCTGTATTCAGCATCATACTCTTTTATCTAGAAAATAAAGTATGTTTTGATTCATTCTGAATTCTCCTGAAATCATTATACCAGTAGATTATGTGCTACCTCTATGCTGTGACATGATTTTATGGATTTAAAAGCTTATGTGACTGTACCGAGCAGGAGGCACGGCAGCAGGAAGACCTTTTCATTTCTGTTTAATGACTGATATTAGCAAGTTGTATGTAAATTACTAAATTAACTACAGTTTTAGCACAAGTAAGTAGGAGGCAACCAGTCTATGAGGTATTAGTTAACCCTGCATCTAACTTCAGAACGTGGAGATCATGTCCATGAGAAACACGTAAACCCCGGGGCATAAAACTCTAAGCAAGATTTGGCCCCTAATGAATGTATAATTGAAGAGTATGGCATCAGATGTAAATCAAAACTCTAAACTGATTCATAAACGACAAATGTGACCCATTCCTAATTATAAATACAGTCTAAACTTGACAGTCACTTAAAAGTATAGTCAGGTTAAATTCAGAGCTGGAAACAAATATAATTACAATACTTTTCAGAAGCACTAGAAAAAGCTTACACACATTTAACCTTCGACCATTATCAGATTACATTGTAGGGCTGATAGAATGTGCTCATGTGCAGTGTGTGTCCACATGTAAGAGACCGAAGCCGCTATCAATACCAACCAAAAGCAAAACTGTATTGTTTTAAATAATCCAGTATCGATACATAATGAAATATTTGTATTTTTGACAACACTACTGCAGGTCTATCCTGAAATATATGGGCAGGTTCTTAAAACAACACCCAAACCACTGGAGCTGAAAATATTTATGCAGTTTCTCTGAGCACAAGTTTGTTAATATAATATTTCAAGAAGTAAAAAAGGTATTTGAGATTAAATCTGAGAGATCTCTGAAGAATACTTAAAGCAATATTGAACCTATAAAATGAGATTAAATAGTTTGTCATTATAATTTTTTAATTATTTATTTATTTAGTTAGTACTAAACGCATCAAGCTGGCAGTTAAGGGTTAAATGCTGATTGTGTAAGGAACATCAGCTTGTTGTTTTTCACCAGAGTATCTTCCTGTTCAACTGGAACATCTGGTTTAACTTTACTTTCGAGTTCGAGACTCTCTGTTTAGAGTTATATTTTTTACTGAATAATCTGAAATGATCAAGTCACCGTGATATAGAAGAGTACAAACTTTTTCAAGGGATTAGAATTAAAGTTTCTTTGACACAGTGTTTAAATGAATCATTGATGAATCATCTAAATCTTTAATCATAGAGGCTTTGAGCTTCAGGATCAGACATTTAAATCACACTCACACATATAAAACCCCTTCATCATCTCCACAAATAAGCGTAATAGTAGAAGTGTTAAACTTACATGCAGAAGTACAGACGCTCTTGAGCAGCAGGAACACAATCTGAGCTCTTTGAGTCTTTCGCTTCACTAAACACACCTGTGTGATCTACAGGTATATCCTGAAATATTGGTTCCACCGAGTGGCACTGACATGAATATTCATGAGATCCTTCAGACTGTGGGCGTGTCCTCGAGACAACACACAAACCACTGGAGCTGAAAATATCTGCAAACATGAATAAGCACATTCAGTGAACCAGGGTGTTTTTATTATCAGACGTACATTTATTAGTAACATTATTTACTGCTCTACACTGGAACAGAACTTCAAACGCAGACAAAAATCTAACAAGACTTTAATATCTTAAATACAAAAGTATACATATAGATGAATGTGTAAGTTCATCTATTAGCCTAATGATGAAACTAACAGCATGGCCGAAGGTTAAATGTGTGCAAGCCTTTTCTAGAGCTTCTGAAAGAATTCTGTTATTCATTAGAATTTATTTATATTCGTTTTTCAGCTCCGAATTTTAAGTGACCGTCAAATTTAGACTGGATTTCTAATTGTAGGAACGGATCAAATTCATAATTTATGACTTAATTTAGAGTTTTGATCTATATCTGGGCGGTTCATTCCGCTGTGGCGACCCCGCAAGGGACAAAGCCGACAAGAAAATGAATGAATGAATGAATGATCTATATCTGATCCCATCCTCTTCAGTTATACATTCATTAGGGACCTGATGCCGCTCAGAGTTTCACGCTCGGGGTTTTGCCTATATTCTCACAGACATTATCTCGACATTCTGAAGTTAGTCAGAGGATGCAGGGTTAACTAATACTCAAAAATAGTCCGGTTGAGACTGCTCACTCGTCCTAAAAGAGTAGTTGATTTAGCCACTTCCATACAACTTGCTAATATCAGTGATTAGATGTTTAAAGATCTTCATGCTGTCATGCCAAAACGGCTCCATACAGTCGAAAATCTAATGTCGCATCATAATGGTAGCACAGACTCCACATAATCTACTGGATATAGAAGATTTCAGGAGAATTCAGAATAAATCAAATCTGAACCCTTTATTCTCCAGATGAAAGTGTAGCATACCAATTACAGAATCAAAGAATAAAAAGCCAATTCAGAAATGTAGAACATCAATTACTCAAAGAAAAATCCTGGAGACAGAAATGTATAAAGTACACTGCAGCATATCAGTCTCTGATGCGAAAGCTCAGAAGCTCATACACTGCAACGGGGCATCCTGGCTACAAGATCCTGATGACCTATCTCGCACATTTCCCATAAATACTCAACTCAGAACAAACAGCTGTAAATTCAAGACAACAAAAGAGTCACTGAGACCTCTGTCTGGTCATATGTTAATCTAAAAACTAATCACCACCTGGAGTAAACGTTCATAACTGACAGACAATTTCACACTTCAGTAGAACTTTTCCCAAACTCAGACAATAATTATCATAATACAAGTGACTACTGCAACATTGAGACCGTTAACCATACACAGACATTTACAATGATACTAACACACAAGTTAAAGTTATAGATTCACAAGATACACCACATGAAGAGGATGAAGATTCAGTGACCTGATCTCTGAGTGAAGAGAGGCAGAGAGGGGGCACATGATGGGTAACCAAGGCAGTTGAAGAACTTGCTTTCTTGCATATCTGCAGCTCAGACTGGAAAGTTTATTGTTTTATTGCATGGCAATACTTGTGGTCTTGTCTCATGAAATTCCATAACAGTTCTCGGGGTCTGATATTATAGAAAGAGTTATCCATCCTTACATCAGCATACCGGCACTACCGCTTTATTAAGTAACAGGGCCGAAAGTAGCAGGACTGAAATTAGTGGATAAAATGAGCAAGTCTTTACTTTAGTTACTCACTGTAAAATCAGTCATTAGTTACAGGATATAAATGCTGATGTTATGAGGAATTTTAGCACATTCTAGACATTGAAATTAATTAAATTAAAAGAAAAAGTTGCAGCCAATAAATAATATGGTAAACAGGACAGTATGTAGCAAAGGACGTGTCCATTGATCAATATAATGTCATCACATTTACAGAATAGATCATGAGAGCAGAAACTTTTGGTCTTTTCATTGCTTTCAGAAGACACAAATGTTGCACAATTTAGTGTAAATCAAGAGTTTTTCACTTGGGGGAAAGTGATTAACAAGAATGAAAACCTGGAAAAACAAATAAAGAGTGTAAATTATCTCACATCTTATTTTGAAATAAATATATTTAAAGATGGCATATAGAGGCGCACAATAATGTCAAATAAATATATTTCTGAATGATTTGAGTTATTATATTTCATGTTGAGATTTGAGAAAAGGGATTCCCCATCTAGGGAACTTCAACACTGCGTCTAACCAGAACGCTAGGGGAACTTCTCTTTTATATGCATCTTGAATTCAATCTAATGTAATTAAGCGGTGCCGTCAGACCAGAGAGTATAAAAGCCTGCACTGAGCATTCACTGTAAACTTCTTTGTTTTCAAGAAGCACGCACATGAAAAAATACTCTCTTTCTGTGACCATTCATTACTGATAATGCATACACAAAATACAAAAAACTGACAAACTTACCCTTTAGTCGATCTGACCAGTGGGAAAGAGGAATGGATGACCCTCACCGGTGAAGTTGCTTAGGCCCCAGCCCAAGCACGCCAGGCCATGCCCGACGGGAGGCCACCTTTTCCAGCCTACCTGTCGGGACGTCCCCGACGCCAATTGTCTCTGACTTGCTGATGAGTTTTCGGGTAAGGCGTGAAATTGTGGACTTAAGTTTTGCTGGCTTTGCAGTTTAACGAACCAGGGGGTCTTTGGCCAGGCTATATACCCGAACAAGTGCGTCTGTTTCCCACGAGCCTTTGGCCACGCGTCCTGGCATGGCTGAGAATGAACCAGGGGGTCATTGGCCAGGCTGTATACCCGAGCAAGTGCGTCCATTTCCTGCGAACCTTTGCCCGCGTGTCCTGGCATGGTGGAGAAAGAACCAGGGGGTCTTTGGCCAGACTGTATGCCCGAGCAAGTGCGTCCATTTCGCACAAGCCTTTGGCCTGCGCCCTGGCATGGTGGAGAAAAAACCAGGGAGTTTTTGGCCAGGCTGTATGCCCGAGCAAGTGTGTCCATTTCCTGCGAGCCTTTGGCCGTGCATTCTGGCATGGTGGAGAAAGAACCAGGGGGTCTTTGGCCAGGCTGTATGCCCGAGCAAGTGCGTCCGTTTCGCACAAGCCTTTGGCCTGCGCCCTAGCATAGTGGAGAAAAAACCAGGGGGTTTTTGGCTAGGCTGTATGCCCGAACAAGAGCGTCCATTTCCTGCGAGCCTTTGACCGCACATCCTGGCATGGTGGAGAAAGAACCAGGGGATCTTTTGCCAGGCTGTATGCCCGAGCAAGTGTGGGTTGCCTGACCTCCATCTCAGGCCACCGCTGTGGGGTCTTCCAGAATTTGACAATCCAGGAGGTTGAAGAGGCCTTCAGAAGCCCAAACGAGTCTGCCTATGTCATCAATGTGAGTGTGACTCTTTGGCTCTGCGGGTGGAGGCCACCAGTATTATGCACTCACTCACTCACTCACTCACTCACTCATCTTCTCTCTGCTTGTTCTATGGCCAGATCACCACTCATAAAACAAACCGAGCCTTCAGCGCAGCTAAATTGACTCTTAACAAGGAAGAATACAGCTGGTTCCAGAGGTTCTTGGAGCTGTGGGCTAGTCTTCCGGGTGGGAGGCAGGCCACCTATTTTTTTTTTACTTCCAAAGCCAGTCCCTGCCAGACCCTGAACAAATATTTTCAGCCTGCGTGGACCAGCATGGGGCTTCCCGGCAAACCCACCTTCACTGACGTCCGGACAGCCATCGCAACGCACGTATGTATGTAATGCCTCTGTGGCCACATGACTGCCAGCGGCTTTGACCCTAAAAAGGTTCTGTCTGTCTGTCTCTGATGCAGGCAAAGAATGCACACTCTTCAGAGGATCGCCGGAAGGTGGCGCACTTCATGTGTCATGACATTTTAACCTCAGATAAATTCTATGCACTTCACCTTGGCCCTCTGCAAGCATGTGAGCATTGCAGACTCTTCGAGAGAGCCTTGGTGGAAGAGGAGGAAGAGGAGGCTCTTTGGCTAGCCAAAGCATGGATGTGAACAGCAGGGCATGTAGTGTTGGCTAACTGGCCTTACTGTGTCTCCTTTCCAGGAGGGAACCAGCAGGAGGACGCTGCCATGGCAGTCTGCAAAAAGGAAAAGCCAGGGTGCATGCCCACTCGAACCAACAGAAGACTCTGAATTTTCCTGAATAAATAATATACAATTTTCTAAAACAATAAAGGTCGTATGGTGTTCGGACATTTATCGCCATGCAGTGTCTTTATTATTCCTGATTCTGTGTGTTAAAATGGCTTCAATCTGGACAAATGATCCCTGTCTTGTGTGTTGAAAGTGTCGCTTGGGACACCTGTGTCCAGGTTCAGTCTTGGTTAAATGGAAATCGGGACAAATGATCCTTTTTGCAGCACAAGTAGGTGCTAGGCTGGACAAGACTGTCTAGGTCTGCGCCTGGTTTGAATGGCCATATGGCCCATGGTCCAACTCTGGGTATTAGCAAGCGTCTCCCAGGTCAGCTCTGTCCTTTGAGCTGCATAAAAAGAGGTCAGCCAAGGGCTGCTCAAGAAAGAGTGAGCAGTTACTGGTCTGCTTCAGATCCTCAAAGAGGGGGAGTCCAGCGATTAAGCAAACCATAAGTAATTGGATAGTTGAGACTATCTCAATTACCTATCAGGCTGCTGGACGTTCTGAACCTAAATTTGTTAGGGCCCATTCCATGAGGGCTGTAGGGGCCTCCAAGCTTCTTTTTCGGGCTCTGCCCTTTCTGACATTTGTTTGGCGGCAGGATGGTCGACGCCACATACATTTGTGCGTCACTATCAACTTGATGTAGACCCCTCACCAGGGTCCTCTGTTCTCACTGCATAATGTGCGTTCACAGTCAGCAGTGAGTCTGGCCTAATGGGTATTGCGTTCCCCTAGCGTTCTGGTTAGACGCAGTGTTGAAGTTCCCTAGATGGGGAACGTCTTGGGTTACATATTTAGCCATAGTTCCCCAAGAGGGAATGAGACACTGCGTCTTCCGCCATACTCTCTTCTGCCTGTTACTTCTTTCAAGCAAATTTAAAGTTAACACTGAGTGCTCAGTGCAGGTTTTTATACTATCTGGTCTAACGGCACCGCCTAATTACTTTAGATTGATTTCACATGTGCTTCAAGATGCGTATAAAAGAGGTGTTCCCCTAGCATTCTGGTTAGACGCAGTCTCTCGTTCCCTTTCAGGGAACTATGGTTACATACGTAACCCGAGACGGTCGCTAGTGCAGAGGAGTTTCAGCTAAACTGTGTTCTCCCACTTTAGTCAATGCAACACTGGAAAACTCCTCATCTAGTCAAAAAGGTACAGGCTTATTTCTAGACACGAATAATATTGAGCTTGTTTTAAGAGTACATTACCATACAGGAGCAGGATGTGAGATTATTATTATTGTTTTTAAGATTATGCAACTTTCTTTTACTTATTACAGTTTAAAGTTCCCATTTTACCTGCAGATTGAGCTTAATTACAGTAAGAGAAAGTTTAAGAGCAGCAGTCTTGTGTGTTTAAAACTTTATTTCAGCTGTAATTACCTGTTTAAAATATGCTCAATCACACTTATACTTGATCTTTGGTCACTAAATACATTTCTTTATGTTTTCTTGCAGAAACTTCAGGATTTAGAGAAGTAACAAGTCATAATTCTGCATTGTAATAATGTCAAGTGTTCATTTGAGTAAATGTGGATAAAATGACGTGTGTGTGAGAAAGATCCTGATTTTAGAATCAAAATTGATGACACACTCATCAGAATCTCAAAGCAGAAAACAGAAAGAGATGAAGAAGACGAGGAATTGTGTGATGAATTGTGTGTTAGTGATGGAGAAAACTCAACATGTGATGGAGATTTAATTCTACTGTCGGTGTATTTGTGTGTCTTATGATGCTCAAACTCTACATTAAGCTGTCATTAATGTTAATTCATAACGATAACTCAATCTTGAACAGCCTTTATTAATCATAGTTAATGAATCCTAATGAATGACAGTCATCAGACATTTACTGAAGCATTACTAATCCACATTTGTGCTTGTAAACATGAGTTAATGCACTGAGAGTCAACAAGAACTAACAGAGAACACCTTTATTCTCATTAACGAACATCAACAGATCAATAAATACTGGAATAAATGTGTTTTATTGTTTGATGAAGTCAAAGAATGAAGAAGAAGAGCAGAAACAAACGCCACACTTCATTTCTCCTTTATTCATGTACTTGCTGGAGTTTTCTACACTTGATGAAATATTTGACAGAGATTCAGACATTGACATGTTCCTCATCACATTAGAAGATCAGCAGTGGATCTGACATTGACTTTTATTATGAGCACAACAATAGAGGAAACAGGAAGAACACAAATCTGGAGACAAGAATGAGCTGATCTGAATACATCATGATCCTGGAGGACACTTCATGAAGACACACACACACACACACACACACACACACACACACACAAAGGAGACTCCAGCACATCTCACTGCTACTGACTGATCCTGCAGAGGATTCTGGGTAAATCTCTTGTCAGTCTTCAGCTCAGTTTCACTGATGATCCAGAATAATAAACCCTTATCCCAGGACAGAGCGGCTCAGTGAATGTGGTCTGGACTGAGTGGATGAGGCTCATTCTGTCTCTATAGATGTTGTAGAAGATCAGAGTTCCTGCACTGTGATCCAGAAACACTCCTATTCTCCTGCTGAGCGGCTTTACTGGGAGACCAGTGAGTGTGTGATTGTGTCTGAATGAGAATCTGGAGGAAGAGCAGATCAAACTCCAGGACTGAGGATTAAACCCAAACACACACTCAACACCTCTTCCCTTCCTCCTGATGCTCTTATATGACAATGATATACACACACAATCTCCACTCCAGTCAATCTCCCAGTAACAGCGTCCACACACACTCTCTCTGCACAACACCTGAAGATGATGATCAAATCTGTCTGGATGATCAGGATACGGCTGATACTCTTCCACACACTTCACCTCTCTGTTCTCCTCAGACAGAATGAGACGAGTGTGTGCTGTGTTTAGATCCAGTGTGAGGAAACAGACATCTGAACACAAGAAGACACACACATTTATAACTACAGCTCTGTGTGTGTGTGTGTGTGTGTGTGTGTGTGTGTGTGTGTGTGTGTGTGTGTGTGTGTGTGTGTGAGAGATAGAAAGAGAGAGAGAGAGAGAGAGAGAGAGAGAGAGAGAGAGAGAGAGAGAGAGAGAGAGAACAGTGCAGAAGACTACCAGAACGCAGTAAATAGCCAAAAAAAAAAAAACACTCAAGAACTCCTACATAACTTCCTGGTTAATGCATATGCTCACACCAAACAAGGATTTAATATGGCAGTAAAAGACCTAAACAATATATTCGAAAGAACAGCTAAACAGTCAAAATTAAAAGTAAAAACCAGACAAAATAATTTACCCAAAGATGACAAAAATTGGTTTGACCAAGAATGTCTATCAATTAGGAAACACCTCAGAAACGTATCAAATCAGAAACACAGAGACCCAAATAATGCAGAGATTCGGCTTCTCTACTGTGAAACACTAAAACAATACAGACAAACACTCAGAACCAAAAAGGCACAATACACCCAAAAACAACTGACAACAATAGAGAACTCCATTAACTCAAATTAATTCTGGGACAACTGGAAAAACTTGATCAAGAATGACCATGAAGAACTACCGATCCAAAATTCTGAAATATGGGAAACGCATTTCCAAACACTATTCAATAAAGTAGAAACGGACACAAACTGTAGAGAGAATCAAATAACAAAAACACTGGCAACTCTAGAATCGACTATCAAAGATAATCAAAACCCATTAGACTTCCCCATCACCATAATGGAACTTAAAGACAAATTAAATCTCTTAAACCTAAAAAAGCATCTGGACCTGACGGAATATTAAACGAAATGATAAAACAAACCAGCCCTAAATTTCAATCCGTCATCCTAAAATGATTAAATCTAGTCCTGAGTGTTGGTCACTTCCCTGATATCTGGAATCAAGGATTGATAACACCTATCTTTAAAAATGGAGATAAATTTGACCCCAATAATTACAGAGGTATTTGTGTGAGCAGCAACTTGGGAAAGTTATTCTGTAGTTTAATAAATGCCCGATTACTGGACTTTATCACGACACATACCCCCGGTTTGACAAACAAGGTTTAAGGCTAGTCAAGATTTAATTGCTTGTTTGAGCTGTCTCAACTCAAAATAACTTGCAGTTAGATGTCTTAAAATACATCAGTGTCATTTTTTTTCTCCAGGTGCACACCAGTAATATATTTTTCTAAGACCATGTTTATAAATGTGGCTTAAATAGCCTAATTTAACTAAGGCCTAGTCCTGGCTTAATCTAAGCCCTGTTTGTGAAACTGGGCCATAATGTCCTAAGCAGAAGTCAAATTGGATTTCTACCAAAATAGCACACATCCGACCACATATATACACTGCATTCGCTAATTGAAAAACACACTCTCCAAAATAAGGGGAAAATATATGCATGCTTTATTGACTTTAAAAAAGCATTTGACTCAATTAGGCACCAAGGGTTACCTTATAAGCTGATTGAAAGTGGTATAGGAGGAAAACCTATGACCTTATTAAATCAATGTACACCGAAAGCAAATGTGGCATCAAAATTAGCACAAAAAACAACAAAATATCTTTCCCAGGAGCGTGGAGTGAGACAAGGCTGCTGCCTGAGCCCAACACTATTTAACATCTACATAAACGAGCTGGCGCTCAGTCTGGAGCGATCCACCGCTCCGGGTCTCGATCTCCACAACTCTCAGATCAAATGCCTCCTGTACGCAGACGACCTGCTGCTGCTATCGCCAACCGAACAGGGCCTTCAGCAGAACCTACAGCTGCTGGACCAGTACTGCCAGACCTGGGCCCTGACCGTCAACCTGAACAAAACCAAAATCATCACTTCCAAAAAAGAGCCAGATCTTAGGGAACACAACACACATTCACACTAGGCACCAACCAGATAACACACACATCACAGTGTAATTATTTAGGCCTTAACATCACCTCCACTGGAAACTTTAATCCTGCAGTGAATGATCTGAGAGATAAAGCCCACAGAGCCTTCTACGCCATAAAACACCAATGCCCCATAGACATCCCTGTTCAAATCTGGCTGAAGATCCTAGAGTCAGTCATCGAGCCCATCGCCCTCTATGGCAGTGAGGTGTGGGGTCCACTGACAAACCCTGAGCAAGATCTGACCAAATGGGACAAACACCCAATAGGCATTTTTCACACTTCCTGGTTCCGGTAAGCGAAACATGGCACATCACAACATCCGGTTCCAATGCAACGGAGTAAGAAAAAAATGGCTGAGTCATCTCATTGCTGTTATTGCAGCGTTCCCGGCTGCTCCAACTCAAAAAAAAAAAAAACGACACCCTTACCTCAATTTCCACGATTTCCTGAAAGACAAAGGACAGAGAAAATCATGGGTGAAATTAATTAGACGGGATGAACGTCGTTTCAAGTTATATGCGGGAGTACGTTCATGTGCCGTATGCACTTCAAAGCGGAGATCGTCATGTTTTATCAAATGCTGCTGGTCTTAGTTTTATTATGATGGGTAATTATAATATAGACAAAATTCCAGTTAAATGATCTGCCTTCCACAAACAAGTACTCATATCATGGTCATTAATCTATTATGGTCTTAATCAATTCCTTCAGAGACCCATATATCATTTAGAGGTATTAATCAAGACCATCCTTCTGATACATCGTCTTTTGATATTACTAAATCTTATGTTGGCAAATTTTGTTTTCCAATAAATACCAAGAGCAATAATAAAGCTATTTGTACTTTTTTTTCTAAGAGAAATCATTATATGTATATTATATGCAATTTTATTGGATGTCTTTATTAAAGGGTGAATTGATTTGCTGGAAGAAAGAAAAGTCTGGCTGTTACTACAAAAATATCATGTTAGAAATCAAATTAAAGAAACATCCTATAAACTTCACAGATTTTATTCAGCTAAACATTATTTACAAAAATGTAAAAATGGGATTGATGTGAATTGTGTTTTTGTAATGAATATGAGGAGACGGTTTTACACTTATTTTGGCATTGTGCATACTCAGTCAACGTATGGGGTGAAATGTATTAATAACTTTCAGTGTTCAAAACCTCTGTCATCATTATGGGAAAATGTACTTTTTGGCTTCACTGTCTAACCTAATCAAGAGGAAAATTGTTTTATGTATTTAATTTGCTTATGTTAAATGTAAATTTACTAATAAGAAACCAAATGTGAAGGTATTGATGACTGAAATATGCTTGTATATTACCAGTATCAGAGACTCTTAACAAGCAAGCTCTACCCACTTTAAATTGGTGAACTCTTTAATGTATTTATTTAATTATTACATGTGTACATTTCGTATATTTGTATTTTATTTATAATTACCCCCTGGCATGTATATATTTTGTATTGTAAAATGATTTTTCAATATATATTTTAAAGAACAACCCCTTCCCCAACAATTTAACCCATTACAGATGAGGGAATACATAAAAAAATGAAATTATAGTGAAATGATAAAAAAAATAATAATTAAAAAAAAATAAATAAATGATAAAAATAAAAGGTATTGCCATCATAATTACTTTCCAGGGGATACATTTGTACAACAAGTTACATTGTGTTACATTCTAGTTACCTCAAATTACAGTGGTAAATATACATATCTAAATATGTGGTAATACTTTTCCACCTCTTCAGAAAAATATCAGTCTTCATTTGTAGACATGCAGTCATTTTTTCCATTATAGACCTGTTTTAGTCTCTGAATTCATATTTGCTGTTCTTTAAATAAATAATTTAAAAAAATACAACGAACACCTTTATTTTTCCGCGAGTACCTCACTGAGTGCACGAAATACTCCAAGATCCGGGAGAAGTTCTACCAGAAACTCACACAGATACACAACAACTTTGAGTCCCTGCTGAACAGTGAGAACTGCCCATCTTACTGGGGGAGTGTGTGTGCTGCTGTGTGTTAGCTGTTCAGTTTGTGCACTCCTGCCACCGCCTGAGGAACCAACAATGACCCGCTCCACTGTCTCCAACACACAACTACTGGAACTCTTTACTTGTGGACTTACGTTTGATATTACTGTCATTACCTTTATTCTGTTTAATATATTACCATTAATCTATTTTTATTAATCTATTTTCTTATTTTATTTTATCTCTATCTGTGTTTTCTCTGGATTATATTTTACGTTCATATTTGTTTGCACTACTGCCCTTTTTGCACTGTCTTGTTTGTACGCAGCGACGCTGCACTACTTTGGCAATACGAATGTACAGTTATTTGTCATGCCAATAAAGCACCTAAATGTGAAATGTGACAAATGTGTGTGTGTGTGTGTGTGTGTTTGTTTTGTTGTGTATGTGTGTGTGTGTGTGTCCTACATTTGCGTGGTCCTCCTGTAATCCTCGTCTCTCCTCCATGATCCAGACTGTAAACACACACAGATTGTCCTTCAGTCAGTAAACAACCATCAGTTTAACACACACACACAAACACACTCACACACACACACACACACACACACACACAGACAGATTGTCCTTCAGTCAGTACACACACACACGCACACAGTCATTTAGTCAGTAAACAACCATCAACTTATAACACACACACGCACACACACAGACTGTAATTCAGTCAGTACACACACACACACACACACAGAAATTGTCATTCAATCAGTACACAAACATCAGCTTATAACACACACACACACACAGATTTTCCTTCAGTCAGTACACACACACACACACACACACACACACACACCCACCCACACACAGACACAGACACACACACACAAACAGTGGCACTTAATAGAGGAGAAAACCAAGCAGCTACAGGTGACCAGAAGCATCTATAAGATAATGACTAGGATAACAAGAAGGCCAGGAAAAGACACACTGACAGCGGAGCACATGACGAGCTGTCATGACAAAGAGCATGTGCTCCGAGACGGAACATGAAGATGACACTTAAGGACAACAATCACAAACAGCTAGGTCTGGACACACTCTTAACAAAGGCGTCTTATTTCAGGGTTTTACCTTTGTTTTATATAGTACACAAGCCGTCTGCTTTATAGGGAATATTATTTTCACTATTATGCAGTTGATTTGAGAACATCTCAAATGTATGTCAGAGTTTCATTAATTGAAGTGCATTCAGTGTATTCAACACACAAATATATGGATTGGGTAGTGTATATTAAAACAATAAAGCTACAAACAGAATAAAAAGGGTTTGGTGTTTTTTTTGGGAGGGTCTCTGGAACAAAGTAAGTTTGGGGAATGGTGGGTCTTTTTTGGGGAGGGGGATGGTGGGTCTCTGGAACGACTAAGTCCGTTTGGTGCATCTTTTTTGGGGGGATGGGGGGTGGTCTCTGGAACGAGTCTAAGTCAGTTTAGGGCATGGTAATCTTTTTTTTTGGGGGGGGGGGGGGGGGGGTTCTCTGGAATGACTAAGTGCGTTTGGGGGATGGTAACCTTTTTTGGGGAAGGTGGGTCTCTGGAACAACTAAGTCCGTTTGGGGGATGGTGGGTCTTTATTTTTGTGTGGGGGGGGCGTGTCTCTGAAACTAAGTTCGTTTGGGGGACGATGGGTCTTTTTTGGGGGGAGGGGGATGGTGGGTCTCTGGAACAACAGTCCATTTGGGGGATGGTAATCTTTTCTTTTTTTTTTTTTTTGGGGGGGGGGGGGGTCTCTGGAACAACAAAGTCTGTTTGGGGGATGGTGAGTCTTTTTGGGGGATAAGGGTCTTTTTTTTGGTGAGGGTCTTCGAGGGGGGGAGTGGGAGAGGGATGGTGGGTCTCTGGAACGACTAAGTCCATTTGGGGGATGGTGGGTCTTTTTGGGGGATAAGGGTATTTTTTGGGGGGAAGGGGGCTTCGAGTGGGGTGGGAGGGGGATGGTGGGTCTCTGGAACGACTAAATCCATTTGGGGATGGTGGGTCTTTTAAGGGGATGGGGGTCTTTTTTTTGGGGGGGGGAGGCTTCGACGGGGTGGGTCTCTGAAACGACTTAGTCTATTTGGGGGATGGTGGGTCTTTTTTGGGGGGGATGATGGGTCTCTGGAACAACTAAGTCCATTTAGGGGATGGTGGATCTTTTTTTGATGATCTCCGGGCAGAGTGGGTCTGGCTTGGAGGGTATGGAAGAGATGCTTTGGAAGTGGGGCATTGAGAGCCGAGACGAACCCCGAAATAGTGACCCATCCCCATACAAGAATTTGGTCAAGTGAGAGCTAATGGAGCGAGTCTGGGGTATGGTGGGTCTGTCTAGCGAGCATCTGGAAGGAGTTAGTTTGGGGGATGGTTGGGGGGGCCTGGAACTATTTCCTTCCATACCCCCAAAGCCAGACCCACTCTGCCCGGAGATCATCGCCCTTTCCGGGGCAAGCTCCGGCTCTGCAGGGGCCCTGGATTGACACCTGTTCTCCAGCAGTGCCAGGACACCCCACACTTAGGCCCGGGAACACAGACTTAGCTAACCGCACGTGCCAGCCAGATGTACCGTTGGTGACCCACCTGCCTCTGGTGCACCACCCTCTCCCCCGTGCTACCACCTGGAATTATTAAACTTCAAATATAGCTGGGGTGAACCAACTTTGCACAGTTCCACCACCTGACGCTATTCAATTTTCGAGGTGGCTGGGGTGCCACGTAGTTGCGTAGTTGGCACGTAGTTCTACCACCAGTTAATATAAGACTTCCATATTTGCCTTGCACTTGGTGGACAGCAAGTGGCCGATGTCAGACGTGTCTGCTGAGGCACCGTTTAATGTCTGAATGCCCTAGATGGAGACCCCTTTCCAGAGCCAAAGCGACTGCTAGCGCTGGCGGGAATTGGACCCTCTTTTCTGGGGCAGCGTTTAATGTCTGAACGCCCCTGGATGGAGACCCCCTTCCAGGGCCAAAGCGGCTGTCAGCATTGGTGGGAGTCAGACCTTTTTTCTTGAACAGCGTTTAATGTCTGAACGCCTTGGATGGAGACCCCCTTCCAGGGCCAAAGCGGCTGCCAGCGCTGGCGGGAATTGGACCCTCTTTTCTGGGGAATCGTTTAATGTCTGAACACCCTGGATGGGGCCCCTTTTCCAGAGCCAAAGTGGCTGCCAGTGTTGGTGGGAATCAGACCCTCTTTCTGGGGCAGCGTTTAATGCCCGAATGCCCTGGATGGAGACCCGCTTCCAGGGCCAAAGTGTCGGCCAGCGTTGGCGGGAATTGGACCCTCTTTCTGGGGCAGAATTTAATATCTGAACGCTCTGGATGGAGACCCCCTTCCAGAGCCAAAGCGGCCGCTAGCGTTGGCGAGAATTGGACCCCTTTATTGGGGGGGCAGCCAGCCTGGCCACAGCCCTCTGGTTCGTTGAACCACAAAGCCGGCAAAACCTAAGTCCACGAATTCATGTGTTCCCCGAAAACGAAATGGCAGGTCAGAGGCAATTAGCGTCGGGCGCATGCCTCCAGGCGCGGGATGTCCCGACAGGTAAGCCGGGAAAGGTGGTCTCCCATCGGGCATGGCCTGGAGTGCTTGGGCCTGGTCTAAACAACTCTAACAATGAGAGTCGCCACATCATTCTCACCGGTCAGACCGACTGGTCATCCAGCTGATCCTTGGGTCATTCCAGACGCTCGCTAGAAAGACCCACCATCCTCCAAACGGACTTAGTCGTTCCAGAGAACCACCATCCCCCAAACGAACTTTGTCGTTCCAGAGACCCACCATCCCCCAAACGGACTTAGTCGTTCCAGAGACCCCCACCCACCATCCCCAGTATAAGCGCTGGGATGGCAAAATAAAAGTCACAACTGGAAGAGTTGAAAACGGGCTCGTATTTTACTGCAGATTTTATTTTAATGGCAACAACACCAAAGCAGTCACAGTATTTACTAATCAAACACAGAATAGTCTGTATTAATCAAACAGAAATTATCCAAATACTGTACTAATGAATAATTACATTTTAAATCTAAACCTCAAACATAAGCAATCGGCTCATAATTAAACATCCCCCTAACTAACCCACATTTCTTATTGACTAAACTTACCTAACTCCTGTTTTCCCAAGATTCAAGCCTCTTTAAGCAACTAATACCGCTGGAGCACAGCTGAACTGTCTGTCTAGAAATGCAACCCCAGCCGTGCGCTCAACCCAGGAAAACACCAAAAATAAAAAAAACAATAACCTATCCGGGGATTACAAAACATATTTTGAGCTGAACTTACCTGTCTGAAGACAAATGCACGCTCTGCTCTGACACACCTATAAAATAAATGATAAATAAAAAAATAAATAAATACAATAAACAAGCCTCCGAGAAACAAATAAGTAAGGGGCCTTAGGCGAGATAACTAAATTGGGCCCACTGGTGTAAAAACAGTGAGAAGAAAGCACAATAAAGCGACAGTTTTAATATTTTAGTGTATACATCTTTATTTATGTTTGATGTGTTCAGAAGAATTCTCGTGGGTGTTTAAGAGAGACGGTGTGTTTTTACAATCATTTAATCCTCTTCTGATTAAATTGAACTATTTACAGCAAAAGCAGAAGAGTACATTGCTTTCAGTCGAATAGCGTAGCCATTTGTTCAATTTAAAGTCAGACTTTGGCTGAATTGGACCTCTGTTCATTAAATCAGCTCTAACTGCACCTGATAAGACAGAGGGCCAGTCAGTGGGGTCAAGTGGTGGAGCTTCGGTTGGAGTGGCCTCTATAGCTTGGAAATCAGATGGATGGGATTCTGAAGACTGAGGTTTTACCTTAAAGGGGAAATGAAGCACTCTGTCAAGTTTACATTATTTTGTACATTGGATTCCACTTTAATGAAAATATATTAAACAAACTCGATTACTGTAACTATTTAGCAGAAAGGGGCATGTTTTACTATAGCTTTTAGACCTAGGGCACCGCCGTCTTGGAAAGTCGCTGTGTCTGACGTCACAGGGTTGGTTCTGTTCCCTCAGCTGAACAGATACAATAGAAGTAATGTACTGAACACGGAGACTGCAAAGCCTAATTTAACCGTATGCGTGAAGTTGTGGACGTGGAGCTGCTGCAAATACAAGCATCAGATGTGTGTCTAAAATAAAAGTATATATATATTTATTCTATTTTTCTTTTTCCCTCTTTTAATTACCGATCATTTAATGCGCTTTGATTCACTCTCTGTATTACGCTGCCTGACTGGGTTTCAACTATGTTTGTAACAGACTGAACATGGAGACTGAACAGCCTAATTTACAGCCTTTTTACTTTTTACAGCCAAATACAACAAACACAAGCATTTAAGTGTCTTAAGTTGTGTATTTTTCTTTTGTTAATTCCTTTCGTTTGATGGCTGTGGTCCAGTCTCTCACACTGCTCCAGCGCTGCCTGACGAGGAAATTTACATTCAGAATTATGCAGCAATTAAAGTCCTACATGACTTAAAATCTGTGTGGATTATGTCAAGACATATTATCTTTTCAAGTCGATCAATTCGATCTCTCAACATCTTTGAAGGACATAAAAACCTGCCATAAGAAACACCACGCAGATCTTAGTTTGGTTTGAACACGAGCAGAGGTGAGCAGCTGTAGTAGTGAAAAGTGAAAGTACCCGCCCCTGTTACCCCAGTACCGGACCTTGTTGAAACTATGGTTGAAACCCAGACAGTCAGTCAGGCAGCGTAATACAGAGAGTGAATCATTACTGATGTAGAGAATCATCACTAGTCATGTCATTGGATTTGCTGTGAGAGACACTCAATATATCGTAAAAACAGCTATGGTCAGTGAAGGATTAATTTAATTGACAACATGGCTGTATTGATCCAGTAGATCAATCAGAAGATGAGGTTCAGATGTTTCTCTCGTTGTGCATACTCTGGCCATGTGAGGATTCTTTATAGTTGGTGTGTGAGCCCAAAATACATGTCAATAATGGGGTACAAAATAAGCTTTTTATAAATGTTACAATCTAAATAAACGTGTGTCTGCACAATAATGGCACAGGATTTCAAAATGAAAGTAATGATTGTAATATCATAAATGGGCAAACTTAAAGCTAAATTTAGACTTATCCATTCATCCATTTTCTGCCACTTTTCCGGGGATAGGTCACGGGGGTAGCAGTCTTAGGAGAGAACCCCAGACTTCCCTCTCCCCAGACACTTCCTCCAGCTCCTCCGGAGGGATCCCAAGGCGTTCCCAGGCCAGCCAAGAGAGTTCCTCCAGCGTGTCCTGGGTCTTCCCCGAGGCCTCCTCCCGGTGGGACATGCCTGGAACACCTCCCTAGGTAGGCGTCCAGAAGGCATCCGTAACAGATGCCCGGGCCACCTCAGCTGACTTCTCTCGATGTGGAGGAGCAGCGGGTCTACTCCGAGCTTCTCCCGAGTGTCAGAGGGCCAGTCAGTGGGGTCAAGTGGTGGAGCTTCGGTTGGAGTGGCCTCTATAGCTTGGAAATCAGATGGATGGGATTCTGAAGACTGAGGTTTTACCTTAAAGGGGAAATGAAGCACTCTGTCAAGTTTACATTATTTTGTACATTGGATTCCACTTTGATGAAAATATATTAAACAAACTCGATTACTGTAACTATTTAGCAGAAAGGGGCATGTTTTACTATAGCTTTTAGACCTAGGGCACCGCCGTCTTGGAAAGTCGCTGTGTCTGACGTCACAGGGTTGGTTCTGTTCCCTCAGCTGAACAGATACAATAGAAGTAATGTACTGAACACGGAGACTGCAAAGCCTAATTTAACCGTATGCGTGAAGTTGTGGACGTGGAGCTGCTGCAAATACAAGCATCAGATGTGTGTCTAAAATAAAAGTATATATATTTATTCTATTTTTCTTTTTCCCTCTTTTAATTACCGATCATTTAATGCGCTTTGATTCACTCTCTGTATTATTACTTACTTACTTACTGTAACTTATAACTCTGTATAAGTTAGCTTAGACAGTTCAGACATCTCATTAGGTTTAGTTGAAATGTATAATTGAGTATCGTCTGCATAGCAGTGAAAGCTGATCCTGTGTTTTCTAATAATGTCTCCCAGGGGAAGCATGTATATTGTAAACAGCAAAGGGCCTAAAACTGATCCTTGAGGGACCCCGTATTTTACTGGCCTTACTTGTGAAAGCTGTCCATTAATATTCACAAACTGGTAACGGTCAGCTAAGTATGATCTAAACCATTGAAGAGCCTGTCCTTGGACACCTGTAGAATTTAAGCGGTCTATGAGAATATTGTGGTCAATGGTGTCAAATGCGGCGCTAAGATCAAGTAGAACTAATAGCGAGATGCTCCCTTGGTCAGCAGCTAAGAGTAAATCGTTGGTTATTTTTACTAATGCGGTTTCTGTACTGTGATGAGGCTTGAAACCTGACTGAAACACTTCAAAAATATTGTTTGAATGCAGTCAACACCCACTCTTCTCTTTTTTTTTGTGAACAATTGTTTTTATTATTTCAGTTTTTGTTTCATATAAAAAGCATACAGCATATGACTAAATCGTAAAACAACCCCGAATCCCCACCCCCCACCCAGGTAAACTTGATCTATAATAACAGAAGGACAAAGATTGCTGTGTAAAAAAAAAAAAAAAAAAATCCTGTTAAGCCAAATACAGAGTAGAAGTTAGGTAAGTACAAATAAATAACTATTACATCATGAGACACATAAAGTACATATAAACAGAAAAATTGAACATTAAAAGGTAGAAACTAAAGATTTGACAATATCAAAAGCTATAATCCAGGACTTAACAGTTTTTCACTGAGCGCCATGTATGCGCGCTGTTGAAAGTTCCATACAAATAATGTCCAGCAAAGATAGGCCCCATTGACGCCTGCTCATAATATGAGGAGGGATCCAGCGGCAGACCAACATTTTCTTAGCAGCTGTGAAGGCAGCTAAGAGTAAGTTTTTTTTTGTTGCATTGAGAGTGACATGTTAGAAAAATCGTTTAGGAAAAAGCATACTGGAGTCAGTTCTACATCTTTTCCCAACAAAAAAGAAGTGTCATGAGCCAGCTGAGACCAAAAGGAATGAAGTGCAGGACATTCCCAATAATAATGAAAATAAGTGCCAGCTGTCCTCTGTGAGCATAAATTACAATCTGGGGAAGGTGATAAATGCATATAAAACCGTTTTACAGGGGATAAATAGAGTCTATGCAATAGTTTCCAATGTATCATTTGATGGTTTGGATTTTTTGAGGAGGATGAAATAGTGTCCCAAGTTTGGTCAGAAAATAAAGATTCTACATCTCCACTGATATCCTTAGACCAAATAGTAGTAATGGATAGTGGTTTGTAGGAATTTTTAAGAAGATAGGCATATATAAGTGAAGCAGAAGCAACAGATGCAGTATTGGGTGTAATTATCTTCCGCAATGGATGTACAGGCAATTGTGCATCCCAGGGAATGCCATATCCGTGAATCGCAGATCTAATGCGAAGATACATAAAAAAAAGTTCCTGGTAAGCTAAAACGGTCCTTAATGTCTTGAAATGATTTTAGGCCTTTATCATCATAAATATCGCCCAATGATTTAACATTGCATTTCTCCCAGTGAGGACTGTGAAAAGGAATTTTCCCTGATAAAAAAATATAATTATGGAACAAGGGTGAGTGTCTGTGCCACTCCACATTTGGTTCAATTTCTTTGTTTATCGACCTCCAGGTACAAATGAAATGTGTGATGATAGGGCCAAAATGAAGTTTACATTGCCTTAGAGAGAGACCGGAAAAAATCAAATATTCTAAGTCATGTGGGAAAACAATAGCTTCTTCGATTTCCTGCCATGACGTAGATACATTAGGATTAAACCAAGATGATAATGCACGAAAGTGAAATGAGTCTGCATACAATTTAAAATTTGAGAACGACCAGCCTCCATCTGTTTTGCTACGCTGTAGAGTAGACAGCTTGATTCGAGGACGTTTGCCATTCCAAATATAATGAGAGATTACAGAATTTAATTTTTTCCAGTAACCAATTGGTGGAGATAAAGGAATCATAAAAGAATAAAAATTGATGCGAGGAAGGATATTCATTTTTATAATAGACATTCTAGCATGGAGAGAGGTAGGGAGGTGTGTCCAGTTTGCCAGATCTGAGGTGACCTTGGTTAAGTTGTTGTTATAGTTTTTCAAAACAATATCCTGTAGAGATGGATAAATATCTACACCAAGATATTTGAAGGAATGTACCACAGGAATATACCCAAAGTATGTTGTAGACCCCACATTTAAGTTAAGAGGAAGCAGAGATGACTTCGACCAATTAATTTTATACCCAGAGAGGGTGCTGAATTTACTAAATAATGTTAAAACGTGGGGGACTGTTTTAGCTGGTTTATCTAAAAACAGTAAAACAAAATTAGCAAATTAATGATATGTGATGTGAGGTGTTCCTAATTGAAATGGGAAGTATTAATTCTGATTGACGTACAGCTTGGGCCAGGGGTTCTAAAGATAAAGCAAATAATAGTGGAGAGAGAGGACACCCTTGACCAGTGCCTCTTCCAATAGAAAAACATTGTGAAGATATATGACCTGTGAGTATAGTGGCTGTAGGATTAGTATACAGTATTTTGATCATTTTTAAAAATTTAGAATTAAAACCTAAATGACTAAGTACCGCCCACAAAAAGTCCCATTCTAAATAGTCGAAGGCTTTCATTGCATCCAGTGATAGTATAGCAGAAGGAGAATTCCTCAGATGAAGAGATTATGTGAAGAAGTCTTCGTAGATTATCTGAAGCAGAACGGGATTTGATAAACCCTGCTTGGTTGTGATGTACAAGTTTGGTCATATGGTCTTCTAGACGACTGGCAAGGAGTTTTGCATAAATTTTAAGGTCTGTACCAATTAACGAAAGTGGGCGGTAATTAGAACATAATAAGGGGTCTTTATCTTTTTTTAATAACAAGGATATAATAGCCACATTCATGTTTTGAGGAAAAGATCCATGATCAGCTGAATATTGCAACATGAACAAAAAAATAAGGACCCAGATCAGACCAAAAATACAAATATAATTCTACTGGTATGCCATCTAGGCCTGAGGATTTCCCTTTGCTCATGCGTTTGATAGAATATTCTAACTCAGTAAGTGATATAGGTTTGTCTAGCAGCTCAGAATTTGTTTCTGATAGATGTGGAAATCAAGAATAGAAAAGAAGGAAGAGTAGGACATGAAATTCAGCTCTGTGTCTATATAATAAATTTAATTCCTTTTTAATTCATTCAATTAAAGTTGCTGCACTGTCAGAAAAAGATTGCTGGTTCATCTGCTCTAGTGTTCGCAGATTAGATTCTAAATCAAAGATTTTCTTACGATTGCTTTTTTGACAAAAATGTAAATGCAAATGAAATTGAAAAATTTCTTACAAAACCCTTAATCGCTTGCCATAATGGTCGAGGATCCTCTACTTAGCCTTTATTTATATCGATGAATTCACGTAGTTTTAATCTAAATTGCTCACAAAATTTTTTATCCTTTAATAAGTTTGTATTGAAGCGCCATCTTGAGGCTCATGGGGGATGTTGATTAAACGAGAGCTTCACAAAATTACTACAGTGATCAGACAAAGAAACAGGGGAGATATCAACTTGATGTATTATTGTAGTCATGGAAGATGAAATAAAAATGTAGTCGATACGTGAATATGATTTGTGTCGGGCAGAAAAAAATGTATATGATTTTTAAGATGGATTAAGTAATCGCCATGTATCCACTAACGAAAATGAGCTTATGCACCGTTTAAGATGTAGAGAAGAAGTTGTTTGTGAAAAAGAGGTTTTATTAACTGACCTATCAAGGTCAGGGGACATTACAGTATTCATATCTGCTCCCATTATTAACTCACAATCTGATAATTCTGTAAGATACCTGGATAATTTTGCAAAAAAAAAACTTGGATCTGGGTTACATGGGGCATAAACTGAAAGAAAAGCTATCTTCCTATTATCAATCACAGTCTTTATGTAAGCTATTCTACCCCCATTATCACCTTGACTGTCTAATATAGATTAATTAATTTTCCTTCTAGTAATGATTAACACTCCTTTAGTTCTATGAATATCCTCCTCTTGTGATTCCTGAACTAAGGCAACATCAACTTTTCTTTGGTGTAATAAATCCAAAAAACTTACGCGCTTATGTGAGTCATTAATGCCATTAATATTACAGCTAAGTATGTTCAACTCAGTCATAACTATCAAACAACAAAGTAAATCGGATGGATAAGATGTAATAGAAACGCAGCACTTGCATTGTTTGAAGTCTACCTTTAACCCGTCTAAAGCACCTACAAAAAAACTGTAACATAAATAAAACCCGTCCCAATAAACTGTTACAGCTCAGGGTAAGAATTGACCCTGGACTGACGCCCACCCCAATGTTAATCACCGCCATGAGCCCTATTTTAACGGAACAAAACAACTGGATTTAAACACAAGGAGAGAATTTTGGGGGTTAAATAATATATAAATAACATAAAATGTATTTATCAGGAAAAGTAGTGTTCTGCCAGAAAAACAAAAATGTCGGATTTTATATGTAACCTAAAATTTGTGTATTATTAACATCTCTATCGGCTTGAGAGCACAAACAGCAAGTGAAAGACCACCATATTTAGAATTTTTGAAATCTTAAATCAAGTTACTCAGTATTAACCAACCCTTGCGGGAAAAAGTCTGGAAAAAAGTTCAGCATTGCACCGTCGTTTGTTTTAACCGGACCATGGCGTCTTGCTTCATTCAGAATCAGATTTCTGTCGTTGAAGAGCAGCAGTTTGAATAGGAAAGGTCGTGGCTTGGAGTGAGGTTCTGGAATAAACTTGATGTGCACGTTCAACCTCTATTTCTTTGTTCGCCAGCGACGGAATCCATGTCGGTAGTGATCGCTTCAGAAACCCGACTGGGTCATCTTTTTCCGCTCCTTCGGGTAGTCCTAGTAAACGGAGGTTACTGCGTCTGCTGCGGTCTTGTAGTTCAGTCACTTGTTGCTCGAGAGAGTCCAGACGCCGAGCGTGCTCGTTGTGGGGAGTCGCCGGATCTTTCCAGAACTGAACATATCACACACCACATTATTCTTAAAAGATGGAACGGTGCCTATGTGTCTGAACTACGATTTCAATTTCAAAGCAATCCACATGACCAGCTGCGATCACGAACACGTGCTAATTAACTCTACCTTTTGGTTCACACCTGCAGACGCCGTCTACCAAGGGAATACACACTTTTAGGCAGACACAGAAGTGGCCAGAAAACTTCCAGTTTAAACTGACTCTCATTTAAACTGTGTTTATTTGAATAATGTATGTTTGTTTTACGTTTCTGTAGGTTTTTGTGTGTACATGTCCCATGTGTTTAACCTAACCATTATGAAGAGGTAATGAGTTAAAGCCGCTGCTTTTGCATGAAATCTACAGAACGTTTGTGAAACCCGTCATATTTGGTATCTATTGAAACCCAAGAAAGTTTCCAATGCATTTGGTTTATAGGAAGAAACCCTACTATAAAAATGTCCATGTTATAAAACTTTATTTTAATAGCTTCTAAGCAAAAGATTGAGTCTCCCACGAGGTGCTAATCCATCCTCCTAGGGGAGGGAATGGGGGTGTGATCCCACCCCGCAGCTTGTTTTATTGGACAATCCCTGTGTAGGCCACACCTATACCCAAGCCTATAAAACTTCGAACAATGAAATTTTCGTGGTCTTTTGCCGGGTCTTCGCCTCTAATTGCCGCTGTCGTTCTTCTCGTGCTGGCCGTACATCGCCTGGCCGGAAGCCTCGCCGCAGCACGGAGCCAACCGCGACGTTCACGCCCGCTGACCCCCGATTTGCTTCAACAACGATCGGGTCAACTTATCAGAACTCTGAAACACTCCCATAACTACGGAATTCTGCAGAGAGCACAAAGGACTTCCCTGAAACTTCCACCGACAAGAGAATTCCAGCACGCCACTGAAGTTGCCACGCTGACCAATCAGCTCCGCCCGGAATCTCCCTTTGGACCATTCAAGGAAACCGAAATTCCATCAGAATCGCAAGTAACACAAACAATGCTTCTATCCATTGCTGAACTGGTGTGAATAATATTCAAGTAGTAAAGAATAGCGAAATTCTCTGCTTTTATGGTTTCTCTCAGGTTGCAATGCTAAGAACTTGCTAAATGCTAGAAGTTGAATCCTTATTCGCTCTCCGTCATAACTCTCCTCAAAACTGCTTGTGTGTGTTTGTGTGTATGTGCGTTCTTTGTTTTACGTAGCGTAGTACGTTATGTTGTAGAGTAGCAATAAACTTGTGTTTCGTTTTTAAGATCCGTGTTGGTGTGTTGTGTGCTTTTATAAGTCAATGTCTCAGCTTTAGACACTGTTACCTTGCTCATTAAATAATTAGATACTGTTATTATATTGTTAATTGTTGGCCACAAAAATAATATAATACAGGATTGCTTTACACTGACCGTTTTATTTGCTGGACAAATGACTAGGTTAAGTGTAAGCTTTAAATAATTTTATGTAAATCATGTTCGAATCTTTAGATTCAAATCCCCAGAGTTTAAATGTTATTTAAACCAAAGAGCTGATTTCTTACATAATGGTGGAGAACGTTTGGGCAAAGCAGAAACAACTTTTAAAGCACAAAACCCCGAAAACACGTTGTTAATCTTTTCTATTTTTGTCCGGAAAGAATAGATTAGAGGGAACAGAAATTTTTGTTACTGCACAACTCTATTGTGGTACCAGTAGTTTTATTGCTTGACTGCATTGTGTTGTTAAGGAAGTAAAACTGCATTTTAATTGTCCGCCGAGACAAACTATAAGCCGCTCTAAAGCGCATGAAGAGAGACAAAGCGTGTTCCTTTGTTCCTATCTCTTATCTTAAGGCCTTCACAGTATGATTTCGCACGCCGCGTTCCCGGCTCGAAACTCAGCTGTGTTTTCTCCTGGTAACTGATTTAGCATAGCTAACTAAATTCTTGTTGCCCCTGTAATTTGCTAAAAACTTAGTGAATTAGTTAAGACGCGGTGCTCAGAGAGAGCTGCCCAGCGTCGTTTATAGGAGAAGTTTTGAAATTGATCAATTAAAATAGTGGTTTGAGCCCACGGATGTGTTTGCAGTCTAAACAGACTTAACACAGAGTGCTGAGATTCCCCCATATCTCTGTCACGATTTGTATTAATCTCAGAAACCCTGTTGATTAATTTACCTCACTCTCATGAGTTGAGATCGTTCAGTACTGTTAAGATATAAAATCTAACTAGTGCTTGTTGTTTGAGCAGTGTGAGATGTGCCGTCATCTCAAGTGATACTGTGAAACTTGCTATTATTCCACTTTGTGGTAGTTGCCATAGCAGCAACTTTGATCCGGAAGTACAGAGAGACTTACCGGAATTACATTCAAGCGCGCATGTGCAGTCCGCCAGCGCCAGCTTGAGTTGTAAACAAAGAGCAAAGCGTGAAGCTAAGCTAAACTAACGCTAACGCGTTTGCATTGAAGTCTATGCATTTCTAGAAGCAGTGAAGGCTAGTAGATAGCACGTAGCATTTAGTGGTCTTAAATGCATTGTATGGCTGATGTTTGAAATAACTCTTGCATCTCAGTCGTCTCTCTTTACTCACTTGGAAAAGTTGACAAATGCAAAGTTAATAAAAGTGTGCACGATCTAACTGCTGAGTTTAATCCCTATTCTTTTAATTATTTTATTTTTTCTCTGCTGTACTTGGCCTGTTGAATTTTATCAGTTTGAACTCACATAAGCTGTTGGTTTTATTAGTGATGAATTATAGTTTTGTTCTCATTACTATAAATTAATGCTCTCCGATCTATTCAGGTATAAATACCTTTGCCATTTATCAACATCTAGGAATACCCATTTCCTATGACTGTTGACTTAAAACATAAGACACTGATTGAATTAATTATGATTGTTTAACTTAATGATAAACTGCATTAAATGTTAGTTTAACCAACTTCATTGTTTTGAAATTTTAATTTCATTAATGGTTCATTGATGTATGACTTTATCATTTTAGTAACAATTAATAATTAAGTTTAGTCACAAGTGTTCTTATCAAGTTTAATGATAACTTGTAAAAGTTATTACCACATTACAGATTTAGAGTTAAGTTCAATTCAAAACTGAATTTAGTCTTTTCATCTAGTGGATCTTTATTGAATATCTCTTAAGGTACTCAATAAAATTATCCATAATTTGCATTTATTTTAAGCCTGTTAACAGACAGTGCTCCCCCTGCTGCTTCATTGATGCAATTGGACAGTGCAGCCCAGTGAGCTGTGACAGTACCAGCTTAAGTCATCATTAAGCATAATCTCAGAGCAGTAGCCCTCCAATTAGTCAAACTTCAAAAGGAAAATTCAGATTTTTCTACTACGTAGGCTAAGCGGTTACTATATAACACAATAAAACCAACACTTCTTGAAGTATCAACTCAACAGTGTCATCGCTTTGACATCCCTATAAATCACCTAATGTTAAGAGAAAACTACCCCCCCCCCCCTGTTATCTCTTTCTACTAGCTATCTTCTTTCAACTAGACTATTGATGCTGGTTTAAGGATTGTGCTTGTGAGAGTCAAAAAGCAGAGAATTTTAGAAACATTTAATAGATGTTTGGGACACTTGAACACTTTTAATTGTTGAAATTGTCTGATCTCACCCCTCCTTTCTCACTCATCAGGTCAACAAGAAGATAGGCGTCGTTAGATCCAATTCTAAACACGCATCCAGAAACATTTTATTTGGTGTACGGAGTCAGTCCTATTCAGAAGCCAACACTGTTATTGTTGTCCAACTTCCCTTCACTTCTGAAGAAAGTTGAATAGCAACCACAGTCCTGGTGTTTAGACATTTTATGTTTATACTTAACAAAAGCTAAAGGAATCCTCTCTAGGAAAGTGGAAACTACAGATTTTCACACTACTCCTTCTCCTTATCACTTTTGTTTTTCTTTGTTCTCTCACTGTGGCTGTGCTACTGCCTCTTTCCACAGAAGACTACCAGTTAGACACACGCATCCACCAGAGGGCCACAGTTCCAGAGAACCACACTCAGCTCAACATTAGTACACACTTAACATTGCACATTAACATTTTTCCTTGCCTGTTTGCTTTGTTCTACCTTGTTTTTTCTTTCTCCTCTCCATCTCTTTTCAAGGTCTGTGTCAGTTGAATTCTAAGTCCTCCCCTCGCCGCATCAAACATGGCTCACAGCAAAGATCCTGCTGGCCACTGGAAGGACCTAGAAACATGGCTGAGCGTTGTAACAAGCAGTCTCCTCCCTAAAGCTGCCGAAGCACTGCAGCCTCTGACGCAGGACCAGCTGGATGAGAACATAAGCAGCATAATGAAGCAAGACCCAAATCAAAGCTTCAATCACAACGAGCTGGCCAAAATCACTGGTACTTTGAGTCACACACTCATCGCCACCCTCAAGTTGAGTGACAGACACGCCTCCCAACTCAAGCACAAGCTGACACGCCTGCAAGCCCGCATCGAACAGCTAGAGCTGGAGGCTCAGGAACGTCTGGAACAACCAAATGAGGTGGATGAAGGTACCACAGAGGAGATCAACAAACTACAAGAAGCTTTAACCGCCATCACAGAACAAAGAGATCAAGCCAGAGCAGACCACGCTGACGTCGCTAATAAGCTAGATTACGCTGAACAGCTACTGAAGGAAGCGAAGGTGGACTTAAGAGACAAGAGGGCCAGAACCAAAGCCCTTGAAACTCACCTAAGCGAAGCAAGACATGAGATAGACAGACTAATGCATGACATGGATGACATCAAAGAGGAGTCCGCCAGTGAACTCAGGCATGCCTATGCACTGCGCCATGAACCTCCAAAGACTAGATGGGCACCAGCCTCGCCCCTGCCAAGCAGGACAGGATCCCCTGTCCATGAGCTCACACACACTGAAGAAGGTGAGAAACCATGTCAAAAATCTTCACCAACACCTTCTGAAGAGCCTTACTTCACCCCACAGCGACGAGAGCCTGTGACAGCCAGTCACAGATCGTCATACAGTCTGGACCTCAAAGACCTTGACAAGCTGGCCAGGAACATTGGCAAGTTTAATCCAAGTGTGCCAGGTGGTTTGGAGGTCCACGCTTATTTGCAAGACATTGATTTCCACCTGGAAATGAGACCCAATGTCTCTGACAAAGAAAGACTGTATTTGCTTCGAGCAACATCCAGCACTGAGGTGCGCAGCTTCCTGGACCGACAGCCGGCTCAGGTAAAGAACAATTACCACCTGCTCCAAGAAGCCCTCATCAGAGAGTTTGCAGACCCTGAATCAGATCAAGGACTGTTAGGTGCTCTTGAAACAAAACAAGCTCGCAATGAGTCCCCACATGCTTACTATAACCGACTCAGGCAAGCCTTTTTCGGAACTCGCAACGAACCGAATATGGAAGAAGACCTGAACTTTAAAAGTCTCTTCCTGAGAAACCTCCATCCTGCAGTAAGCCAACATCTTGGGGTACTCGCATGCCCACGGACAATGAGCATCCAGCAATTGCGAGATTTAACTCAGAAAGCCTACGACAAACAAAAGATGGTGTCAGAGAAAAACACCAAAACTGCAACAGTTTTTGACTTTAACACCCAAAGTCCAGAACTGGCACTAGAGGGTGCCCAACGCCCACACAGCGTGAGACCACCATCCCCAGAGTGGAATGCATCTTCGTCCAACAGACAACGAGACTCCTATTCTGAAAATAGACCTAAACAGAAGAACAGGCGCTGGGATGGAACGTCTAGACAACGACGCTCACCTGAACGCCACCAGGAAAGATCATGGAACCAGTCCACCTCATTTCGAAACCAATGGGGGACAAACAAAAGCTGGTCAACAACCAATAGTCCTCCCAAGGGAAGACATCAAAACCCTGGATCTTCAAGCCCAAGGAGTCGACGAAGGTACTCAGGAAATTTCCACACTGATAACGCTCAGACTCAATCCCAGCAAGAGGAAAATACCCCACCGGGATTTGACCCTCAAGAACTGGTAAAAATGATGATGAAAGAGTTTTTTCAAATGCATAGAGGAAGACAGGAAGTGGCAAAAAGAAAAAGCAGATTCAGCCTGACTAGTCACCGAGCGGACGGACAGCGACCATCTGAACCAGCAACCACTTGCAGGTGAAAACTCTCAAGTTCACAAGGGTGCCGCTTTGGTCATCTGCCACTCCTCCGACAAACAGCAGTTCAGTCCTGAAACTCTTCTTGACCCATGCCAAACTCCGGTCCCTCTATTACTGGCTGCTCCATCATCATTGAACAACAAATGGGGGAGGACCACAACTTGACACAGATCAACTGTTCTTCCCTCTACACACTATCATAACCTTTCACATTCTAGGTAAACACCTAGTTAAACATAAAACTAATACTCTCTCTCCTACAGCACTGCTAGAACAACCTCTAGTAGAGAGGAGCCACTCCATTTACGCAACACTGTTTTGCTGGTTTTTAACCTACCTCGTTTTTGTTGCATAACCGTGCCTCTCCACTTCCTTCTTTCTCTCTATTCCCCTAACTAATTTGCAATTCCAGTCCCCTCCACAGGGAACTCCCGCAAATTTGTCCACAGGGCTGAAAAGTAGGATTGACTCCTTCTACCAAAGTAGTGTCAATTACTACTAAAATGTTGCGTAACCTGAACTTAATTTAAGTTGAAGCTAGCACCACTCCATACTCGCAATGAAGTAGACTAGCTAAATAACTAAATTTGAATTGTTTCAGGCAATGTTACCTCAAGTGTTCCTAACCCAACCAGTTTAATCTAAAACCTGCACCAGAACTCAGTCTATGGAATGGAAATGTGGTTTGTGTCTTGTGTGTGTCTGTTCTCTCTCTCTCTCTACCTATGCCTCCTGTTCCAGTGTCTGCCGATGTTCATGCCAGGAACATCACCAGTCAAATGGGGGAGATGTGGGGAGTCGCCGGATCTTTCCAGAACTGAACATATCACACACCACATTATTCTCAAAAGATGGAACGGTGCCTATGTGTCTGAACTACGATTTCAATTTCAAAGCAATCCACATGACCAGCTGCGATCACGAACACGTGCTAATTAACTCTACCTTTTGGTTCACGCCTGCAGACGCCGTCTACCAAGGGAATACACACTTTTAGGCAGACACAGAAGTGGCCAGAAAACTTCCAGTTTAAACTGACTCTCATTTAAACTGTGTTTATTTGAATAATGTATGTTTGTTTTACGTTTCTGTAGGTTTTTGTGTGTACATGTCCCATGTGTTTAACCTAACCATTATGAAGAGGTAATGAGTTAAAGCCGCTGCTTTTGCATGAAATCTACAGAACGTTTGTGAAACCCGTCATATTTGGTATCTATTGAAACCCAAGAAAGTTTCCAATGCATTTGGTTTATAGGAAGAAACCCTACTATAAAAATGTCCATGTTATAAAACTTTATTTTAATAGCTTCTAAGCAAAAGATTGAGTCTCCCACGAGGTGCTAATCCATCCTCCTAGGGGAGGGAATGGGGGTGTGATCCCACCCCGCAGCTTGTTTTATTGGACAATCCCTGTGTAGGCCACACCTATACCCAAGCCTATAAAACTTCGAACAATGAAATTTTCGTGGTCTTTTGCCGGGTCTTCGCCTCTAATTGCCGCTGTCGTTCTTCTCGTGCTGGCCGTACATCGCCTGGCCGGAAGCCTCGCCGCAGCACGGAGCCAACCGTGACGTTCACGCCCGCTGACCCCCGATTTGCTTCAACAACGATCGGGTCAACTTATCAGAACTCTGAAACACTCCCATAACTACGGAATTCTGCAGAGAGCACAAAGGACTTCCCTGAAACTTCCACCGACAAGAGAATTCCAGCACGCCACTGAAGTTGCCACGCTGACCAATCAGCTCCGCCCGGAATCTCCCTTTGGACCATTCAAGGAAACCGAAATTCCATCAGAATCGCAAGTAACACAAACAATGCTTCTATCCATTGCTGAACTGGTGTGAATAATATTCAAGTAGTAAAGAATAGCGAAATTCTCTGCTTTTATGGTTTCTCTCAGGTTGCAATGCTAAGAACTTGCTAAATGCTAGAAGTTGAATCCTTATTCGCTCTCCGTCATAACTCTCCTCAAAACTGCTTGTGTGTGTTTGTGTGTATGTGCGTTCTTTGTTTTACGTAGCGTAGTACGTTATGTTGTAGAGTAGCAATAAACTTGTGTTTCGTTTTTAAGATCCGTGTTGGTGTGTTGTGTGCTTTTATAAGTCAATGTCTCAGCTTTAGACACTGTTACCTTGCTCATTAAATAATTAGATACTGTTATTATATTGTTAATTGTTGGCCACAAAAATAATATAATACAGGATTGCTTTACACTGACCGTTTTATTTGCTGGACAAATGACTAGGTTAAGTGTAAGCTTTAAATAATTTTATGTAAATCATGTTCGAATCTTTAGATTCAAATCCCCAGAGTTTAAATGTTATTTAAACCAAAGAGCTGATTTCTTACATCGTTAATCACCTTTTTCTGTTCTCGCTGCTCTCCAGTTAAGAAATCCACCTTGGAACACATATTTTGAATTGTTGTCATGTGAGAGGTAAATTCTGAGCGCATTGCTGTAAGTTCAGCTTTCAGAATGTCCTCAAATCGCTTCAAAGTGGCCGCCATGTTATCCTCCATGTCTGTTTGGCCTGACATGGTTGACGATTTAGTTTTCTTCTTTAAAGGAGAGGATGATGGTGAAGAGTAAGCGAGTTTCCGACTGTGTGACATCTACAGAACATATATAAACGAAAAAACTACCCCAAATGTAAATTAATGAGATAAATGTACAGAAAAAAAGGGCTACATGTGCGGAGCTCTTCTAGCGTGCGTCTAGGCTCATAACACGTCACGTGATCTCCACCCACTCTTCTCTTGAAGTAGATCCCAAGACGTGAACCTTTTCTCCATGAATCCTGTATTTGAAAACAGCAAATGGCACAACAAACAGCAAAAGCAAACACATGGCATTTGTCATTGATCAAATGATTGATGTGGTCAGTTTGAGTTCTTCTCAAGCAAAATGCCCTTAAATTAATGTAATTAAAATTATGGTCAAGATCAAGACAAAAATAAAAGCAAACAAGCTCTTAACACAATATCTGGAAACATTAAAATTAAATATTATGTTAAAAAAGCAACAACATTTCAGCATTTTAGATTTAGAATCCCAATTTACATTTTGATATAACTTTGTTGAAACAAAAAATAAGTAACTGGTTAAATAATCAAAAGAAACCAAAATAACAACACAAGATGGAAAATCCATAGTTACGATCATGTCTATGATCAAGTCTGAAGACTTCAATAACATGTCAAATCTATATGAAGCGGTGTCAGACAAATGTGAATTTGACTGTGTGTGTGAAGATTTGTAATGTTGTTCTCTGTGTGGCAGTGTTCCAGCTGAGGCTGTGTGTTTGTGTAAACATGCTCCTAACAAAGGGTGGAAGTTTTACCACAGTGTTGTTCATTTTAGTCCTGTTGTATCAGGGAGCCAGCATGGGATTAGAGTATGAGATGTGAATGTGATCTGGCTCAAAATACTTCCAAACAAATGTTTTTTATTTTTTTTTTTAAGGAGCATGATAAAGTGCAATGTTCAAGTCTGAATCCTGTAAGAAAGCATTTTCATTGTTACTGCAATTATCACACTGGAGCCACAAGGCAATTCTTTACTCCTGTGTGTAGTTTAAACTGCAGCTATATTGAGGGTAGCACAGTTTTCCACTTTTAGGAGATGAGACTCATCCTACATATTAACACAAGTACCTTAAAATCAATGAATTTTAGAATACAGTTAATTCCTTTTTGATACATGACATGCGGTCTAGAATGCATCTGTGTCATCTAAACCTCAAACCTGAGTGTTTTTACACCTACAGTAAGAAAATCATGTTTTAAGGAATTAGTCTATGTGTACGTGTAGTATCACAAAATACTATTGTGTGGCAATGAAAATGTGTATAACACAAATATAACAAATTTGGAAATGCAAACAGGATCAGCAATTATTAACGTTTATTGCTATTAGGCTGCTAAGCCGCCAGCAAATGAAGTTAACAGTTGCAGGCCTTGTGTTAATGCAGTTAGTTCACTAAGTGTGTTATTAGCAGATGAGTTTTTGTTACGTGAAGACCACTGATTTCTGCTCTTAAGTAATTTCCGTTTTCTCAGAAAATATGGTGGAGGTCTTCCCTGCCCCGAAGTCCAACATTGTTCCTCTCTGTGACCAAACTTTTTACAGGTCATACAAAGCCTGTTTTGTTTGCCTGAGGGTTGATTGCTGTGTGAGGTTTGAGGGTTTTTAAGACTCTCTAATGCTTCTACACCATGCGTCTTTGCTGTGCTATTTTGGTGCTGCATCACCTTAAGTACTGAAACAGGCAGACTTTTTTGAGCTACGGCCTCTAAACAAATCATTTCAGATTTATTACAAGTAACTTCATCTGAGAAGTGAACATGCTTTTCAATCCCACCGCTGTTAAGCATTTTGGGAGACCCAAACTTCTGTGCTTTTAGCATAGCTTTTAAATCTGCAATGGTGTCTTTTTGACTTCTGCATTTCTCAGCCAGGGCTAACTGTTCAGCTAGTAAATGATCAAGCTGTAACTGGAGATCTAGAATTTTTGCCTCTGACTTTTCTACCTCTGATTTGTGAACAACAAATTCTTCACATCTAGCCTTTATAATTGAAGATATTTCTGACATCATGTTACGCAGTCTTGAGTAACACATGTAATTTAGTGCTTCAATTATATCGCCTCATTTTGATTTCTTTCCATTTTTGCCAATTACATCCCACCATGCAAACAATGTAGAGTCTGAGTCTGTTAACTCAAGTCCTTCTTTGTTAAGTTTGCACAATGTAGGTTCAACTTTTTTGGTCCATAAAGCAAACAATACATCACTTTCTTTAGTAATTAACCCTTCCATCCTTGAGGAGGCAATCTGAAATTTACCAAATTGAACTATTGAAACGAATCACAGTCTTGTAATTTCGGTTTCATGCAATTTAAGCAAATGGAGGAACAATAAAAGCAGACTTAACCCCTCTTGTGGTTGGAAGGCCAGTTTTAATCCATTCACTAGGTCAGCTGTGAAAAACCCAGCTAAGACCGGCTAAAGTAAATTTCAGAAAACTCACTGCAAAGGATCCCGGGTTTCGGCACCATCTGTAGAATGGTATTTGGACCACAGCGGTTCGAACTGTAGTTCTGCCGAGCGACTTAAAAAATGATCAGCATGATGGTAAAAAACAGGTACATTTCTAGTCAAACCATCCTTCTGCAATCTTATACCAAATACGGAAATAAGGGCAGTATTAATAGCTTAACATGTGGGAGAGCGTTGGTTGATGTTAAATCAAAAGTAATCCACAAATACTTGAAAATTAATTGATTTAATGACAATAATTCTCTATGGTTACAGCTGAATTCGTTACAAATAACTGTATAAAATGATAAAACATGAAATGATAAAAACATATGATATAAATTGTACCCAGCTTAAATGTAAATTTAAAGTTACCAAAGGGAGAGGGAGAGACAGGGGGAGGGAGAAAGAGAGAGAGGGAGAGAGCCAGAGCAAAGTTTACCAGCTATTTTGTATCTTTTTCTAGTATCTTAGACATAAATGGAAGATTCATGAAAACATGAGACAATGTTAGAGGTGTCTTACCTGTGCTAAAGACAAACAGGACTGGACTGTTCTCAATGGGCCAAAGTCCTCTTTTCAAATGAAAGTAAAATTTGGCATTTAATTTGTAAATCAAGATCTGGAGGAGTAGAGTAGAGGCACAGAATTAAAGTCTCTTGATGTTCAGTGTTAAGTTTCCACAGTCAGTGTTGGTTTGGGGAGCATCCATGCCCCTCACATAGATGTCACCAGCTCCATTAAGTGCATTGTGTCTCAGGTGCATATGCTAGTATGCAGTCAGATACTATTGACTTCATGGCTCCCTCTGCTGACAGCTTCATGGAGATGCTGATTTGACACCTGCCCACACTACCAAATGTACTAATACCTGCTTTAAGTACCATGGTATCCCTGTACTGGATTAGCCAGACCACACTCACCTGACCTAAACCTCAGAGGATCTGTGGTGTATTGTAAAGAGCAAGATTTTGGTTCAGTCCAGTGTGATGTAAATGTCAAAAGAAGAGCTGAAGGCCTTTTTTTAGAGCAACCAGAGCCACAGACTGATCACATTATGCTACGTCACATTGCTGGAGTACATCATGCAAAAACAGCCCAGATAAAGTAATGAGAGCTTTACATGTTCATAATGTTCAGCAGTCCAACATTTCTGTGTTAAAATCCTCTTTCATCAGTCATCAGTAATATTCTACTTCTCTGAGATTCTGAACTGTAGAGTTTTATTAACTGTAATGATCATCAAAATGAAAACACTTGAGATAAATCAGTCTGTGTGTCGTAAAAATCCTGGAGAAATACTGGAACGTAGAATAAAATAATTAAACGCACAAGAACAGTTTAAACAAACAGTCAAACAACAAACATTACACTTCATTTCTCCTTTATTTATTAATTTACTTCAGATTTTTTGCTCTTGTGATTTCCAGAAACTCTCTGAAGCTGACTTGAGTCTGTGAGCTGTTGATTATATATTTGACTGAGATTCAGACAGAATTCAGACATTTGACATATTCATCAAATAAAAGATCATCTCAACATGTCATCAGTTGATTTGACACATTAATACACTCATGTTAGTGAAAGACACTTTATAAAGATAAATGACAATGACAATAAAAACTGCATTGCGCGCACACACACACACACACACACACACACACACATACATACAGAAGAGACTCCAGCACATCTCACTGCTACTGACTGCTCCTGCAGAGGATTCTGGGTAAATCTCTCGTCAGTCTTCAGCTCAGTTTCACTGATGATCCGAGATAAACACCAAACCCAGCCCAGAGCGGCTCAGTGAATGTGGTCTGGACTGAGTGGATGAGGCTCATTGTGTCTCTATAGATGTTGTAGAAGATCAGAGTTCCTGCACTGTGATCCACAAACACTCCTATTCTCCTGCTGAGCGCCTCTACTGGGAGATCAGTGTGTGTGTTATTGTGTGAGAATGAGAAACTGGAGGAAGAGCAGAGCAAACTCCAGGACTGAGGATTATATCCAAACAAACACTCATGACCTCCTCCCTTCCTCCTGATGCTCTTATATGACACTGATATACACACATAATGATCTCCACTCCAGTCAATCTCCCAGTAACAGCGTCCACACACACTCTCTCTGCACAACACCTGAGCGTAATCAAATCTGTCTGGATGATCAGGATACGGCTGATCCTCTCTCACACACTTCACCTCTCTGTTCTCCTCAGACAGAATGAGACGAGTGTGTGCTGTGTTTAGATCCAGTGTGAGGAAACAGACATCTGAACACAAGAACACACACATTTATAACTACAGCTGTGTGTGTGTGTGTGTGTGTGTGAGTGTGTGAGAGAGAGAGACAGAGTGTGTGTGTGTATGTGTGAGAGAGAGAGAGACAGAGTGTGTGTGTGCGTGTTTGTCTCTGTGTGTGTGTGTGTTTGTGTGTGAGTGTGTGTGTGTGTGTGTTTGTGTGTGTGTGAGAGAGAGTGTGTGTGCGTTTGTGTGAGAGAGACAAAGATAGAGTGTGTGTGTGTGTGTGTGAGAGAGAGACAGAGAAAGAGTTTGTGTGTGTGTGTGTGTGTGAGAGAGAGAGAGACTGTGTGTGTGAGAGAGAGAGAGAGTGTGTGTGTGTGTGCGTTTGTGTGAGAGAGACAGAGAGACAAAGTATACGTGTGTATGTTGTGCGTGTGTATGCGTGTGCGTGTGTGTCTGTGCGTGTGCATGTTTCTGTGTGTGTGTGTATGTATGTGTGCGTGCGTGTGTGTGTTAAAGAGAGAGAGTGTGTGTGTGTGTGTATGCATCTGTGCATACGTGTGTGTGCGTGTGTGTGTTTGTGTGTGTGTGTGTGCGTATGTGTGCATATGTTTGTTTGTGTGTGTGTGCATGTGTGTGTGTGCATGTGTGTGTGTGTGTGTGTGGTGTATGTGCGTGTGTGAGAGAGTGCTTTTGTGTGTGTGTGTGCGTGCATGTGTGTATGTGTGGTGTGTGTTTGTGTGTCTGTGTGTGCGTGTTTGTCTGTGTGTGTATGTGTCTGTGTGTATGTGTGTTTAGGTGTGTGTGTGTGTGGTGTATGTGTGTGTGTGTGTGTGTTCGTGTGTGTGTGTCTGTGTGTGCGTGTTTGTCTGTGTGTGTGTGTGTGTGGTGTATGTGTGTGTGTGTATGTGTCTGTGTGTGTGTGTGTGTATGTGTGTGTGTATGTGTGTGTGTGTGTGTACGTGTGTGTGTGTTTGTGTGTGTGTGTGTGTGTGTGTGTGTGTGTGTGTGTGTGTGTGTGTACTCCTACATTTGCGTGGTCCTGCTGTAATCCTCGTGTCTCCTCCATGATCCAGACTGTAAACACACACAGATGGAGAGAATGAGCTGTTGAGTTTCATCTTCAGATAATAAGCTAAAGCTAGCACTGAGCTGCTCAGCTACACGCTCCAAACTCTTCAGCTAAAACACACAACACTTGTTGGTTCCAGCCGGGATGCACAATGAATCTAACACAGTGCGTTCTTTTACTGTGATGTTGGTGAAGCGAGCGCAGATACTGCTCATGTTGATGGAGACCCCCTGCTGCAACATTCATTTATTACAATGATGACACTTAGCTTCGCCATCGTTCTTCAGCACATGCAGCCTTTGAGCACATGTTGCAGTCCATCTCTAAACTATGTTCAGATTATTAAAGCTGCTCGCCAGCGCCCAACTTCCTGACAGATTAGCAAGTGAACAAATACACATGTGTGCACAGAGAAGAGGAATCCAGATGTTCATTTTAGAACAAGAGTCTGAACATTAATCTAAGTGTCTGATTCCAGAATCTGAATCCATGTTCAATCCCCAACCCTATTCCTGACCTGATATTGGAGGATTCTTCAGCAGAAATGGAGGAAGAAGTTTCTCTGCTCAGCTCAAATACAGCTGAAACTGTACAGTGTGTCCCGCTTAATGTCACAACTGAGCCAATACACTCCAACATTTACAGATCAGATTAATTTCAGACTCCATTATTTGCTCTTCATAGACATGACTGGAATACTCTACAAGCTGTATCTTCTGTCTGTCCTCACCCCATAACCCTCACAGAAAACTGAAGATCAGAAAAGAGCTTTTTACTGTCTTTTTAAAGCCATTCAGTGGAAAAGCACAAGGGCAGTGATGCTCCACATACTTGAGTTTGGCCAGTGTGTAGTTTGGATCCTCCAGTTGTTCAGAGAGCAGCTTGACTCCTGAATCTCCTGGATGATTGTAGCTCAGATCCAGCTCTCTCAGGTGTGAGGGGTTTGAAGTCAGAGCTGAAGACAGAAAACCACAGCCTTCCTCTGTCACCATACAGCCAGACAATCTACAAACACAGCAATAGTCCACATCACACAGTTGGACAATCACACATCTCTTTGTGTTGTGAAGATGCTGACTGCTGTTTCTGCTCATGTGAACAGCAGTGATGAAAACACACATCCTGATGACCTCTCCTTATTGATCAAGCCCTTTTATAGAGCATTGTGAGTTTGTTTGCTGATAAGGACTCAAAATCATCTTTATAACTGTACAGAGAAATAGTTCATAAGACATCACATGAAGCTGTAAAGTCTGCTGTGAGGAATAAGCCACATTTGACCTCAGAAGGAAATCTTGAAGTATAAAGTGTCATTGAAAATGAGCTGATTTCCATTATTTATATTTAGATCATATTTAGATTATATTGTGGACTATATTGTAAATAAACTAAAACACACACAAACTCAATCTCTTGGTGTCTTTGTCTCCTGTCTGACAGTCACTCGTGCTGTAGTCGATCCACCTTTGTGGAGTCCAAATATTAACAAGTCCAAGACACTTCTTCAGTTTAGATAATAATAAGAGAGTCATGAGACTTTTATATGTCTTCAAGAAACTGCAAACTGAACAAACATTAGAGCATGTCAAAACTTCACCAGGGCCAAAAACCCTACAGACTCCACAGGGTTCCCTTTATCTTCATCACTGTTATTGATTTATTTATTTAGACAGGATTGCCAGAACATTTGACAAATTCTTAAATATATCCTTCCAATAAACTAATTCAACTATAAACAAAAATATGAACATATAAAATATGAGTACAGAATTTATAGGCAACTCATTTAAATGATCTTTAAGTACAATGATGAACAGTTTTACAGTCATATTTCTGTAGATTAGAAAAAGACTTTGAAAATTCAACATTTTGTATTTTACACAGTAATGCTGTTAAATATATTTGCCTAAACACATACATTTGTATAGATATGAATAACATCACACCCATATAGATTCTGCCATCTGCCAACACACTGAGTGGGGAAAGGGGCTTTTTGTTAAGCCAATGTTTAACTATCTTTCTGTAGTTATTGTTGAGTGGAAAATCATTTACCTCAGTGTCTCCAGTTTACAGTTTGGACTCTTCAGTCCATCAGAGAGAAGCTTCACTCCTGAATCCTGCAGCTCATTGTTACTCAGGTCCAGCTCTCTCAGGACACAGTTTGAGGATTGTAGAGCTGAAGACAAACTCTCACAGGACTGAACAGTGAGATTACACGTGGAAAATCTGAGAAAGAACACAGATTACATTAACAGTGTGACTTTAGTAATTCATCTGATGTAAAAAAAAGAAACAAACCAAATCAATGAGTTTCCCTAACTCAGACCTCAGTGTCTCCAGTTTACAGTTTACAGTCTTCAGTCCATCAGAGAGAAGCTTCACTCCTGAATCCTGCAGGTCATTGTTACTCAGGTCCAGCTCTCTCAGGACACAGTTTGACGATTGTAGAGCTGAAGACAAACTCTCACAAGACTGAACAGTGAGATTACAGCGCTGTAGCCTGTGTAGAGGACAAACACAATAGTGATATCGTTTACTCATAAAAACGATGTGTACACCAGCTTTCACCCTTATGTTTGTATGTACTAACAGTAGTGTTGTTCGATATATCAATACTATAAGTATAGTGATACCCTGGCTTTCAAAACGATACAATTCAGAATGTTTTTAGTACCAGTACTTTTAAGTGACAGCTGTAGTTGGGAGTGCTCGTCAATAGGGACAGTGTGGGAGCCGTGCGCTTCTTTTATGCCAGGGGTCTCAAACTCGTGGCCCGATACTCACGGGACGATAGTTTGTGGCCCCTGCCTTAATTTTAAAGTTCAATGTTCGTGCGGCCCGCGAGTTTGATATGTATAGCACTTTACAGTTTGGTTTGTGGAGCTGAATGAACCCACCAATCACTGTGGGGTATACGGCTCTCGGGGGCGGGACATCAGCTGGGCTTGACGCAGGCAGAGAAACATTTTCCATTGAGTGAAAGTTACAGCAGCGCTGCCATGGAGTGTTTTCTTCCGTGCCTGCTGGCTGCCTCGTTTCTATTGGGCACACGTGGACATTCGACCCAGCTCACTTCATTCACAACATTTAAAAAATGTTTTGTAAGTTGCTGCCCAGCGGGACATTATAAATATATAAATGTATAGAAATCAGTGCTTAATTTGAGCAGGATCTTGCCGGATGTCAGATCCTTGTATTAGAGCTGCAACAACAAATCGATTACAGCGTTGGCAAAAAATTTCAGTATTGATTCGTTGTGTCGTGCGACACGGGAACGTTTGATTATTAAAAAAACACTTTAGTTCAGCGCAGAGCGGAGTTAACACGTCTCTCTCGCACACTGATACAGAGCTCAGAGCCTCATACACAGGCATGAGGAGGAAGGGAGTTCAACAGCAGGTGCGTTGGCTGGCGCTGAGCCAGAGAAAGATGTGTCATATCACAATTATGCAGCGTTTTAACCTGCTAATGCTTATTTTATGTTTTAGATAAACATTTACATGTAAATACACACAAGTACTAGTAAAACAACACATTTAGAGTTTGTGAAACACAAGAAAGTCTATGGAAGTCTAACAATCCATTCAAATATAATTTGCCAATGTGTTTTATTCATATCAGACACACATAGTGAAAGTAACTATAAAGTTGAATCTATTCTTCTCTAAGTTCACTAAGCTTGAGTTTAACTGTACTGACACTGTGCAGCTGTGGTGATGAATTACAGTGATTTTACCGTCTTTACTTCATTCAGTGGGTGGGAAAAGCACACTCCTACGTCACACTGTGGTGGGTCTCAGATTTGCAGGGATTTGGTTCCTATTTTAATGCCAGGAAATTTAAAATAAGAGACTGACTTATTGTGTTTCTATTACTCCAGTATGACTGTGGACACACTATACTACACACAGATCTGTCCAAACTGCTTACAAAAGAGGATTTTCATCATAGGTGCCCTTTAAAGGGATAGTTCACCCCAACATTTACTCAGCCTCCAGCGGTTCCAAACCTTTATGAGCTTCTTTATTCTGTTGAACACAAAAGATTTCTTAAGATGAAAACCATTAGCCATTGACCTTCATAAGAGGAAAAATAAATGCTATGTAAGTCAATGGTTACAGGTTTCCAGCTTTCTTCAAAATATTTTATTTCATGTTCAACTTTGAGAAAGGTTTAGAACCTCTTGAGGGTGAGTAAATGAGTAAATTTACATTGTTGGGTAAACTATCCTTTAAACAACCACTGCCAATACATTAATCTGAATATTATTAAAAACAATCTGAAATATTAAATAATAAACAATTATTCACAGTATTTTGAAGTGCCGACAATATCAATATTGTGCATGTTCATTAACATGATATATTGTATTATTTAATATCAGCAAATTTCTTATAAAGGACTTTGACTTACAGAGCTCTTTTGGAGGATTTGATGACTGCTGATAGTCTGATGAGACACTCGTCTGATCTCTGGAATTTCTGAAGCTCAAACTCCTCCAGCTCCTCCTCTGAGGTCAACAACACAAAGACCAGAGCAGACCACTGGGCAGGTGAAAGGTCAGCAGATGACAGACTTCCTCTACTAAGGTGAGACTGAATCTCTTTCAGCAGGGTTTGGTCGTTCAGTTCATTCAGACAGTAGAACAGATTGATGGATCTCTCTGGAGACAGATTTCCTTCAAGTTTCTGCTTGATGTGTGCAATTATTTCCTCTTTACTCTGGTCACCGTCATCCTGCTGTGTCAACAGGCCTCGTAAGAGTTGTCGATTGGACTGGAGTGACAGACCGAGAAGGAAGCGAAGGTAAAGGTCCAGATGTCCATTCTCACTTTCCAGAGCCTTGTCCACTGCAGTCTTCAGCAAATCAATCATACCTTTATTTCTGCTTTTCTGTATAAAAAACAATCCATGCTTCTTGCTCTTGTCTAGAATCAGATGTTGATAAAGGGCTGCAATGAACTCTTGAATGCTCAAGTGAAGAAAGCAGTACATGGTACCAAGAATGATTCCCGTCTCCTCCTTAAAGATCTGGGTACACATGCCTGAGTACACCGATGCCTTATAGACGTCAATGCCACAGTCTTTCAGATCGCTCTCATAGAAGATCACATTGTTTCTCTCCAGCTGCTGGAAGGCCAGTTTCCCCAGTGAAAGGATGAGCTTTGGATCCCAGGAGACATCTGGTGTGTTTTCTCCATCATACTTTCTTCTGCTCTGCTGGATCTGAAAGCGGAGAAAGTGTGTGTACATCTGTGTCAGAGTCTTGGGAGATTCCTGCAGTGTTTCAGCACAAGTCGTGTGTTTCAGTTTCAAAATGTTCTGGAGAACAGTGGCTGAAATCCAGCAGAAGACTGGGATGTGGCACATAATAAAGAGACTCTTTGACTGTTTAATGTGATCAATGATTTCTCTGGCCTGATTCTGATCTGTGAGTCTCTTTCTGAAGTACTCCTCCTTTTGGTCATCCTTGAATCCTCGTATCTCTGTCAGCCGGTCGATACAGTCAGCAGGAATCTTACTGGCAGCTGCTGGTCTGCTGGTGATCCAGATGAGAGCAGAAGGAAGCAGATTTCCCTTGATGAGGTTCGTCAGGAGAACATCCAGAGAGACTGCTGAAGATACATCACAACACGTCTCGTTACCAGCAAAGTTCAGAGGAAGACGACATTCATCCAATCCATCAAGGATGAACAGGACTTTGAACCGTGTGCTTCTTGTAAGGTTCAGTCCTTTAGTCTCTGGGAAAAACTGAGTTATGAGGTCTTTTAAACTTTGTCTTTCTTTCTCCTTTAAGTTTATCTCTCTGAATGGAAGAGGAAATATGAAGCTGATGTCTTGATTTTCTTTTCCTTCAGCCCAATCCAGAACAAACTTTTGCACAGCAGAGACTGATTTCCCGATGCCAGCAAACTCCTTTTGTCAGGACAGTTTCTGATCTGCTCGTCTTGTTCAGGTGCTTCAAACAAATGTTTGCATTCAACCTGTATCTCTAGTGACTGATGACGTCTGGAAGCAGCTTCAATCTGTCTGATCTCATGTTCAGTGTTGACCTGTTTCACCTCGCACCCTGAGTGATATAGAGATCTGTGTAGATGTTATTCAGAAGTGTGGAGTCTCCTTGCTGAGCAACTCCTTCAAACACACTTTGATATTTCTTCTTCAGGCTACATTTAAATGGATAAATGAAGAACAGCTTGGCTAAACACAGGAGCAAAGAAATAGATAGGATTAGTCTTGAATTGGTAAGTGATAGTCTGACAGATCGCCATGAGTAAGGCCAGACAGAATTTTCTAGTGGTGCAACAGATCTCACGGTTCGTATCAAATGATGATTTTTTTAGTCACGGATTGGACCATTTTTTGGATCAGCCAAAAGGGGAGGAGACAAATGTCATTTGCTTTCTATTTATTGCAGAAACAGAACTGCAGGACACTTTTGGTTTTAACAAATAAAACTGAAAAGCTGTAATTTTATTACAAATAAATGTATAAATAATCAGCAGAATAGACAAATAGTAAAATATTCAGTGCTGTGAAAAATTCACCGTTACTACTATTGTTGCTGATAATGCTACATGTAGAAATCTAACATTATTATCTGCAGAACCCATATTTATATTTAGGCTCATCTTCAATAAATGATTGAGTTATTCACTCATAAATCTTCATGTTTCATTGCTGGATGATCATTTTTAAAGATTTATTCAGTGGCGTATTTTTGATGGTTGGTTGTCGCCAGCTATTGGTTAAGTAATGTAATTGCTGCCTATAACTTTCATTTATGAGCATATGACAGTGATTTTAATCTACCATAAACATCAGTGGTTTTATCTAAACTATAAACTGTTCTCTCAGTACTTCTGTGTTGTTTGACTGTTTGTAACGTAATTTTTGCATTTTCAGATTTGAATGCAGCGATTGGAGGATTAATAAACATATGCAAATCACCATCACTTATAATATGTGTTGTGTGGGTGTTGAGATCCTGACATTGTCCAGATTAATCGTGCAGCTTACACTGAATACATTGATGGAGGCTTAACAAGTAGTGACCTTTAATGAAACCCACCACATCCCCAAAAACCCACCACATCTTCTTCTATCATCATTATAGTTTACAGGAAATCCTAAATGCTTTCATACATGTGATTTAAATGACGCAAGAGGCGATCTCTCTGCGATTGTTAGAAATTTAGGATTAATCTACAAGTAAAAAAAATTGTATTAATCTGCAAGTCATGTGTGTTCTGGACCATGGGTTGTGATCCGTATGAATCATGGATCAACCGTGATCCATTACACCCCTAGACTTTCTGGACATTTTTTTTGCTTTTTCTGTGGAGAATTTTTTAAAAAATCTGCAGATAACAGAGGAATGATTTGGGAGAATCATAACTAAAAACATATAAAATAAAAAAAAAATATATATAAAAACAGCTTTTTAACTTTTCAATAATATTTCATGTTTACAATACAAATCCAGTTAGATCCACTTAATTGGTAAACAAAGCGCACGTCTCTTATATAACAGATCTACTAAAGCACAGAAAATATGACTTTACAAACTGTACTGTAAATAAATCATATCAACATTTTCATATTAGTCAACAATATTCCTGAAATGAATTTAAAAACTGAATGAATATAAATTTACACACATTTACACAAGTAAATCAATAGACTCAATGATGGGCTAAACATCTGTGGAAATCTGCAGATTTGGTGTGGGCCTATCCATCAGTCTCTTACCCTGGAGAGTATCAGCAGCTTGATCTTGCTTCATCTCTCTCAGGAAGAAGAGTGTGAGATCAAGAGCTGCTTCTGTGATTCTGCTTCTGTTCTCAATAAAGTCCTTTACAAACTCTTGTCTGTTTTCTTCTTGTAAGATTTTCTTAAACTTCTCCAGTTCATTCTTCAGAAATCTGATCATTTTGCTCTCAAGATTCTACGATTGAAGAAAAGAGAAGAACAGAGGTTAACCAAAAGATTCATTCGCACACACTTGTAGATCCACAACCTACTCAATTGAGAATACATTATAATACATTCTACTATGAGTCTGTTAAATGCTTGATTCTGATTAGCTGATGAATATTCAAAGGTTATTTTCAGATAAACACTGTAAGGATCTGTAAGATGGCTTTTAACCTCTTCACTATGGCAGATCCTGAGAGCTGATATGGAATTTCATGAGATGCAATAAAAACAATCTCTCGGGTCTAAGAAGATAAGGATTACAGATTTCCCACTGTTCTATTTTAATTACTATTGACCATCCAAACATTTCCAGGGGGTAATGCGAGAAAGACCCCCCTCTCATTTCACCTCAAGGTCTCATTTCACCTCAAGCCCCCCTTCTTGACCTGTAAGCTACCTTTCTCCATAATTCACAGTCCACATAAAATGCTCAAGGTTTTAATATGATGTATGTTATAGCACTGTATTCATGTTTGGTATCATTTTAAATGTCTCTGTGTGATTGGTAAAGTGGTCTTAATTTCACGATGATATTTCATTTTTATATGTTGATTTGGTTTTTGACTTTGATATAATCTTTGCCAGATGTTTCCCCCCTCTCTAGAGATGATTAACATCTCAAAGTAACCAGGCAAGAGTCTCTGTGACGCTTCTATTGTCTTGAATTTATGACTGTTTGTTCTGAGTGAGTATAAGAGGATGAGGTGTGAAACTGCTCGGGGGAACTCTTGCAGGCAAGACCCCCATTGTAGGCACGCATTTGTGCTGCAATGTATTTCTCAGGTCAGGTATGCATCTTTAATTCTTTAATCTATATTTGAGTTAATGGATGTTATATTGTTACAGATATCATCTCTGAATTGGCTTGATGATTGTTTTATTATATAATTGGCATTATACAATTTTACCTGACGAATAAAATGTTAAGTTTTGACTCATCCTGAATTCTCCTGAAATCTTTTATATCCAGTAGATTATGTGAAGTCATTTTCGCTACCTTTATGATCGGCATAATTTTGGAATTTTCTAGACATATAGATTACACGCAGTATCGCACGCGGTATCATAGAGATCTTTTAAATCCTTAACCACTGGAACTAGCAAGTGCGGTTCTTGAATTAAGTGAGATGTTTTCTTTTGGCATGTGTTAGTATTGTACAACCAGCCTAATTAAATATTAATTCATCCCGTATCCTCTGACTAATTTCAGAGTGCCGGCATTCTGATCGTGAGCTCTGATGCAAAACCCGGGGCATGAAACTCTGTGCGGCGATTGGCCACTAATGAACGTATAAATTGAAGAGTATGGGAACAGATAGATCAAAACTCTAAATTAAGTCATAAATGATTATTGTGATCCGTTCCTATAATTAGAAATACAGTCTAAATATTACGATCACTTAAAAATGGAGTCAGATAAAGTTCGGAGCTAGAAAATGAGTATAAATAAACTCTAATAAATAACAGAATTCTTTTCAGAAGCGCTGGAAAAGGCTTACATGCATTTAACCTTCGACCATGCTGTTAGTTTCGTCATTGGGCTAATAGATGGACTTTTACAACACAAAGTTAAAGTACATCCAAGCAGGTTGAGTACATTACATTTAAGGGGGTCTCACACCAGATGCACGACACGGCATGCACATGACAGTTGTGAGAATTGCACACCAGATGAACTTTAACTTGTTATTTAAAATGAAACTACAGGGTGGGCCATTTATATGGATACACCTTAATAAATTGCATAGACAATTGCCTTCAGATGACCCCAAAAATAAAAGTCTAAGGGGGTCAGATCGGGAGACCTTGAGGTTCATTCAACTGGCCCACGACAACCTCACTTTTCAGGAAACTGTATTCAGGAAACCATTCCCATTTTATTAAGGTGTATCCATATAAATGGCTCACCCTGTATTCAGATGGCGCTCTGCGGCTCAGCAGAAATATGAATAGTGTCCTGAGTCATAGCTGGGCGCTATGGACAGCTGCCAACTTGCAACGCCTGTGTGCGTACCCTGATAGAAATCTTTGTTCAGAATTGTAAAATGCATGGTGTTGTGGTGTGCGACCCCCTTTACATATCACTACTGCTGAATGATTTCAGACATTTCACAGCTACAAAGCACAAAAACACCTCAAAACACAACACAGTCATTGGGTAAGATGTTTAAGAGACTAGTCCTACACACAGGAGCAGTTTGAGAACAAATACCTGACTAATGTCTGAAATACAACATCTGAACGGCTGTGGGAACCATAGTATAATAAACATCTAAACAAAGACATCTTGGCTAAATTTGGAATCTAAATCTAGAAGCAGGGTTCAACACTAAGGATTTTTTTCTACTGGCCCGATTGGGTTCAGATTTTTACTTGCCCTGCCAAAATTTTCACTGGCCCCACCAAAAAGAATGTGTCAAAAACCAAATATAATTGTATACATTCAGCATGTGTATATATATATATATATATATATATATATATATATATATATATATATATATATATATATATATACATACACACCCACACTTTTACGTTTCACGTATGTTTTGTTATTTGTTTTGTGTTTCTCTTTCTAGTCTCTCATCCGTTGTGTACTCTGTCCTGCTCTATGTGTGCAACCATTTGTCAAGAAGGCTGTCAATCACCATTATGACGCACTCGGCGCACCAATCAGGAGCTGGTCGTACAGATAAGGTCAATACATCAATCGAATCTGTTAGGTGTCTAGTTTTTAATGTGTACACTCACAATGACAACAAACTTGTGTGCTTTAGCAAAATAAGAATAATAAACAGTGTAAGCATTCTTTCTTTTCTCTCTCCTTGAACTGATTTTAGAAATGCGTCAGTAAAATGCACTGAAACTCTGCTAAAGCAAAACACACAGACATGAGACACATATCTAGAGAATGCTGGAAGTGTCTACTTTTGAATGCAGCGAGTGCCTGTTGAAAACAAACATTGTTTAATAAAATAATCAGTATGAAACCAACACTATGTCTAGTTTCTCAGTCTGATCTCATTAGTTTTAATGCGACCATGCCCACGAGTCCATGCACTGCTTGAATACATTAATACATGAGAGAGAGACATACCTGCATAAAGCTTGAAAGGTTAACTTTCCAACTCATTTTGATAACAAATGTTGTCTTGCTAGGTAATCCATACTAGGCATGGGACGATAACCGTTTTCAAGGTATACTGTGGTTTGGAAAAGACAAGGTATTAAAACCACCAAAATGTTCTATAATACCGTTCCTACGATACATGTACGATTTTTTTAATTCACATTTTTTAATTCACAGTATCTCCAGCAGAAAAGAGATCCAAAGATGCAATTTAAATGGTTAAGAAATCTGTGTTTTTTAAAAAATGAAGACGGCAGAAGTCAATGATTCATTCGAGTTATTTAGCCTGACTTGTTTACTGCTCCAAAATATTTTAAATGTTTCCTAAAATAAAATATATTGTGTTAAAAAGGGGAAAAAGATTTTGTTGTTTACCCAGATATTTAAAAAGAATATATTTTAGAGCAGTAATCACAATATCGTGGTACCCTGAAACCGTGATATTTTTATTCAAGGTTATCATACCATCAGAATCTTATACCAGCCCATGCCTAATCCATACAATTCTCCCGGCAGAGCAAGCATCACGCCGGCTCTTCCCATGTCGGCCATTATTAAAAACAATGACGAAAGCTGCCTCCACCCCCTAAAACAAAGACAGCGTGCTGGCTAGAAAGTACACATCCCCAAACAAACGCAACACACTAGAAAGGTGGTTTCATTTTTATTGCCAGGAATATATTGAAATTATGACCCATTAAACCTCACGGGATCATCATCAGGTATTTGAGCAAATTTTTTAAAATAAAAAGTCTTCAAATATTATTTTTACTTAAAGTAATTGTTTTTCATGTTTAAATTATTACAGCTGAGATCACCCAAATCAAACTTAACAAATTGTGAATCATTGTAATGTTTTCTTTGAGTGAGAGAACAGAATCATTTTCACATAATTGTGAAGTAAATATTCCAGCCTATAAGACTGGTTACTCAAAAGTCTTGTTCAGGCACATTCAGTGTGGTTTTTGGACCTTATTTCAGCTACATTTTATTCTCTAAAACCTACTAACCACACATAATATTTTTTTCTTTAAAACACAAGCATGTTGATCAATATTTCTCACATATTATTGTAGCACAGTTTGAGCTGAATACAAATAAAATACATGTTGGCCAGTACTGTGTAATAAGTAGCTGAAATTAGCACAAATGTCAGGGCATGCCAAAACATCTCAGGGGCCCCAAAATCACCTCAGACCCCTGAGGGTTAATGCATCCTCTCCACAAGTGATGTACAATTACTTTAATAAGTGAATCCCTGCAAATAATGCAATATGAAGCTACAGTATGCATGTCTAGGTCAACATCTTAGAAGAAGCAGAAAAAATAGGTCATTGCAACATGATGACATAATAATAATAATAATAAAAAACATAAATAAATAAGTTAGTAAGCAACCTTTTGCTTAGTCAAAATCATGAGATATTAAGTTGTGATCACAAGAAAACAAGAGAGAAATTATATTTTATTGCAGATGTTTTTAGTTGGGTGTGGGGGCCAAGTTCATCCAGGTTACAAGATTCAGTTCTCAAAAATCTTGTGAACATATATTTCTGTGTTTCATGGAGTTATTTCAGTGATTTTATGACTTAAAATTAGTTTTTCCCACCTGGAAGATCCACTGGAGATTGTTTGTGAAACTCTTGTGTCTCCTGTGAGTCTTGTCTCCTGAATCTGGAAACTCATATTCAACACTGTTAACAGATAAAAGTACTGTAATAATACTGTTAGAGGCAAACAAATACATACAGATATTCATTCATTCATTTTCCTTCGGCTTAGTCCCTTATTGTTTAGGGTTTACCACAGAGGAATGAATCGCCAACTATTCAAGCATATGTTTTACACAGCGGATACTCTTACAGCTGCAACCCAGTACTGGGAAAAACCCATACACACTCAATCACTCACACACACACACACACTCAGACACTACGGCCAGTTTGGTTCATCAATTCCCCTATAGCGCATGTGTTTGGACTGTGGGGGAAACTGGAGCACCCGGAGAAAACCCACGCCAACACAGTGAGAACATGCAAACTCCACACAGAAATGCCAACTGACCCAGCCCGGACTCAAACCAGCGACCATCTTGCTGTGAGGCGACAGTGCTAACCACTGAGCCACCATGCCACCCTCAAATAATAAACATTCTGTAGTGCCACTGCTGAGTCACATATTAAATTTATGTGAGAAATCACACACAAAACACACATCATTATTGTGTTCAACAACTGAAAGACTAGGCAGAAATATTTTAGGAAGAAATATTTCATTTGCAATTTCTTATTACACAAAACTTTTAAGCTACAACAGCTCCAATTATTTTTCACATCTGTATTTAGATATATTTACTAAACAGTTTTGGCTATAAACATCTTTTATATTCCACAAGTTAGGAAATGATGGAGAATTTGAATTGAGCTGAATAATATATTTATATAAGTTTTAAATTGACATGGAAATACAGTAGAAATTGTTTGAGTAATGGCCCGTGCACACCAGGACGCTTTTTGGTCCTGTTTTCAAATCACTTTTTTTTTTTTATTGTCACATCATTAGCAGCACGTGTGCTATGATGAGTGAAAAGCTTAGGTGCTGGCTCCAGACAGTGCAAAATACAGACAGTGTAAATACAACGACAGTGCAAAATACAGACAGTGCAAAATACAGACAGTGCAAAAATACAGACAGTGCAAAAATACAGACAGTGCAAAAATACAGACAGTGCAGGATACAGACAGTGCAGTATACAACAACATACTCACAAAAAAAAAACAAGACAATGTAAAATTGGCAATGTTGACAGCGATACGTAGGCAGTATTGTTTTAAGTATGGATTTGTTAAAGTGCAGTGCATGCTACATCTTGACGGTGTGCAGTGCGGGGTATGGAAGAGTTTGTGTGGGGTGTGTTAAGTGTTCATCAGCCTGATAGTCTGAGGGAAGAAACTTTCCTTCAGTCGGCTGGTGCGTGACCGGATGCTGCGGAACCTTCTGCCTGAGGGTAGCAGAGAGAAAAGTCTATGGCTTGGGTGGCTGGAGTCGCTGATGATTCTCTTGGCTTTCCTCATGCACCTCCTGGTATAGATGTCCTGGAGGGAGGGAAGCTCACCTCCTACTACACGTCCAGCAGTTCGCACGATCCTTTGTAGACCTTTGCGATTGCTGCTGGTGCTGTTTCCGTACCAGGTGGTGATGCAGCCAGTGAGGATGCTCTCCACAGTGCAGGTGTAGAACGAGCGGAGGATGTGGGGGCTCATTCCAAACCTCCTGAGACGCCTGAGGAAGAAGAGACGTTGTTGTGCCTTCCTCAGCACTGCGTCTGTGTGGGCAGTCCATGTCAGATCCTCAGCGATGTGTACTCCAAGAAACTTGAAAGTGCTGACTCTCTCCACTGGTGTCCCGTTGATGGTGATGGGAGTGTGTTCTCTCTTCTCTCTCCTGAAATCCACCACCAGCTCCTTGGTTTTGCTGATGTTGAGTGAGAGGTGGTTTTCCTGACACCACTGCGTCAGAGCGTGCACCTCCTCTCTGTAGGCCGTCTCATCATTATCGGTGATTAGGCCCACCACCGTTGTGTCATCAGCAAATTTAACGATGACGTTGGAGCTGTGTTTGGATGTACAGTCATGTGTGTACAGGGAGTACAGGAGTGGGCTGAGAACACAGCCCTGTGGAGCACCAGTGTTGAGGATCAGTGTGGATGAGGTGATGTTGTTCATTCTGACCACCTGGCGTCTGCTTGACAGGAAGTCCAGGATCCAGTTGCACAGAGAGCTGTGTAGGCCCAGAGCCTGGAGCTTCACCACCAGCTTGGCAGGCACTATGGTGTTGAATGCTGAGCTGTAGTCCACAAACAGCATTCTCACATATGTGTTTTTGTTTTCCAGGTGAGACAGAGCAGTGTGCAAGGTGAAAGCAATAGCATCATCTGTGGAGCGGTTGTTTCTGTATGCAAATTGCAGAGGGTCAGTGTTAGCGGGCAGTACAGAGCAGATGTGGTTTTTAATCAGCTTCTCAAAGCACTTGCTGAAGATGGGTGTCAGTGCAACCGGACGCCAGTCATTCAAGCATGTGGTTTTAGCTGATTTCGGTATTGGCACAATAGTAGCTGTCTTAAAGCATGTAGGAACCACAGACCGAGAGAGCGAGAGGTTAAAGATGTCCGTGAAAACCCCCGCTAGCTGGTGTGCGCATGCTTTAAGTACGCGTCCAGGGATGCCATCTGGGCCCGTAGCTTTTCGGATGTTCACGCGACGGAAAGATCTCGTTACATCCGCTACAGAAACGGAGAGTGTGCTGGCGGTTTCTGTGTCGGCCGCGGGAGCGCGCTGTGTGTGTGCGCTGTCCTGGGCTTCAGAGCGGGCGCGTTGTGTATGTGCGCTGTCCTGGGCTTCAGAGCGGGCGCGTTGTGTATGTGCGCTGTCCTGGGCTTCAGAGCGGGCGCGTTGTGTATGTGCGCTGTCCTGGGCTTCAGAGCGGGCGCGTTGTGTATGTGCGCTGTCCTGGGCTTCAAAGCGGGCGTAGAACGAGTTGAGTTCGTCCGGGAGAGACGCAGCAATGTTCACAGTGGCGGATTTATTACTTTTAAAGTCCGTGATGTAATTAAGTCCCTGCCACATGCTCGTTGCATTATTGGTGTTAAATTGACCCTCTACCTTGTCTTTGTATTGACGTTTTGCTGCTTTGATCGTTTTCCTGAGGTTGTAGTTTGCTTGTTTTAGTTCCTCAGCATTTCTGGATTTATAGGCGGAAGTTCGCACTGATAGGGCTGTTCGAACTTCGCGATTGATCCATGGTTTTTGGTTAGGGTAGATACGGAGAGTTTTTGTTGGGACTACGTCTTCTATGCACTTTCTGATGAAGCACGTAACTGTATCTGAGTACACTTCGATGTCGTCATCAGAAGCTGCCCGGAACATCTCCCAGTCAACGTCATCAAAACAGTCTTGAAGTATGGAATCCGATTGGTCTGACCAGCTCTGAAACGTCCTGAGGGTGGGCGGTTCCCGTTTCAGTTTCTGCCTGTAAGCAGGCAAGAGCAGAACAGAAGAGTGATCTGATTTGCCAAATGGTGGGCGGGGGAGGGATTTGTAAGCATCCCGGAACGGAGAGTAGCAGTGGTCCAAAATACGATCCCCACGCGTGTTTGTGGTGATATGTTGAAAGTATTTTGGAGCGATTTTCCTGAGGTTGGCGTTGTTAAAGTCCCCTGTAACAATAAACGCTGCCTCCGGGTGTGCGGTTTCCTGCTCGTTTATGCTCCCTTACAGTTCCCTGAGCGCCTGCTCTGTGTTGGCTTGAGGGGGGATGTAAACAGCCGCAATAATCACCGATGTGAATTCCCTTGGTAGCCAGTATGGTCGACACCGAAGCATAAGGTATTCCAGATCAGGAGAACAAAATGATCTAACTGAGTGTATGTTTCTCTCATCACACCATAAGTTGTTAATAAAGAAACAAACACCTCCTCCTTTGCTTTTCCCTGTGAGTTCCTTCGTTCTATCCGCGCGGTGCACGGAGAACCCCGAAAGTTCAGCAGCTGTGTCTGGTACCTCCGCAGATAGCCAGGTTTCTGTATGACAGATAATGCAGCAGTTTCTTGTTTCCCGTTGGAAGGAAATGCGCGCCCGTAGCTCGCAAAGTTTGTTGTCCAGTGACTGAACGTTAGCCAGCAGAATGGTGGGGAGGGGAGGTCGAAGTCCACGGCGTCGTAGTCTGACCAGAACGCCGGCTCTTTTCCCTCTTTTTCGGCTTCGTTTACGGCGCCGTGTCGGTTGTGTGGTCCAGACAAAGGGCTCTGTTGTTGTGTTTGTAAACAGAGCGTCGTTGAGGAACTCAAAGTCCGGTCTTCGGTGTGCGACGAGGAAGCCAATTTCCCGAAGTGTGTGTTTGTCGTAGGCAATAAGAGTGTGTACATCCAGCACGAAAAACAACAAAAATACAAGAAAAACATACAAAACGCAACGAAGTTTGCTGGGAGCTCGCAACACGGCAGCCATGCTCGGCGCCATCCGACATTCCGTCGACTTTTAACGCCTCGTGACTAAATAAAGGGCGCCAATGTAATCGTTTACACCAACGTGCAAAACACCAGGCGTAAAAGTGTCATTTAAAAAAAAATGCCTCATGCTCGTTTTTTTCCTTCTCCACCAATCAGATTGGCACTTTTGTTCACGTGCACGAAGCTGCTGAAGTTACAGTAAACAGCGCTTGGAGGTGCTCAAGCGCAACACTGTCAATGCGAGCGCACATTGAAGAAGATGCCCAGAGGCGATGTGAACGTGGAGCTGCTTATTGCACTGGTGAACAATAATCATTTCTTCATCGCTAGAGCTGGAGCTGCTACTTGAACCATCCATGCTTGTTTGAACCGCCAGTAACTTTAACAACAAGCATTTCAACTTTCTCTCTTCTTCTTCTGTGTTACAAGCGGGTGTCAGAAGCTTAAAGTTGTGTAGCGCCATCTAACGTCAAGGAGAGATTTTGTGAACTCTTCTTCTTGACGCCAGTGAAAATCGCTTGGGTTTGAATCCGGAAAAACATTTGTAAAAACGCTGACGATAAATGCAAACGAAAAGTGTCCCGCTGTGTACGAGCCTTTAGAAACTAAATCTGCCACCAGGTGTCTGTAAAGGTCTTAATGAGTCACTAAAGTCATTCAGGACTGACTCTCTTTACTGAATTGCTGGTTCACAATAACATGTTTGAAACAGTCCATGTGTGAGCAATAATGTAAAACATGAAATACCTGTTGGCAGGTGAAGGTGTTTTCTCTCTGAGGTCTGGTGGATGATGTTTAGAGCGGTCACTCTTCAGAGACAAAGAGCTGGACACACATGATCCTGATCTCACACTGAAGACACAAACATGCCAGAGGAACAGAAGCGTCACAACCGGCTGCAGTCTCTCTTATGAACACTAAAGGGCACATGGTTTTATCTTCCTGAATTTCATTTCCCATCAGCCCCTGTGCTCCTGATTGTCTCTTTATAGCACAATTAGCTCATAGAGAACTACGAATTATCAACATAATTCCCTATGGGCTCAATTTGCGAAGGCTTTATTCTTCACTTGTATTGCCTCTTCCTGTAGCAGCTGAATGTGTGTTAGATCAGTTTAGGTGTTCAGTGTAGTTAATGAAGCATTACTTGTATCACACTTCAAACTGTTCATTATTTGCTCATAAGTGGAGTCCCTAATCTCGCCGAATACTCTAAATAGTATTGTATTGTAAGGTTGTGTTAATTTTTTGGATGTCTAAAAAATAATAACTTGGACAGCTCTTGTTTTATTTTAGTTCTGTCTACAGTTTAACAAGTAAAAAGAGAGGTTTTGGTGTGATTTGTAATTTTTCATTACATTCATATCATATTAAATAGGTCTAATAATAGTTGGAACTGTGGCTAATGGGGGGTTGGCGTAAGATCACTTTCATTGGGCTAACCCACCCAATATTGAAAATGAATCATTGGAAACTTTAAAAGTGTCTAACAGATAATAATAATAATAATAATAATAATAGTTTTATGATAGATATATCACAAACATTAAGGTGGCTGAATTTGCATAATAAGTTAACTGTTTTTGTATTTAATAAATGCTGAACATCAATCCTCTTTCTTGTGACTCATAACTTTATATGACAAAGAGGATATTTTACTACCAGAGTTTATTCAGATGCATTATTTAAAGTTACAAACAGTAGATGAAGGTTTTATGGTCAGATATTTGTCCTTATCAGGAGTATTGATGAATACAGAAGAGTTCAAGAAAATGGTAGAACACCGTTCTTGTGTTTCTTACTTATTGTGCCTTTAAAGTATAATTAAAATGTCCTGATGAATACTGAAACAGTTCATGTGTGAGCAATAATGTAAAACACGAAATACCTGTTGACAGATGATGGTGTTTTCTCTCTGAAGTTCGGTGGATAACCACCTTTAGACCGGTCACTCTTCAGAGACACACATGATCCTGATCTCACACTGAAGACACAAACACACCAGAGGAACAACCTGCAGGACAAACTTCAGTCGCCTTTACAAGAGTTTTATTAGTTTATGTAGTTTAATTCAGCACAAACTAATTGTTGGCTGAAAATCTGTCTGATCAGGTCTGCTACACAGGAATCATGGGTAAACAGCAGAGTGATGCTGAAACTGAACTTTAAACAGCACACATCACACATATTCAGCTCTGGTAAATATGAGCCCAGATCAAGCTGTCTGTGAGCTAGAATGATCTAAACACATTTCCTGAAGGTGTAAACTGAAGCTTTGTCCATCATTTGATCAGGCAATAGCAACACAAATAAGTGCATTGTTGTTGGTCTTTGTTCTTCAGAGAAAGTGTTGAAATAATGGTGTAAAAACAGAGTCAATACCTGTGTTTCTCTGAGAGAGAGTCCTTTACTCGCTCCTCTGCCATACTGCAGCTAAAACACCAATGCAGACATTAGCAGAGCTTTGAGGAAACAATCAGCCGCTGACCATCACCTGGAGATGACAATATACTGACATTAAGAACATCACACTTTATAGCAATCAATGCTGACTTCACAAACAAGCACTTACTGAAACAGAGTTTGAGTCATCTCACAGCAGATCAATATACTCTACTGGAGACTTTAGTGTTAACCTGATCTGACAAACCCTGGATATTTCTGTTCACATTTAATATAATATATGCATAGTTTTTCATGATAACTTTTTAATTCTTTAGTTAGTTTGTTAGTACTAAACACATCAAGCGTGCAGTTAAGGGTTAAATGCAGATTGTAGAAGGATCATCAGCATGTTTTTCAGCAGAGTATCTTCCTGTTCAACTGGAACATCTGAATTAAATTTACTTTCGAGTTCGAGACTCTCTGTTTAAAGTTATGTTTTGTGCTGAGTAATCTGAAATGATCACGTCACCCTGATATAGAAGAGTGCAAACATTTTAAAGGGATTAAAACTAAAGTTTTTTTGACACAATGTTTAAATGACTGTGTTTTAACACCATGTTTAATCAGAGTTAGAGGCTTTGAGCTTCAGGATCAGACATTTAAAATCACACTCACACATATAAAACCCCTTCATCATCTCCACAAATAAGCGTAATGGTAGAAGTATTAAACTTACATGTAGAAGTACAGACGCTCTTGAGCAGCAGGAACACAATCTGAGCTCTTTGACTCTTTCACTTCACTAAACACACCTGTGTGATCTACAGGGAGATCCTGATATATTATAGGTTCCACTGAGTGGAGCTGACATGAATATTCATGAGATTCTTCTGACTGTGGGCGTGTCCTTTAAACAGACAAACCACTGGAGCTGGAAATATCAGTAAACATGAATAAGCACATTCAGTGAACTAGAGTATTTTTTTATCATCAGACGTACATCCAACAGTAACATTATTTACTGCTTTACACTGAAAAAAATAACTTCAAATGCAGCCACAAATCTAACTCTGAAAGCTGAAAAAAAAGATTTAAACACAAAAATATATTAAAAAGCACTCCTGGTAATAAGCTCTATAATTTTACATAAACATGTTCATTTACTGCCTCAGATGTAAGCTAGAGATGTAATTTACCAAACAAACTGTACTGGGTCTCTACATGTTTAATTAAGTTTAATTAAGTGAATTAAGAAATTCAGAATATTTGATGACTGACAATATGGCTGTATAGACCATTTTGAGGGATGTGAACAATACCAATGGTCCTAAAGCATTTCCTATTTTAGATTTTTTATTTCCACTGCTTCGAAGAACCCAGGAAGCTCCACATATTGATAATGTTTTTATGACAGCTGTGTTAACATTAGTTATGGCTGCATCACATCTCATTACAGTTCTGAAATAGTTTTCCGACAAGCACAAACTGTTTATGGACCAGTAATATCGCTATATTGAAATGGTCTATATCAACACTGCTGTAATGTGTGTGAGGCCACAGGTTAAATAGCCAAATTCTACAGCAGTGTCTGATATACCAGCCTGATCTCATTAGGAAACGTAACTATTTTACGTTTTGTCAGTTTAGTGGTTAATTTGTAATAATTTGTACGAGTTGAGCCGTATGAAAATGTAGGATTTGAGTAGGCCTACACCTTATACAGATCTCTCTGTTATATTATTATTTTTAATAAGATGCTGTTTAATAATATATTTGTGTATACACAATAAATTAGTCAGTACCAAATGCAAAACTGAACTAACTGAACAAAATAACTTAAGATGATAGTGTTGAAAAATAGCACACATAAATTAATAGTGTTTTAACATGAGGAAAGATCAAGAAAACCATTAAACAGTATTACATTTAGTTAAAATGTTGTGGTTATTTAATTTATTTTTTGAAACACCCAGGGGCGTCGCTAGACCCAATTTACTGGGGCACATTCCCCAGTAAATGCTTTGAGATATGATTTACTTCATAAGCAAGTGTGTCAGGTTTCTGCCATTCTGCTTCTGTAAATTCCTGTTTTGGTGGCAGAGTCCGGACACTAGCTCTGTCTTGTCCTGTTCTGTAGGAGTTTTCTCGGGTCGAGCACTTGTTTTCTGTCATTGTGTGTGTCTGTGTGCGCGCCGTTGTGAGTGCATGCAGACCGTGCGCGCTCCCGCTTGATGCGGACGCGCGTGGTCTGTGCGTGCTTGGGATGCACGCCACTTGTACTCGTGTTTGTGTTTTGTTCTGTCGGCATCGCGCTGTTTCATTCTCAGCGTCTGGTTGGTTTTGGTTTCTGTTGGCGCTGAGATGAAACATGTGCGTTGCTTATGTGTGAGCGCATGGTAAGGTGTTTTAAATTATCGTGTGCTCATGTCTTGCGTCTAGGTTTGTGTTGTCCAAGCACATGGCTCTGTGTTTACATCGTGCTTCAGTCTTGTCCGTTTATTGTGAACGCGCGGTTAATGAGTTCTCTCATTGGCTGCGTGTTCTAGTTTAGTTTTATGTGAGCACATGGCTTGTGTTGTCTCTTTGAGTCATGTGCTCTCCCGTCTATTGTCTAGCCCCACCCTCCTTGTTAACCCATAATTAGTTTATCATGTTCACCAGTTTGTGTGTTAATTTACTGCTGCTTATATTCTCCTCATGTCTACTGTCCTGTGCCAGTTCATCATCATTTCTCTCCGTGTCCTCATCATATGTTGAGTTGTCCTGATGTGGTCCAGTCCTGATCCCTGCCAGCCTGCCCAGTCTAGTTTGTTTTGTTTGTTGATTTGTTTTGTTAGTGTTTTCCCCCTCGGGGTAGTTCATTTAACTGTTTTGCCTTTTAATTTATTTTGTTATAAATAAATACCCATTTATTCTGCACCTGAGTCCTCGATCCTTTTCCCTAACCCTGAACCCTGACAAAGTGAATGTATTAAGAGGGGTAATCCCGGAATAAAGACGTTATTCTCTATGTGCTCTATGTGCAACCGAACCAACGCTGGTGAAAGCAATGTAGTTTAATCATAAAGCAAACTGACGCATCTCTGCATGTGCGCAGAAAACCACACCCGCGTGCCACACACACCGCTCTTTCTGGACCCTGACGCTCTGCTCTTCGGAGTCCTGGTTGTTAACATGCACGCTGAAAAAAATACCCGCTGCTCACGTGCCGTTTATGCATTGTGAAACCGGCATTAACAGTCTTTTATGTGGAGGTGACGGCACGCAGTGAGTTTTGCAAGTCAACAAAACTAAAGTTTAAACAATATGATGGTGATCGTACTAAGCATGCCTCCTGATGGATTTATTGTATGAAGCACAAAGGAGGGATGCAGTCAGGGAGGTAAAACTTAATAAGCCTAATTCTCTGCCATGTCTCAAGTCTAAGACAACAGATAATTAAACATCTTTTTTGTTTTCTAAAGAATTGCCTACAGAATTTCATTCAAATAAAATTATCATTTATGCAAACGATCTTTTTAAATGATCTTAGCATATCACTCCAGTTGTGTCTTTACATTATTTCCAGTTAATTTAGGATTAATTATTTAGAATAATAATTGTATAATAACAATAATTATATATATATATTTTATTTTTTATTTTTTTTTAGAGAGGGGTGTGCCCCAGTAATAGTGATGGGAAGTTCGGATCATTTTACTGACTCGGTTCTTTGAGTCTCGTTCATCGAGATGAACGAATCTTTTTTCGAGTCATTTCGTTCATTTAGTTCAATTTGCCAAAATATTATTAAAATGTTACGAATTGCTTGCAAACACATCTACAACTAGCCCAAGGTTGATCACACTACAAACAAGTCATAAATAGAATGCTATAAGAGGGAGAAAATAATAATTTATTGTTTACCTGCTGAGCTGAAAGGAGCCATGATTAGCTCACCTTTCGAGTCTTCTGGTTCGTTCATCACGTGACCGATTGTAAAGATACATGACTCAGACCCGAAGACTCGGGAGATGAACGGATCAATTCCTTTTCCGGCTCTAAATGCATACGATTGGCTTCTGTCTGTCACGTGTTGAACGACTCGGGAGACGAACGGATCAATTCCTTTTCCGGCTCTAAATGCATACGATTGGCTTCTGTCTGTCACGTGTTGAACGACTCGGGAGACGAACGGATCAATTCCTTTTCCGGCTCTAAATGCATACGATTGGCTTCTGTCTGTCACGTGTTGAACGACTCGGGAGACGAACGGATCAATTCCTTTTCCGGCTCTAAATGCATACGATTGGCTAGTTTGGCTACTAGGCTTGAACGAATGACTGAAACCCGATAGAGGACTCGAAAAATGAACGAATCTTCTCCCACGCTACAAAACGTGCGCATGCGCGAAATGAATGAATCACTTTAAGAACGAGTCATTCGTTCTTTTGTCACATAACGTGAAAGAAAGCATAAGAGATGAGTTATTAAATAAATCAAATTGTCTTTGTGAAGCGTTTTGTAACATGATGCTGCAGGCATTAGAAACATAAACACTGTTTAAATGTTGTTTATTGTTTTATTACTATTTTTTTTACCAGAAAAGCTTTATAACAAAAAAGATTACTTTAAAATCACAATAATAAAAACAAAAGAAAAACAAAATAGTGCACATCAAGCTAGGCTTTTTAATAAATAAAAACAAGTAAGCTTTAAATAACACGTTTGTGCCATAAAAGCTTTATATCAAATAGGGCAACTATGCCCAATAGAATGTTTTTTATGAAGCAGCAATTTAAGTGAAAAATAAATTCAAATAAAAACTACAAAAGGGCAACCCAGTGGCGCAGTAGGTAGTGCTGTTGCCTCACAGCAAGAACGTCGCTGGGTCGCAGGTTCGAACCTCGGCTGGGCTGGGTCAGTTGGCGTTTCTGTGTGGAGTTTGCATGTTCTCCCTGGGTTCGCGTGGGTTTCCTCCGGGTGCTCCGGTTTCCCCCACAGTCCAAAGACATGCAGTACAGGTGAATTGAGTAAGCTAAATTGTCCATAGTGTATGAGTGTGAATGAGTGTGTGGAAGTTCCCAGAGATGGGTTGCGGCTGGAAGGGCATCCGCTGCGTAAAATCGTGCTGGATAAGTTGGCGGTTCATTCCGCTGTGGCGACCCCGCAAGGGACAAAGCCGACAAGAAAATGAATGAATGAACTACAAAAGCCACAGAGCCTAATGAGCTTAACTAATTGACTAGAATATTAAAACAACAGTGCACAACAAGCTTGGCTTTTTTGAGTAATTAGAATTAAATAAGCTTTGAAACAACACACTGGATTTACTTGTTGGACTTGGCTTAAGGCATGTTAGCATTCAAAAACACAACCCAATTTTTCGATAGGCTGAGTCTGTTTCTTCTTTCTGATGATTTGAAGTGCTTCTTTTGTCATTACTTGTTGGTCGCAGTATAAAAGCTTCTGCTACATGAGTAAATGTAAATGCAATCTTTTTTTTATTCAAATATTAGACCAATACATAAAGTCTGAATAGAAAAACATTATTAAACTAAAAAATGGGGTACAAATGAACAAATTGCAAACACTTGTAATTGTAGAATTTGATTAATTTATCATATAGCCTAGCTTAGTGTTTGTTTTCTGATAGCAAGGCAGTGAATAGACATTTTAAAAGCATGGGTCCATTTATTTGTAAAATAACAAAAATAAAACCACATATCCACCAGAAAAAAGTAACAACAACTTAGTGACAATAGGACAGACCTTTTTTATTTTTAAGAAAATGCTTTTTAGCTACACATTGTTTGATGATTTTATGAAAAGTCTAAAATATGATCCATGATGCAACAAAAATGTAGTTTTACATAAGTATTACTGACTGAGGTTCTTGTTGCAGTGTTCAGTGGAGCTACAGTTTAAGATCAGAAACGCACATAATAATAATAATAGTAATAGTAATAATAATATATATAATATAATATATAATTAGGATGCACCTGTCTCTAAAGAGGATTTGAAACCATTTACTAATTTCTACACACAATTCTGCTGTAGTGTCAAGTCAAGTAAGAAAGACTAATGACTCAAACCCGATAGAGGACTCGAGTCATGAACGGATCAAATCTGTTTCCGGCTCTAAACGCATATGATTGGCTTGCCTTTCCGTGATGAACGAATGACCCAAACCCGATAGAGGACTCGAGTCATGAACGGATCAAATCTCTTTCCGGCTCTAAACGCATATGAGTGGCTTCTGCCTTTCAGTGATGAACGACTCAAAAGACTTGAAAAATGAACGATACCTGCACAAATGTGCGCACGCGCGGATGAACGAATCACTCCCTGAGAGGACTCGTAGTTCCCGAGTCATATTGAAGATTCGTTCAAAATTAACGAATCGTTCAAGAACGACCCATCACTACCCAGTAAAGCTTTATGTATAGCAAACGCACCTGGCAACACCTCATTTGAATTTACATGTATTATCTTCTATTTCTGAAGGTGTTTTCACACTCTTATTTTAATCAATATATCTGTTTGTCTACATTCGCTATTAGAAATAGATTTAAAATATATAGAGAGATGTTTGTATTTATTGATGCTGTGCATTGTATATATACAGTAGTCAGCATTTACAATCATTTGAAAAGCTTTTCTAAATTGTCCTAAGACAAGAACAGGACAGCTTTAATGAAAGGTTTTGATTAGATAATGATCACTCGTTTACAATACAGATGTTTAATACTATTTATGTCATCATTTCTCCAAATTCAGGATAAAAAGTCAATAAAAATAGGAATAATTTTCTTCAGAAACTGGAAGACGGGGTTGACGTGTCTTAGTTGTGACAAATGATTTATTATTATCAGTAAACAAATCAAACTTAGCAGCTTTTATTGATTTATTTGTTCTTTTTATTATATGTTTAAAGGGAAATAACATAAGGGAATGCATAGTTATACACAAATCATTATAAAAGGGAATTGTAAATGAAACACAGATAACTTCATCATCTTCATTGAGCTTTCCAATAGCTCTGTATTCAAATCAGGGCATCATTAAAACCTTTAGATCGGTGGGAAAGAGTTTAAAGTTAGCATACGTTGTGTTTTGTGAACGTGATGTTTTCCAAATAGTGTAAGAGATTAATTTAACAGAATAATACGAACATGAAGAAAACAACTGCTGAATCGACTGAAGAAAGATGGATCCTGTTAAACTGGAGGATGAAGATGTGAAGATTGAAGAAGAGGCGCTTACAGTGAAAAAAGAAGAGTCTGAGGAACAGACAGGTCGGTTAATTAAAGCTCATTTTATCTGTGTGTTCACAAAACATCTTCAGCTAAAAGTAGCTCAAATTAGTTTTATATTGGCACATTTCTCTGCATTGAGAGGCTCAGGGGTTTTCCTGTTGTGTCGCTGCACTAATAATACTCTCGTATGTAACTCTAGATGAAAGCATTGTGTCTCAGTGTCATGTTCAGGTGTCTGAGGATCCTACAGAACAGCAGGAAACACTCAGACACACTGTGCAGAAACACAGCAAAGTCTCTGCAGTCGAATGTTGTGTAGAAACACAGATGCTGATGCTCTGAGGCTCTGATTAACCTCAATGATGTGCTCATCCTGATGCTGATCCTCCTGGAGTCTGGAGACGCAGTGCAGATGGTTAAAGCCGCGCTCAAAGCCTCGGTCCTTCACCTCTACAGTTGGTCCTGTTCGCCAGCAGATTCACAGACGTGGAGAACATCACAAACTCCAAAAACACACCTCATTATGATGAGCTGCACTGTATTTGCAGATACATTCACTCCTCTGCTCATGATCAGGATGGGTTTGGGCTTTAAACACACATGTAAACACAGCAGTATATTATTGTTCTGGTTGATTCTGCTCTTGAAGGTGTCCAACATGTAGACTCAGTCTTGTTTTTCCATCTTAAACTTCCCTCAAAGGTTAAACTCTTTTAAAGATCTCGAGAGAGTTTTCCATGTCTTTGTTTGATCAGGCTTGGACTGCTGTGACTCCTTATATTGGTCTACCACAGTCTGCAATGTCACGGCTTCAGATGCTTCAAATGCCGCTGCCAGATTTTTAACCGGGCTTCACATTTACATTACATTTCAGCTTTTGGCCAAAGCGACTAACGACTGGACGGAGCAGTAAAACCACGTCACTGCAGCAGCAGAGTGAGATGAATCTGCGGTAAACTTCATTCATTCATTAATTTTCTTGTCGGCTTTGTCCCTTGCGGGGTCGCCACAGCGGAATGAACCGCCAACTTATCCAGCACGATTTTACGCAGCGGATGCCCTTCCAGCCGCAACCCATCTCTGGGAACTTCCACACACACATTCACACTCATACACTATGGACAATTTTAGCTTACCCAATTCACCTGTACTGCATGTCTTTGCACTGTGGGGGAAACCGGAGCACCCGGAGGAAACCCACGCGAACGCAGGGAGAACATGCAAACTCCACACAGAAACGCCAACTGACCCAGCCCAGCCGAGGTTCGAACCTGCGACCCAGCGACGTTCTTGCTGTGAGGCAACAGCACTACCTACTGCGCCACTGGGTTGCCTGCTGTAAACTTGTCTATTTTAAGTAACGCTGGGTTAAATGTAACACAGTTTTAAGGTATTTGCTCAGGGTTAATCATGGCATGCTTCCGAGGTTTTCACCACAGTGTCGGCAGACGTCTTCCTGACAATTATTGAAAGATTTAGACGAAATTTAGATGAGAAACACAGGAGAAACCATTTTTGCAGCATAAAAGTATTTTTTATTACAGTCGATATTTTTTATTCAAAAAAAATCTGTGAAAGTATGTTAGTAAAGTCTTATATTGCTGTGATCACCGTCTTCTAGGCTAAAAGATGAAACCATTCTGAAAGATGTATAAAACACACAGAGACTGCTGGCCAGCTTTGAGGGAAACATGACACAGCGGGGTTAGCTGTAACAGGGTGTCACAATTAAGCCACACACTGTTGGACACCAACTAAACTAACAACATTATTGTTGAATTTTGAGTGTGATGTTGAGAACTTTTTAAATAAAATGTTTTTAAATAGAAAATATTGTTTTAATAGAGAAAAAAAAATATTGTATTGCTAATACAGCAAATAAATGCAGTGTATAATAATGGGTAAATGGATAATAATGCAAATAGATTCAAATGTGTTTATCCAATAAACAAATCAATAAATAAACATACTGTGCTATGTAGAATAAAAAAGAAATGAGCCAATTACTGAGGAAATACAGCTGCTATTTAAAGTAAACTGAGTTTAAATTAATAGTGTGAAATCTGCCTTTATAAGCGTGTTAAAACTAGCCCCCTGTCTGTCTTACTCGTCTCTTGCTTGTAATAATTCTGTTTCTTATGTTGAACACAACAGAAGATATTTATAAGAATGCTGGAAAGCTGTATCCATTGACTTCCATAGTATTTCTTTATGTCCTGCTAAAAAAGCATATCCATAAATATATTCAGAGAGATTTTTATCACCGAAACAACACGACCGAAACAGTGTTTTGTGATGACGCAACCGCGGAAACTGCTGCACTTGATCCGCGATATATCATTACTATGCGGAAATAAAACATGTTATTGATCCAGACTGTGATGGATGCGGGAAGACTTTCTGTAGTGCAGGAGCAGTACGCAGGTTGCACACACACACCAGGGCCGGATTAACATAAGGGCTAGGTGGGGCTTAAGCCCCAGGGCCCACAGAAGAAGGGGGCCCTTGATTGGCTAAAGATTAATTTGCGCTATGACGTGGGAAACGCCTCTATGCGCTATGCTTTCTCTCGTCGATAATGTGAAGTATTTCTTTCGCTTCGTTGCTGTTCAAAAACAGGGATGCCGGTGCTAAACTGGGGCTCAGAGTAGCTGTAGCTCAATCAGAATATGTAATAGCCCTGTTTTAGTCACCAATAAGGGTGATCAGATGGCCCAATTTTCCCAGGACAGTCCCTTATTTCGGCACTACCGCGAGAACCGTCCAGTCAAAGGTAGGCTAACCAAACTCATCGTAGAGCAAAAAATAGAATTCAAACAGTCTCGTTTACAGTCGTTCTTTAACTTGTACATGTAGTAAGAGAAGCTGGGATAGGTGGAAACATGCTGAATGGACTCATAACTGAAGCGCAGTCTCGGCCGCAGCAGTTACAGCTGGACTCAAAAAACCGGCTCAATATCACACAATATAACCGAGACAATGCGCGAACAAATCAAATAGCACACACAGGCAGTTACCAAAATGTCTATCATTGCGGAACATGTATCTCAAGTAAATACACTCAGTTATGCTTTACAGTAAGTCTAACTAAACTTTTTTATGAATATTTACTTTGCCCCTTTTGTGAAAACGACAGTAATAATATGAAGGAATGAAATATTGGTGCTGGCTTTCATCAGACAATATATCTGATGCAAAAAAATAAAAAATAAAATAAGGATGCTAGCCTTCTGAAACTCAGAAGACCACAATAATGTGGATATTAGAAGCATGGATTTTAAAGATATCCTATCATTAGGGATTCATAGTCAGCTAATGTTCTAAAGAAACCTTTTAAAGGTAAACCCCTATTTACAGTATTTATTATAAAGCACTAATGTAGGAAGTATTGCAAATGTTTTTTGTTTTGCTGATTTTTACAGCCTGTTTGAACTTTAAAGTTCATATGTCGTTACTTAATTTTGTATAGCCTAAATGCAGGCCTATTTTAATAAAATAGAAACAATATGTAATAATCAAATATAAATCAAATGGTCGAACATTAGATAATAATATTAATTTGTAAATTATTAATAATAATAACAACAATAATAATAAGAACAACAACAACACTCACACACACACAAAAATAAAAGGGGGCCCTTGGATTTGCTATAGCCCCAGGGCCCAATGTGTTCTTAATCCAGCCCTGACACACACACACACACACACAGGCTGCATCAGCAACAGGAACCATATCGGCTGTTTTTTGCACAAATAAATCTTTCTCTGTCTATTCTAGTTACCTATCTATCTTTATATATAAACACACTTTCTATGTTCACTCTTCATCTGCACCAAGGCCGGTGGAAACTTCATCCCGTGCTGTTTCTTTCACCTGCAACTCTTTATTTTACAAATGAGATCATAAAGAACTGTCTGCTTCTCAAGCTCTATGAGGAGTGTCATTCATGTCTTTTCTGGTGCACTCAGAGGACAATCAGCTGTGATATCATGTCATTTTGTTTCTGCTTGTCAGCATGATCTAGGCCTATTTATCAGAATATTTATACAGAACTGATATTTACACATGATCAAACTAGTGTGCAGCTTAGCAAAACTGATACTAAAACTGTTTACATTTTCTTTTGTAGTTCGAGCCCAAACAAATATTTGTTGCATTTTTTAAAAGTTTAAGTTCATTTGATTGATATATAAAAATCTGTGGATAAAATCGATGCATTTATTGGGTCAAATAAAACTGCTGTAATTTGACAGTAATAAGGTTAGTACACAGTTATAGTTATACATGCAAAGCTATTTATTCATTCATTTTCTTTTCCGCTTAGTCCCTTTATTAATCGGGATGAACCACCAACTTATCCAGCACATGTTTTACGCAGCAGATGCCCTTCCAGCTCATCTCTGGGAAAATGCAAAGCTATATATATATTTAAAATAAAAGATGTCAAATGATCAGATCTCTGTGTGAAGGCTCGGCTGGGTCAGTGTGTGTTTCTGTGTGGAGTTTGCATGTTCTCCCCGTGTTGGCGTGGGTTTCCTCCGGGTGCTCCGGTTTCCCCCACAGTTCAAAGACATGCGGTTTTATTACATTATCAGTATTTTGCCGGAATGCTGCTCCGTGTGAACGCCGGAAAGAGTGCGTTCTCATTTGCAACGCGCTGACGTGAGACATTTACTCCAGCCTCTCAGAACATTTCCAGACACATTTAGCTGCTAGATGTTAGTGAGATCACATTTCTATGTTCCGTCTTAATGCCAACTGTGTAAATAATGATCAATAAGATGCTTATGATAAACCGCTGTTTATTTACCTTCAAGCTCCGCTTCAGTTGCTTGACGCACGTGCACGTGGAGCAGCCGGTGAGCACCAGCACACACATATTATGTACCATCAACAAAAGCCTGACCCCTTCTATGGTCACACATTCAAGCGCAGCCATTTAGAGGCCTTTTCTGGTTAATGATGTCAGAATTTATCGTATTTTGGATGTGTGAATGGTCTTTTCCAGATTAATTCCGAAACGTTCTTGCCCGTGTGACCAGCAATTTTATATTATTTTTTTATTTACCGGTAAAGTCGTTCTGGTAATTCTCCAGATGTTTACCGGTATCACAGTGTGAAAGGGGCTTTTAACAGGGACTTTGAACACAATAGTCTATGCACAATTTAGCTTACATAGCAGATGTTGCATTAGAATTTGTGAATTTGTTTAAATTGTTAAATAGGATAATCTGTCAAATATTTACATTTTTAAAGTGGTTTATTCTAATAAAAACAGCTAATTGGAGTTTTATATCCCCTTGTCCCTTTTGAGAAATAGCTACTCTTTACTCTTTACTCATGAGTACATTTTTAATGAGTTCATTTTTACTTGAGCAGATTTAAAGACATGTAACTTTACTTTTACTTAAGTAAAGTGTTTTGGAAGTAACAGTACTTTTACTTCAGTAGAAGATTTTATTACTCTTTCCACCTCTGGTGTTTAAAATAATAAACTAGAAAAAAAGCCCTTGCAGCCATCTTATTTTTACCACATTCTCACCCTGTTATTTACTTGTTTATTTTATTTTTTAAGCTTTTGACTTACCCGCCTTCTAGAACTGTTCTTCGCCAGGCTCGAACCCTGTCATCGCAGCCAACTCCTCTCCGCGTCTCAAATCTGCAGTCATACTCTGCGAGCCACTGGGCAAACTAATAACAGCGGGAAAGCCGTCCATTAGGAGGTAAGCGGTCAGCTGGTTGGGTGAAAAGGAATGGGGTCATACCGCCTCGTATTGTTAGTTTTAAAGATGAAATGCAGCCATACACACCTCTGGCTACAAAATTGATGATCTCCAGAAATGTATAGGGCTACATTTTCAGAATGAGCCTGTATTGAGTGTACCGCTGCTGGTTACAACTGTCCATCTTCTCTAGGTTGAAGTTAAATACAATGCCTGAAGGAAAAAAGTGCCTTGAACATAAAAACGATTAAGTTGTCCCCCCAAAAATGTAAGAATGGTGTTGTTTCTGCTCATTTTACATAGGTAGATTGAACAAGCAGCACAAGTGCAAGAGTAAATATACTAATCCTTCTGTGAAAACCTCATTTCATCTATTTCATTACACTTTGATAATGCATTCTAGATTATTACAGGTAAAAACTAAATAATAATCTACATTTTCTTGAAGGCAGAGCAGATATGAATGCCAGTAAAGGTTATACCGCTATGTTCCCAAACTGAAAAAAATGATTCATTGCTTTTACTAAACTGTTTTAAGGTAAATGGTTGTAAATAATCTATATGGGCTGAACTGAAACCATTCAAATTAAGTTAAACATTACTAAATTGATTTATTTGTTTAAATTCAGCCCATTTAAATAGTTTTCAACCACTTACCATAAAAAATGTAGTTTTTCTTCAGCGCAACAGTAAATGTAACACAATTTATATTGTGGCAAACGATCTCCATTTGGGTTGCAGTGCATCTCAAATATTTTCCTTTGGCTTAGTCCCTTATTTATCAGGGGTCACCACAGCAGAATGAACCACCAACTATTCCAGCATATGTTTTACACAGCAGATGCCCTTTCAGCCACAACCCTGTACTGGGAAACACCCATGCACACTTATTCGCTCTCACACACACACACATTTAGTTCACCCAATTCCCCTATAGCGCATGTGTTTGGACTGTGGGGGAAACCGGAGCACCTGGAGGAAACCCACGCCAACACGGGGAGAACATGCAAACTCCACACAGAAACACCAACTGACCCACCCGAGACTCGAAGAGGCAACAGTGTTACCCACTGAGCCACCGTGCCACCCTTTTAAAGCAGTAGTTTACCCCACAAAAATGAAAATGTACTCATTATTTACTCATCGTCAAGTGGTTCCTGTGTTTCGTCTTTAAAACAAACGCTATGGGGCGGTATGATGGCGTTTCCTTTCCGCATTACCAGCTGACCGCTTACCTCCGTATGGATGACTTTCCTGCTGTTACCAGTTTGCCCAGTAGCCCGCCATGTACGTTGGTGGACTTGAGATGCAGAGAGGAGTTGACCGTAATGATGAGGTTTGAGTCCGGCGAAGAACGGTTCCAGAAAGCGGATAAGACAAAAACAAAAGGAAAAAATAATAAGAGGCAAAGTAAATAACAGGGTGAGAATGTGGTAAAATCTGAAAATGTGGTAAAAATCAGGCGAGGGCTTTTGTTTTCCTGGATTACTTTTGAAAACACTGTCGGTTGGGTTTAGGGAAGGACAGGGGTTAATCGGTTGGTTGGTCAGTCAGTCCGTCATTTAGTCGACAGCGGGCTCTAGTGGATTTATGTGAGAACAGCAGGCGAAAATGGCACTTGTGAGAGAAATTTGAGATCTGAAAAAGCGTACACAGCGGCCCCTGGTGGATTCGTGAAAACAAAAACTGCAAAAAAAAAAAAAAAAAAACGTAGCTCCTGAAACATATTTGGCGCTCTCTGGAAATGTATACAGGGCTACGTATCCATAATGAGCCTGGGTTGGATACAAATTCGAAAACAACTTCTTGCAGTTTTTTACAGTTAAAGGCTGCGTATGAAATGAAAAATCTATGCAGTCTTACGTAAAACAAATAATAAAAGGACTGTACGGTTTAAACTGCTGAATAACAAGAGTGTCAAAACACAAATTTGATTAAACAACAACAAGCTAATGATTTAGTAATATAACAATCTGATAAAACCTTTCAGCAATGTTTAAAATACAGCATTTTTTAAAAAGTACATCAATTCCTTTTTCTGTTTGGGTGTCACGATCACCAGCGATCACAGCCAGAGATCGCTGGTAAACACACACACATTCACATAGGACTACAAATCTGCTGGTAATTAAACTACATATTCAGTCATGCCACACGCACACACCTGATCCAAGTCACCTTTGATTATACTCACAGCTGAAGCTGCATTGTTCACTGATTACATGGACTTTAAGAACACCTCTCAAACACACAGTTGTTGCTGAGTCTTGCTAGCTGAATAAGTGAACATTAAGACGCGTTTCTCTTTGCCTTGCTTTTTGTGTTTTAGACCTTTGCTTTGCTTTGTTTGTTATCCTTTGTATGCCGCCTGCCTTGTGACCTTCTGCCTGCTATTACGACTACGACTCTGGATGGCCCATATACATCTGTTTGTTCCTGTTTTGACCACTGCTTGTCTGACCACTCTACTAATAAAGACCTGCATAGGACCCTCACTAGGTTGAAGCATCTATCCTTGTAACATTGGGATACAACTGAGCCTTTATTTGTCAATTTTAAGGGATTTACAAAGCACAAATAGTCCTCACCAGGGGCGATTTTAGGATTTTCATTTTAGGGGGGCTCAGCTCTCTCTCTCTCTCTTTATATCCAGATGAGGTCAGAATTATTAAACCCCCTGTATTAATAGCTCCCCTGTTTATTTTTTCCCCTAATTTCTGTTTATTGGAGAAAACACATTTCTAATCATAATAGTTTTAATAACTCATCTCTAATAACTGATTTATTTTCTCTTTGTCATGATGACAGTAAATAATATTTGACTAGATATTCTTCAAGACACTTCTATACAGCTTAAAGGCTTTTAAAGGCTCAACTAGGTTAATTAGGTTAACTAGGCAGGTTAGGGTAATTAGTCAAGTTAATGTATAATGATGGTTTGTTCTGTAGACTATCGAGAAAAAAATATATAGCTTAGGGGCTAATAATAATGGTTCATAAAAAATTAAAAACTGCTTTTATTCTAGCTGAAATAAACCAAATAAGACTTTCTCCAGAAGAAAAAATATTATCAGACATACTGTGAAAATGTCCTTGCTCTGTTAAACATCATTTGGGAAATATTTAAAAATGTGTATATGTGTATATAATATAAGATATATAATATAAATATTAGCCTAATACTCATATTTTAAGGAATAATTTTAAAGTAATACGCTAAAAAATGTTTGACTAATATGGTTGTATACTAAACTAGCAGTATTTTACTGCATTGCAAAGACAGGCATAGCCGTTTGCGCTCTAAAATGAGTCAAATGGGCTCAACACACCTATTTTCTGTAGTAAAAACTATGTATTAAATAAATCTGACCATTTCTAAATCATATAGCGAAATGTTTGATAGGAGTTACAATTTCGCTGGAGGAAACAGCTGTGATGACAAAGGGAGCAGGAAACTGTAGATGACCCAATTGTATGGTGGGTTTCTGGAACAACTAAGTCAATTTGGGGGATGGTAGGTCTGTTTGGGGGGTTTGGTCTCTGGAACAACAAAGCCCAATTAGAGGATGGTGAGTTTCTGGAACAACTAAGTCAATTTAAGAGATGGTCTTTTATTTTTATTTTTTTTTTTTATTGGGAGGGGTAGTGGGTCTCCTAAAGTCCATTGGTCTATTTGGGGGATAGTAGGGCTCTGGAACAACTAAGTCCATTTGGGGGATGGTAAGTCTTTTTTGCAGGGGGATGGCGTGTCTCTGGAACAACAAAGTCAATTTAAAGGATGGTTTTTTTTTGTGGAAGGGGAGTGGGGGTGGGTGGGTGTGTGTGTGTGTGTGTGGGGGGGGGGGGGGGGGG
>LR812522.1:40605126-40682612 GCA_903798195.1 Danio kyathit
CCATTATATTGTTAAAATGACCGTGTTTGGACTCCGTGTTTAATCGGTGTTTGAGGCTTTGAGCTTCAGGAGCAGACAGACATTTAAACACGCTTAAAAACACGCTTATACACATCTAAAACCCCTTCATCATCTCCACAGATAAGCGTAATGGTAGAAGTATTAAACTTACCTGCAGAAGTAACGTTACAGAGGCTCTTGTGCAGCAAAAACACGACGTGAGCTCTTTGACTCTTTCGTTTCGTCAGGGCTTCTGCTTCTTCTTCTTCAGTATTCTTCTTCTTCTTCTTCTTGTGGGGTTAATAGAGTGGGGGAACTATGACGTCAATTTGTATGCAAAAACCCGGAAGCGAGTTAGCATTTTAGCACTTCCGGTTCCCTCGTCCCAAAGTCAATGGGTTTTTTGAATGGGATTTCAGTTAAATCGATTAAATAAGGTTCGTGGCAAACACAAACTCAAAATACTTTCACGTTTTATTCTACGACATAAAACACATCAGTTACATCACACTCTTGATTTTTTTAATCGGTTATGCTTATTTAAAAAGACGGTTGCTATCAAGTTGCTAACAGGGACTACAGCCGGTGTCGGAGACATTATACGTCATCGAGCTGATCTGGTCTGGAGCGCAGCTCGCTTGTGTTGGGCATTTGGATTTATTTAAGTATTTTCATGAATAGTATTTTATTGTTTGTAATATTTTTCTAAATGGGAATTGATATTGTGTAGATAATGCCTTCACTTGTAAAGACTGTCAAGACAGATTCATTTGTTGATCATTTATTTTAATTAAACGATAATATGAAGATACTGCTTACCAGTGCAGCCTGTCTCTTTCCTGCTCTCAGTAATGCAAACGTGTGAATAAATGTGTAAAAATACATACCTGTTAACTGTCATTTTAACGTGATCAATAAATTTCTCGTCGTTTTTTCTTTATCTGAACATATTTAACTCTGTCATTACTGCAATATTTACACTCCTTAAAATGTATAGCATATGTGACTGTATGGGCTGCTTTTCGCTGTACTCGGTGACAAAAAAAGAGTATTGAAGGTTGTTCTGTGTCAATGATGGAACTTGCAGGCATATAACATTAGACTTGTCCCTCACGCCTCATCTCCTCATTTCTGTCGTCTGTTAGGGTAAGCGGGCTGTGTGCACGCGAGCGATACACTTATTTAAACATATCTTATGATAATACTATGTAGGCACATTTACACGTACAGTTTTAAAACGTTTACAACAACCGTAAAGCAAAACAAAATTTATTTCCCCCGTAAAAACTATCCAAAGGTACATAGGTCTAAGTGGTTTTGCGTATATATTTGTTTATAATATGTAGCGTGGATTATAATATAATAAACCGAGAGAGTAAATCTTTGTCATGGACCATATTCCAAAAAAATAAGCTTGAAGAGTTGTCTGTAGCAGGGTGGTGCTGACGTCACAGGCGAGCGCCCCGAAGGCTGTAGTCCGTTTATAGCCTAATGTTAGCTTTTCAGTTCTTGCGTTTGCATTTATGATCCAAAAGTGCTAAAAGGTGTATTTTCGTGTGAGGATTATCCGGCTGGACAAAACGTGTAAGTGTAATGAACAGTGTTTGAACACAGAGCTTATTATTTGCAATCTTCGAAAAGCCTATGGGAAAATCCTATAGACATTTTATCGAGGGAACCAGTTTTATGCTAGCAGCCGATTCGCCTACAAGGTGACGTCATAGTTCCTCCACTCTATGGCGGTTGGCAGACCAATCTTACATGGTGCATTCCCGCCACCTACTGCATAGGAGTGTGGAGCACATAATGTAGAAAAGCATGAGATCAAAAAGGTATATGATAAGAATGGAGGGAATGAAACTACCAGGGAGAAGAGGACAGGGAAAATAAATGTTTAGATAAGAGTTTAGAAAATAGAAGAAAAAAAAAGTTATTAATACTTGAAAATTGTTTTATTATTATTTTATTTTTGCTTAACCATTCTGAAATTCTATTAATCAATTGTTTCTTTTAAGTAATTATTTAATTGCAGTATTATTTTAATTTGATTTGAACTGTTTCCTAACAAGGTCTGAAGTGACATTATTTATACCGTATACGTTTACAGCTTGGACTAATTTACTTCTCTGTTTTTCATATGCAACACATTCTGTAATCACATGTTCAATTGTTTCTCTTTTCCCACATTTATCACAACAACTGGTCTCATGTTTTCCTATTCTGTACCTATATTGATTTAACAAGCAATGACCAACACGCAACCTTGAGATCACCACATCATTCCTTCTTTTACTAAACTTATTTCTAATACCACCCACACATCCTTGAATACTATGCAAATGCCTTCCTTTAACTCCATCATCCCACTCCCTCTGCCATTTTCTTCCTATTTCTTTTGCAATCATGCTTTTAACTTCAGACTTACTTATAGCTATTTTAATTTCTATTTGAGTATGTTCTAATGCCTGTTTAGCAAGTTGATCTGCCTCTTCATTGCCTACTACTCCCATGTGACCAGGAACCCACAAGAAGCTCACAAAAAGTCCATATTGTCTTATTCTAAATAAACTTTGCATAACCTCTATCACCATGTCCTGTCTTGCCATATATGTTCCACTGATTAAGCTATTTAGAACTGACAGAGAGTCTGTGCATATTACAGATCTTAATGGTTGCACTTCCTCTATCCACTGAAAAGTGAGGAGGATAGCTACTATCTCTGTTGTGAAAACAGATAGATAGTTCGATATTCTTTTTGATATTTTAATTTGAAATTTTGGAATGTACACTGCTACTGCGGTTTTCTCATATTTTGGATCTTTTGAACCATCCGTATATATCTCTACATAATTGAAATATGATTGATTTATGTATTGTTGCAATGCTTTTTCATTTAACATTTGTTTCTATGTTGTGTTTTTCTTCATATAAATATAAATCGACTACTGGCATAGGAAAAATCCAAGGAGGAATTGCAGAAGTTGGCAAAGCAGGGGATATATTGATGCCACTTAAACCCATATTATGAGCCTCCTCATTTGCTGTCCATCCAAAACTATCCATCTTTTTATGCCCATATTCCCAGCAGTCCTTCAAAACTGTTTTTACTGGATAACTCTCTGTTTGGCTTTTTATGTTTACACAATATCTAATCTTTATCTTAAGCCTTTGAAATATTAGAGGCATTTCACCCATCTCTACCTGTATTGCTGTTATAGGTGTTGTTCTTAATGCTCCACAGCATATTCGTAATGCCTGAGACTGAATTGCTTCAATTCTCAACAATTGAGTTTTAGCTGCAGAACTATACACCATACTTCCATTATCGATAGTTGATCTTACCAGTGCGTTATAAATTATTTTAAGAGAGAAACGACATGCTCCCCATTCAGCTCCTGCCAAACATCTCATTACATTTATTCCTTTTTTACATTTATCTATTATTTTCTGGATATGTATATTAAAATTAAATTTTACATCCATCCATATTCCTAACAATCTGATTACTGACACCTGCTCTATTTTCTGCCCATATCGTTTAATATTTATACTTGGGTTAACTTTCTTTTTTGAAAAACACACAACTTGAGTTTTAGCTATAGAAAATCAAAACCCCCACCTGCTGACCAATCCTGTACTACCCTAACTGCATTCTGCATACATCTTTCCACATATTCTACATTTCTCCCCCTCTTCCATAGTGCACCATTATCTGCATATAATGATCTCTCAATTCCTAACTCAATATTTGAAAAAATGTCATTAATCATTATATTAAATAAAATAGGGCTACTAACACTTCCTTGTGGAGTTCCATTCTCTACCGGATATATTTGGGAGAATGCAGAACCCACTCTGACCTGTATTGTTCTCTTAAGCAGAAAATTCTTGATTTAATTATACATTTTTCCTTTAATTTCCATTTTTTCAAATTTAATTAAAAGACCCTCTTTCCACATCATGTCATAAGCTTTTTCCACATCTAAAAAAAAACTCCAACCAACACTTCCTTATTAACTTGTGCCTTTCTAATTTCAGATTCCAAACAAATCACAGGATCCATTGTATTTCGCCCTTTTCGGAAACCACTTTGATATGCGGAGAAGAGGTTTTCCTTTTCAATGACATGCACCAATCTGCTCATTACCATTCACTCCATTAATTTACAAATATTTGAGGTTAGCGCTATAGGCCTATAGTTATTAGGTTGAGACTGATCCTTACCGGGTTTTGCTATTGGTACTATGATACCATGTTTCCATTCAGCTGGTAGAATCCCTGACTCCCATACTTTAATAAATAATTCCAGTATTATGCATAATGAGTTGTCATTCAGATGTTTAATCATTTCATAACAAATCTCGTCTCTTCCAGGGGAAGTTTTCTTAACTCCTGCCAATGCTTTTTTTTTTTTTTACTCAAACAGTGTAAACTCATTATCTAATGTACTTCCAGATGGCCCTTTGTCATCCAACAACCGTGGATTCCTGATCATGGTCTGCTCCCTGTATTCCCTAATTTCTTCAGATAAATTAGAATTGCTATGGACTTCAGCTTTTTCCAAATCAGAAATTATTAATCTATTATTTTCTGACAACGTGGGTATATTACTATTTCTTTGCTTTCCTGCCATTTTCCTTATCATAGCCCATATGTCAGGTACAATAATATCCTCCCCTATACTGTCACAATACTCTCTCCAATATTTCTTTTTAGCCAATCTAATTATTTTTCTCACTATTGCCTGAGCTTTTTTATAATTGTTAAAGTCATTATAATTAAATGTTCTTCTAACTCTTTTAAGTGCTTTATTTCTATTTTTTACTGATTCGCTACACTCATCATTCCACCAAGGAACTGCTTTCTTCTTACCACCAACTTTCTTTTTTCCTATTATTTCTTCTGCAGTGCTCTGAAGAACTTCGCAAAGTTTAGAATTAAAAACTTCCACTTCATCCTCACATCTATCTAATTCAGACATTCTATTATTGCATAGTTCCTTAAAATTTTCCCAGTCAGCTGTTTTAAAATTCCACCTTGGCATACTTTCCACCTCAGTTCGTACTACTTTTAATCCAATTGTACTAACAATTGGAAAGTGATCACTACCAATTGTGCTTTGCTTTAACACTTTCCAATCACATCTTACGGCTAAAATTTCAGAAACTAATGTCAGATCTAAATTTGAGTACTTTCCATGAATCAACTCCACTCTAGTGTATCCTCCATCATTAATACATACTAATCCTCCCCAATCCAGCATACCTTCTATAATCATTCCATTATAATCTGTATTATTACTCCCCCATAAAGTGTTATGCGCATTAAAATCCCCACACCACACAATTTTATGATTTCCATTCCCTTGAATATGTCCTAGATTATTCTTACTTAATTTCTCACATGGATTATAATAATTAATTATTCTAACTCTCTGTGTTCCTTCCAATATTTCTACCACCACCGCCTCTGTCACAGAAGCACAGGGAGACCCAAATGCAAGTGATTGCAAAAATGATTTATTAACAGAGATGAAAGGAATAACAATTGGTACGATCTCACTAGATCATGAAGGATCATACAACCCACTAGAAACGGTAATAGTTCATCAGAGCAACCGATCCAGTGTGAAGTCTCTCACTGATATCATACCAGATATCAAGGGAAAGGGGTAGAGCCAGGAAGCATCTCTCAGGGAAATCGGGTCGCTAAACAGCGTAATAGTTCATCAGAGCAGCTGATACAGAGTGAAGTCTATCACTGATATCTTACCAGATATCAAGAGAAGGGCTGGAGCAATGGAGCACCTCTCGTGGAAAACGACACGCTAAACAGCGATAATAGTTCATCGAAGCAACAGCTCCAAAGTGAAGTCTCTCGAGGTTGTCAACAGTGCAGACAGTAGAACCACATCGATGTCACAAGCCGTGTACAAAAGTCCAAGCACAGCCGGCTCTAAGCAGACTTGCTATTAGTGAATTCAGCGAGAGTTGCCTGACAGGAAACAGACACAGGAGTGAACATAACGAACTGACAAACGCTATCTACAAACACTGAACATATAAAGGCGCGCGGTAACGCTCAACAGCTGTGGTTGATAGACAACAGCTGAGCGGGATGATTAGCAACAAGACTCGTGATAACTCAGCTGATGAATGTAAACACACACACCACGCGGTGAAGACATACCCAAACAAACACACCCACTTCCCACACACATACAAGAAGAACAGATAAATCCACAACCGTGACAGCCTCTTGATCCCCAGTGACCTCAACAGCACTATACCCAATACTCTGTTTAATAAATGTTGCAACCCCACCACCATTACATTTGTTTCTGTCTTTTCTGATTGAGATGTATCCATTAATTACAAAATCTAAATGAGGTTTAAGCCACGTCTCCTGAACACATATAATGTCAGGACTATTTTCTTGATTTACTATTAATTTTTTAAACTCTTGTCCATTAGCGATTAGGCTTCTAGCGTTCCACTGAAGGATTGTTAATACCATTATTAACTTCCACATGGTTGACTGCATACTGTCTGACTGGTTCCTGGTTGTATCTTAAGTCTATCATTTATCATATCTACTGTTACACCCTCTAATTCTAAATACTTTGCAGCAGCTCTGATAATGATTTTAATTCTCTCTGTCCTGCTTTCAGTCTGCGCTGAGCAATTAACCACTTCTGCTATAAAGGTAACGAACAAAACTTTGTCACTACTGACTACATTGTCTTTATTTTGATCTTTCGTCGTTGTTTTTTGATGAAATTCTGTTACCCTGTCTTCTGTTTCTTTTGATGTCTGTTTTACTTTCTTTAGGGCTTCAGCATATGAAATTTCCTTGACCATTCGGACATTTTGGACTTGTACAGCATTTTTCCTTACGTGGCATCCTCCATAGCCCGCACTGTGTTCCCCTCCACAATTACAACACCTTGGCTTTACATCCTGCCCACACTTGCCGTACACATGATCTCCCCCACATCTCGCACATCTCTGTTTACCTCTACAAACCGCTGCAACGTGTCCAAACTTTTGACATTTGTAACAACGTATTGGCGGGGGGACATATAGCCTAACGTTGTAGCTCACATATCCCAAATACACCCTCTCCGGTAATTTGTTTTCATCGAAATGGATCATTACTGAAAGACTGTCTACCTTTTTGTTATTTCTAACACATTTTAGTCGTTTAGCGTCTTTTACTGTTGCCCCAGTGATATTTCGTTTGATTTTCTCTACTGTAACATCTGCAGGGATTCCTGTTATTACACCTCTAATCCATTTTTTTTTCTTCTGGGATTCAACACATCACTTTATGTCCTATCAGTGTCTTCATTGCCAGGGCTATCTTCTGCTGCTTGTGATCTTTACAGTACAGTATCATTTTCCCGTCTCTTAGGTTCTTAACACTCTCAATGGTTCCTAGCATTTCTTTGAGTTTTTGTAAGCTTCAAAGGGTTGATGGCATTCATAGATTCATTATCAAACTTCAGCATTACCTTATACTCTTCTCTTCTCCTTCTCGCCTGGTGACTTCCCTTGTCACTGTCCGATTCAGATATTTGAGCCCAACTTTTCTTTCTTTTGCGATTTTCTACTAATTTCCATTCATTACTAGTGTAGCGGGGTCACATGGTGTCATCGCGAGTGTTTTATATTATCCAATCATCTAGCTCTTGGGTGTGTATATGAGGGAGGATTCGTGTGTATGTGTGTGTGTGTGTGTGTATTGAAGCACCGCTTGTGCGTAACTATCGGAGTCCCGCTGGTTCCGCCTCTGCCCCTTCCGTTCCCACAGGTAAACATTGTTTTGCTTTTCCTTTAGCATCGGTGTTATGTAGCTGTACTTAACTGGCTTTTATTTGATTTCTTAGCGTCTGGGCATAAGATTGGCTGTGGCTTGTTGTTGTCACTGTCACCCCAGCAGGATCGTTTTTTATTCCTGGGCTTATTAAACTTCTAATGCGTCCGTGAGTGCATGTTTATGAAGCGGTTCGCCAGATAAAGGTATGTACGGCTTAAAGTAATTGTGCGCCGATCCGTTATCAATTTTTAACATCTTGTTATCCATTTAGGAAGGATAACTGAGTGTGGGCGGACTGTTGGAGGGTCCGGTGGAGCAACCATTGTGATACTGCTGCTTTGGGAGGCTGCTTTTGAAGTCCGTTTATACTGCTGCTTTTGAAGTCTGTTTGATTATTTTGCTGCTTGCTTTCCTTTTTCCTTCCTTTTTCATGTTGTATGAATGTGTGAACTTTATGTGAAGATTCCAACTATTGTGTTGTGAATCACTGATGCCATTGGCCTTCATATTGAGAACTTTACACTCGGATTTAGTCATTTGTGTATCAACACGGGAGTAGCTGTGTAGCAGCTGATACGTTTGTGTGTGTGTGCGTTTGTCTGTGTGTTGATCGTGCTTGTGTGTCTTCATTTGTGCTTAATTTATTGTTTTGTTTCTTGTGCTTCCTGTGGGAAGTTTATTATTTTGCTTTCATAAGTTAAAATTTGGGGTTTATTATTATTAGTAGTATTTGAGTTATTCCTTTTCTCCAAGGAGATATTTTGTGAACGTAATTGTTTTGAAGTTGAAGTGGACAATTGTTAATTGTTTCTTTTGTATTGTAGGAGTCGAGGCTTCCAGGCAGGCCACTAGTTGTCCCTCGTGCGGTGGTGGGATACGACACTGAGTGCAGTGTGTGTGTTGTGTGCTCACGTATGCTTGTGTGCGTGTGTGTGGTGCACTTGCGGTAAGACCATTTGTATCTTTTTGGAGTTTGGTGCTACGTAACTAGTTTACCTGCCATTGGTAAGCCTCTGACTCCCATTGTCCTTGTCTGTCCTGATGTGATTGTGCAACTACTGCTGGTGACAAATTTTTAAGAGATTTTTATATTGGATAATTAAGAAAAATAAAGTTTTGTATTTTTGGTATTCACGTCTCATGCCTGTTCCTTACACCAAGAACCTGTGTTTGTGTTCAGGGTGGCGTAGTCAGCTTCAATTTAGTATTATTTTTCTCCCAACTTGCCACTCCGCCACACTAGCATTACCACCACTATCTACGTCCACTCTCTCATCCTCCATTTCCGGACCACTTCCGGAATCCACACTACCTTCCGCCATTATCGCTCCAGTCACAATCCAGCTCGTCTTACCAACCGCCCTCTCCTCTTCTTCAGCATTTTGCCGGTTGCCAAACTTATATGTGCTTTACCGCCACCTGCTGGACTTGGAGTGCGGAACAGGAGTCTGACATGGAGGGACACCAGAAAAACAAATCCCACTATAAAACTAAGAGAAATAAATTGCTGCTTAAATCAATAAAATCCAGTTCAAATTGTAAATTGGTTCTAACAGAGCAGTTTCTTTCAGACGTGAAACTAATTGTAGTCTACATATGTTGAGCCTAGTATATTTCCCAGAGTAAATGTAAGATTATATCTAATAAATACTTCTCTTAATCTTTCTCTTTTGTATTGGTAATCTTGACATTCTGTAATTACATGTTGCACTGTTTCAGGCTGGTTACAATGTGAGCATAAAGCATCTGTGTGCTTCCCTATAAACACAGTGTCTTGTTAAGTCCTGTATGTGCTATTCTGAGGCGGTTATGACCATTTCCACCATACCATTGTTCCCCATTTCTCTTCCTTCACAGATTTACCTTTGGATTTTATGCAGATGTCTTCCTGAGTCATTTATATCCCAGTATTCCTGCCTTATACTCTTTATATGTGTCTTTATTATAGTTTACACTTCAGCTTTACTTCATTTAACCTGAAGGTCTGTGTGTGAATGTGTCTGTGTATGGGTGTTTCCCACTACTGGGTTGCAGCTTGAAGGACATCCGCTGTGTAAAACAAATGTTGGAATAGTTGGCCGTTCATTCCGCTGTGGCGACCCCTGATAAAAAAGGGACTAAGCAGAAGGAAAAGGAATGATTTAATATATATTAATACCTTGTGCCATAATCTATCCCTATTAACTTTCAGAATCAGTTTTATTGCCAAGTGTGCTTCACACACAGAAAGAATTTGTTTTGGCAACAGGAAGCTTCCAGTGTACATAAAGTGACAAGTGACAACACAAAATTAAATACAAGAAAAGAAAAGGCAATAAACATTAAACAGAGATGCAGTTAGTCAAAAAGATCTGGATGTTGAATTACATGGACAGATTTGTTGTAAATATACAGGTTATAAGGTGCTGTGTACCAATGTGAATGGAGAAAGCATTGCATTGTATATTGTTATAAGGTGCTGTGTACAAGTGCGTATGAGAAAGTATTGCACGTTTATTGCACAGTAGGGGAATATTTAACTGTTCATGAGGTAGATGGCCTGAGGAAAGAAACTTTTCCTGTGTCTGGCTGTTTTTGTGCTTGGTGCTCTGTAGCGCCGACCAGACAGTAACAGTTCGAACAGGTAGTGTGCTGGGTGTGAGTCATCCACAGTGATTTTGTGAGCCCTTTTACTCACTCTGGAAGAGTACAGTTCTTGAAGTGTAGAAAGGGTAGTGCCAGTGATTCGTTCAGCAGTCCAGACTATTCGCTGTAGTCTACGGAGGTCAGTTTTGGCAGCTGAGCTGAACCAGACGGTGATTGAAGTGCAGAGGATGGATTGGATGACAGCTGAGTAGAACTGTAGCAGAACTGAGCTCCTGTGGCAGGTTGAACTTCCTCAGCTGACGAAGGAAGTACAGTCTCTGCTGGGCTTTCTTCACAATAGAGTATATGTGAATATCCCACTTCAGATCCTGAGAGATGGTGGTGCCCAGGAACCTGAATGACTCTACTGCAGCCACAGTGCTGTTCATGACGGTGAGTGGGGGGAGTGCAGGAGGGTTTCTCCTAAAGTCCACTATCATCTCCACTGTTTTGAGTGTGTTCAGCTCCAGGTTGTTGTATTTGCACCATAAAGCCAGCCGCTTCACCTCCTGTCTGTGTGCAGACTCGTCACCGTTCCGGATGAGGCTGATAACAGTAGTGTCATCAGCAAACTTCAAGAGCTTAATGGAGGGGTCTTTTGCGGTGCAGTCGTTGGTGTATACGGAGAAGAGCAGTGGGGAGAGAACGCATCCCTGGGGGGCACCAGTGCTGATGGTGCGGCTGTCGGATGTGATTTTGCCCATTCTGACTAGCTGTTGTCTATCTGTCAGAAAGCTGGTGATCCATTGACAGACAGAGCTGGGGACAGACAGCTGGGTCAGTTTGTTCTCGAGCAGTGATGGGACGATGGTGTTAGAGGCAGAACTAAAGTCCACAAACAGTATCCTTGCGTAGTTCCCTGGTTTGTCCAGATGTTCTAGGGTATAATGCAGTCCCATGCTGATTGCATCATCCACAGACCGGTTTGCTCTATAGGCAAACTGCAGGGGGTCCAGCAAAGGTCCAGTGATGTCCCTCAAATAAGCTAGCACCAGTCTTTCGAATGACTTCATGGCCACAGATGTTAAGGCAACAGGTCTGTAGTCGTCCTTTGATCTTTGGTTTCTTTGGTATTGGGATGATGGTGGAGCATTTGAAGCAGGATGGAACTTTGCGCTGTTCCAGTGATCTGTTGAAGATCTGTGTGAAAATGGGAGCCAGCTGGTCAGCGGAGGTTCTCAGACAGGTTGGTGAAACAGCGTCTGGACCTGGTGCTTTTCCTCTCTTCTGTTTACTGAAGATCTCATGCACATTATCCTCACTGATCTGAAGTGCAGGTGGGAGAGGGAGATGGCTGGAGGTGTTGATGGCTGTTTACTGAGGATCTGACGCCCATTATCCTCACTGATCTGAAGTGCCGGGGGGGAGAGGGAGATGGCTGGAGGTGTTGATGGCTGTTTACTGAGGATCTGACGCACATTATCCTCACTGATCTGAAGTGCCGGGGTGGAGAGGGAGATGGCTGGAGGTGTTGATGGCTGTTTACTGAGGATCTGATGCCCATTATCCTCACTGATCTGAAGTGCAGGGGGGAGAGGGAGATGGCTGGAGGTGTTGATGGCTGTGTAGGGAGATGGTCCGGGCGGGTGTGAGGTGTCTGGTCAGAGGTGTCAAATCTACAATAGAACATATTCAGCTCGTTTGCAAGATGTTTGTTGCTGTCGATACTGGTGGATAGGGTTTTATAATACGTGATGTCTTTCAGGCCTTTCCACACTGATGCAGGGTCGTTGGCAGAAAACTGGTTTTGCAGCTTTTTGGCATAGCTCTTCTTAGCCACACCAATCTCCTTTGTCAGTGTATTCCTGGCCTGATTGTACAAAATCCTGTCCCCACTCCTGTAGGCATCCTCTTTTACATGACGAAGCTGTCTAAGTTTTGGTGTAAACCACCGTTTATCATTGTTAAATGATAAGTAGGTCCTGGTAGGGATGCATAACTCCTCACAGAAACTGATGTATGACGTTACAGTCTCTGTGAGCTCGTCCTGGTCGGTGGCTGCAGCTTCAAAAACACTCCAGTCAGTGCATTCAAAACAGGCTTGTAAGACCTGCTCTGTGTTGTTGGTCCATCTCTTAACAGTCCTTAATACTGGCTTAGTAGTTTTAAGTTTTTGCCTGTAAGTTGGTATAAGATGAACCAGGCAGTGGTCGGAGAGTCCTAGAGCTGCTCTGGCGACGGAGCGATATGCATCCTTTATTGTGGTGTGGCAATGGTCCAAAATGTTATTGTCCCTGGTGGGGCATGTGATGTGCTGTTTGAATTTAGGAATTTTTGGAATGTAAACACAGATGAGAATGAACGAGGAAAACTTCCGCGGTGCATAAAACGGCTTACAGTTAATGAAAAGCACTTCCACATCAGGACAGCACATCTTCTTTAACACAGTTACATCCGTACACCACCTCCTGTTGATGTAAAAGCATGTCCCACCACCGCGCATTTTGCCCGTTGACTCCGTATCGCGATCTGCTCTGTACAGCTGAAAGTCCAGTAAGTAATGCACTGTCTGGAATGGCTTCGTTCAGCCAGGTTTCTGTGAAACACAGCGCAGCAGAGTTGTTAAAGTTCTTGTTTTTGCATGAGAGCAGAAGTAGTTTGTCCATTTTGTTAGGAAGAGAGCGGAGATTCGCTAGATGGATGCTAGGCAGCGCCGTTCTGAAGCCGGCTCTCTTCCCACGCCTCCGGGTCTTGTATCGCTTCCACAAAGCAGCTGCTCCACCGATGACAATGTTCCGCAAAACGCCAGAGAAATCAAAATCCAGTTGGTGATTAGTTGGTGTGCACTGCCGAATGTTCAGCAGCTCATCCCTGGTATAACTGATCATGTTTGATAAACATAAAACAGGACAGACTAACAGAAATAGTGCAAACACTGGAGAGCTCCACACCGAGGCGGCCATCCGCGGCCCCATCCTGCCATCCTTTTATCCCTAATGTACATTCTAAGCTTCTCTTCATGTCCATTATTATTGAAATATTTTATCAATTCCCTTCTCTCTTGCGTATATTTCCTCAATCAAATCTAACATGTTCTCTCTAACTCTACAGTGTTCACATTAATCATTTTCTTTACCTCCATTAATGTCAATGTTGAGTTTAGTCTAGTGTGTCCTCACCTCAGCCTAGTTCATATCACTTCCTCCTCTCCTTTATTTGTCTCCACTAATATTTTAATGTTATATAAATCTCTTCCTTCGTATCTTGATCCCAAACTCCTCGTCATTCAGTCTTAATATTTCCCTTGATAATAGATTTATTTCAGCTTTTGCTAAGAGTCCTCCATCATCTGTCTTCTTACTCTTCATTGTCTCCTGTGCAGATTGATCAGCAGTTTGATGTCCATGTGTTCCTCTATGTGCAGGTCTGCAGCAGAACTCAGCTGTCCCTCTTTTTGATATATACCATATAGAAGTTTGAACAGCTCACGTGTTAAATCTCCTCTAGATGACCTGCGGGGGATTAAAGATGTTAAACTGATGTTGAGTCTGAACACATCAGCCCCAGTGTGAGCGCTGGGATGACAAAATAAAAGTCACGACTGGAAGAGTTGAAAACCGGCTCGTATTTTATTGCAGATTTTATTTTAATGGCAACAACACCAAAGCAGTCACAGTATTTACTAATCAAACACAGAATAGTCTGTATTAACCAAACAGAACTTACCCAAATACAGTACTAATACTTATGATTTAGATTTAAACTTCGGACATAAGCAATCGGCTCATAATTAAATATCCCTCTAACTAACCCACATTTCCCATTGACCAAACTTACCTAACTCCTGTTTTCCCAAGATTCAAGCCTCTTTAAGCAACTAATACCGCTGGTGCACAGCTAAACTGTCGGTCCAGAAATGCAACCATGGCCATGCGCTCAGCCCAGAAAAACACCAAAAATAAAAAAACAATAACCTATCCGGGGATTACAAAATATATTATGAGCTGAACTTACCTGTCTGAAGACAAACGCACACTCTGCTCTGCCTAAACACACATAAACACCTATATAATAAATGATAAATAAATAAATACAACAAATGAGCATCTGAGAAACAAATAAGTATATCATTAAACTGTTTGATATAGAGATCTGCTATTAATAAGCTGTGAGCATTTCCTTACAATGATGACATTATTATTGTCAGTATCACAGGTGTTTTAGCGTATTTAGTCCATATTTGAGCATTAGAGAGATTCGTGTTGTTGAATTATAAACCCAAACACACGTGGTTGTTGTCAAGCTGTGAATCAGCCAATGGTGTAATATCAGTGTCTTCATCACAGCTTCTGCAGTCGCTCTCCAGAACCTCTACCGGCTGAACTCATCCTCCCTGTTTGTTGATGCCACAGCTGGCCTGTAGGGTTGAGGGACCCTAGGGGAGATAAATTAATTGGGCCCACTGGTGTAAAAACAGTGAGAAGAAAGCACAATAAAATGACAGTTTTAATATTGAAGTGTATACATCTTTATTTATGTTTGATGTGTTCAGGAGAATTCTCGTGGATGTTCAAGAGAGACGGTGCATTTTAGCCAGCTTCTCCTAATTTGTTCAATTTAAAGTCAGACTTTGGCTGAATTGGACCTCTGTTTACTAAATCAGCTCTAACTGCACCTGATAAAACAGAGGGCCAGTCAGTGGGGTCAAGTGGTGGAGCCTCGGTTGGAGTGGCTTTGGAGCTTGGGGATCAGATGGATGGGATTCTGAAGACTGAGGTTTTATCTTAAAGGGGAAATGAAGCACTCTGTCAAGTTTACATTATTTTGTACATTGGTTTCCACTTTAAGAAAAATATATTAAACAAACTCGATTAATGTAACTATTTAGCAGAAAGCGGCATGTTTTACTATAGCTTTTAGACCTAGGGCGCCGCCGTCTTGGAATGTCGATGTGTCTGACGTCACGGGGTTGGTTCCGCTCTATCAGCTGAACAGATACAATAGAAGTAATGTACTGAACACGGAGACTGCAAAGCCTAATTTAACCCAATGCGTGAAGTTGTGCACTTGGAGCTGCTCCAAATACAAGCATCAGATGTGTGTCTAATATAAAAGTATATATATTTATTCTATTTTGCTTTTAATTACCGATCATTTGATGCGCTTTGCTCCACTCTCTGTATTATCCTGCCTGACTGCCTGTCTGGGTGTTAACTATGATTGTAACAGACTGAACACGGGGACTGGACAGCCTAATTTAACTCAATGTGTGAAGTTGTGGACATGCATCACAGAGCTGGTGCAAATACGACAAACACAAGCAATTAAGTGTGTTAAGTTGTGTATTTTTCTTTTGTTATTTCCTTTTGTTTGATGCGCTGTGGTCCAGTCTCTCACACTGCTCCAGCACTGCCTGACGAGGAGATTTACAATTAGACTTATGCATCAATTAAAATTCTACATGACTTAACATCTGTGTGGATTATGTCAAGACATATTCTCTTTTTAAGTCAATCAGTTCGATCTCTCAACATCTTTGAAGGACGTAAAAACCTGCCATAAGAAACACCACGCAGATCTTAGTTTGGTTTGAACACGAGCAGAGGTGAGCAGCTGTAGTAGTGAAAAGTGAAAGTATCCGCCCCCGTTACGCCAGTACCGGACCTTGTTGAAACCATGGTTGAAACACAGACAGTCAGTCAGGCAGCGTAATACAGAGAGTGAATCATTACTGATGTAGAGAATCATCACTACTCATGTCATTGGATTTGCTGTGAGAGACACTTACTATTGTAAGGATCTGTAAGATGGCTTTTAACCTCTTCACTATGGCAGATCCTGAGAGCTGATATGGAATTTCATGAGATGCAATAAAAACAATCTCTCGGGTCTAAGAAGATAAGGATTACAGATTTCCCACTGTTCTATTTTAATTACTATTGACCATCCAAACATTTCCAGGGGGTAATGCGAGAAAGACCCCCCTCTCATTTCACCTCAAGCTCTCATTTCACCTCAAGCCCCCCTTCTTGACCTGTAAGCTACCTTTCTCCATAATTCACAGTCCACATAAAATGCTCAAGGTTTTAATATGATGTATGTTATAGCACTGTATTCATGTTTGGTATCATTTTAATTGTCTCTGTGTGATTGGTAAAGTGGTCTTAATTTCACGATGATATTTCATTTTTATATGTTGATTTGGTTTTTGACGTTGATATAATCTTTGCCAGATGTTTCCCCCCTCTCTAGAGATGATTAACATCTCAAAGTAACCAGGCAAGAGTCTCTGTGACGCTTCTATTGTCTTGAATTTATGACTGTTTGTTCTGAGTGAGTATAAGAGGATGAGGTGTGAAACTGCTCGGGGGAACTCTTGCAGTCAAGACCCCCATTGCAGACACGCATTTTGTGTTGCAATGTATTTCTCTGTTCAGGTATGCATTCTTTAATTCTGTAATCTATATTTGAGTTAATGGATGTTATATTATTACAGATATCATCTCTGAATTGGCTTGATGATTGTTTGATTATATAATTGGCATTATACAATTTTACCTGACGAATAAAATGTTAAGTTTTGACTCATTCTGAATTCTCCTGAAATCTTTTATATCCAGTAGATTATGTGAAGTCATTTTCGCTACCTTTATGATCGGCATAATTTTGGAAGTTATTAGACCTATACACGCAGTATGGCACGCGGTATTATAGAGATCTTTTAATTCCTTAACCACTGGAACTAGCAAGTGCGGATCTTGAATTAAGTGAGATGTTTCTTTTGGCATGTGTTAGTATTGTACAACCAGCCTAATTAAATATTAATTCATCCCGTATCCTCTGACTAATTTCAGAGTGCCGGCATTCTGATCGTGAGCTCTGATGCATTCCCGGAGCATGAAACTCTGTGCGGCGATTGGCCAGTAATGAACGTATAAATTGAAGAGTATGGGAACAGATAGATCAAAACTCTAAATTAAGTCATAAATGATTATTGTGATCCGTTCTTATAATTAGAAATACAGTCTAAATATTACGATCACTTAAAAATGGAGTCAGATAAAGTTCGGAGCTAGAAAATGAGTATAAATAAACTCTAATAAATAACAGAATTCTTTTCAGAAGCACTGGAAAAGGCTTACATGCATTTAACCTTCGACCATGCTGTTAGTTTCGTCATTGGGCTAATAGATGGACTTTTACACTATATTGTAAAAACAGCTACGGTCAGTGTAGGATTATTTTAATTGACAACATGGCTGTATTGATCCAGTAGATCAATCAGAAGATGAGGTTCACATGTTTCTCTCGTTGTGTATATTCTGGCCATGTGAGGATTCTTTATAGTTGGTGTGTGAGCCCAAAATACATGTCAATAATGGGGTACAAAATAAGCTTTTTTTTTATAAATGTTACAATCTACATGAACGTGTGTCTGCACAATAATGGCACAGGATTTCAAAATGAAAGTAATGATTGTAATATCATAAATGGGCAAACTTAAAGCTAAATTTAGACTTATCCATCCATCCATCTATCCATCCATCCATTTTCTGCCACTTTCTGGGGGTAGGTTACGGGGGTAGCAGTCTTAGGAGAGAACCCCAGACTTCCCTCTCCCCAGACACTTCCTCCAGCTCCTCCGGGGGGATCCCAAGGCATTCCCAGGCCAGCCAAGAGAGTCCTTCCAGCGTGTCCTGGGTCTTCCCCGAGGCCTCCTCCCGGTGGGACATGCCTGGAACACCTCCCTAGGTAGGCGTCCAGAAGGCATCCGAAACAGATGCCCGAGCCACCTCAGCTGACTTCTCTCGATGTGGAGGAGCAGCGGCTCTACTCCGAGCTTCTCCCGAGTGTCAGTGTCCTCACCCTATCCACAAGAGTGCGCCCTGCCACCCGTCAAAGGAAACTCATTTTGGCCGCTTGTATCTGAGATCTTGTCCTTTTGGTCATCGATGTCCTTTCGGTCACCGGTAAATCGAAAGCTTTGCCTTTCGGCTCAGCTCCTTCTTTACCACAGCGGACCGGTACATCGACCGCATTACTGCTGCCGCTGCACCAATCCGCCTGTCAATCTCACATTCCATCCTTCCCTCACTCGTGAACAAAACCCCGAGATACTTAAACTCCTCCACCTGGGGTAAGGACTTTCCTCCAACCTGGAGATGGCAAACCACCTTTTTCTGGTAGAGCACCATGGCCTCAGACTTAGAGGTGCTGATTCTCATCCCAGCCGCGTCACACTCGGCAGCAGACAGCCCCAGTGCATGCTGAAGGTCCATGTTCGATGAAGCCAACAGAACAAAATCGTCTGTGAATAACAGAGATGAAATCCTGTGGCCCCCGAACCGGACCCCCTCCAGTTCAAGGCTGCGCCTTGAAATTCTGTCCATAAAAATTATGAACAGAATTGGTGACAAGGGGCAGCCCTGCTGGAGTCCAACATGCATTGGAAACAAGTCTGACTTATTGCCGGCAATGCCAACCAGACTCCTACTTTGTTCATACAGGGACGAGACGGCCCTTAACAGAGCACCTTTTACCCTATACTCCCCGAGCACCCTCCACAGAATGCCACGAGGGACACGGTCAAACGCCTTCTCCAAGTCCACAAAACACATGTGGACTGGTTGGGCATACTCCCATGAACCCTCGAGCACCCTGGTGAGGGTATAGAGCTGGTCCAGTGTACCACAGCCTGGACGAAAACCACATTGTTCCTCCTGGATCCTAGGTTCAACCATCGGCCGGATCCTCCTCTTCAGTACCCTGGCATAGACTTTCCCCGGGAGGCTGAGGAGTGTGTGAAGAGGAGTTTAAATTTAGATTTAAACAATAACAATCTTACAGTCTGATCTTGCAAAGTATTTTGTACTTAAAACAAGATTTTCTGGCTTTAAATAAATTGTAACTCTTGATTAGATAAGGAGTTTTTTCCAGTGCAGAGACGGAGCAATAAATAAAATACATGGTCCAGATCAGTTTCAGTACAGGTAGGAGGAAGAAATGCAAAACTTCTGTTTTTGATTATGGGAGCTGCAAGTTATGTAGTATGTAGTGTTCCCTGATCATAAAGAGCTGCTACTAAACACTGGCGCTTGCATTTGTTTGAAACGTTTTATGCTTTTGAATAAAAACATGGGTTAAATTAAAAAGTATTTTAAACAAGGAGTTGAAGAACATAGACAAATTAAAAAAACAGTGTTTGGTTCAAGCGATGCTCTAAGAACCAATTTTGAAATTATTTATGAATGAAACACCTGTCCAACAAGTTAAGGAAAATTATTGGGTTTCACCCTGGATAATATATTGTCATGGTCAAATTATTATGTTGAGAATACAGCGAAAAGAACCTGAGGTGTGTTATTGGTATAGACGCTCACACTTTATTTTGATGGTCCTTTTGTTGAATTTAAGTTTTATTGCATCTACATGCCAACTAATTCTCAATAGTTTATAAGCAGACTGTTAGGTTGGGGTTAGGGTTAGTTGACATGTACTTGTAAAGTTTCTTCTAGTCCGTTAAATGTCTGTTGAAGGAGCAGTATCAGCAGATATTAAGCAGACAGTCTACTAATACTCAAATGGACCATCAGAATATAGTGTTGTGTGGTCCATGCTTGACTACTGTCAGATAATATATGCTAATGCCATTTTGGGAAGCTCCAGCTAGTACAACATACGGTAGTGAGAACAAACCTTCAGTGTCCATATGGTGAATTATTAATAGTATGCACTCTGAGCTTAACACTAGATCCGCCAGGTGTTACTTACAATAGAGAAAACATTCAATTCAATTCATCTTTATTTGTATAGCGCTTATACAATGTAGATTGTGTCAAAGCAGCTTCACATGGAAGAATATAGTGAATTGAAACAGTGTCAGTTCAGTTTTCAGAGATTAAATTCACTACTGAGAGTCCAAACACTGAAGAGCAAATCCATCGATGCGCAGCTCTACAGATCCCGAACCATGCAAGCCAGTGGGGACAGCGGTGAGGAAAAAACTTTACCAGTTGGCGAAAGAGAAGATTTAAAAAACCTCGAGAGAAACCAGGCTCAGTTGGGCACAACCATTTCTCCTATGGCCAAACGTCTTGTGCAGAGCTGCAGTCTAGGCGCAGGAAGGTGGGCCTCATCGAAGACTCGACCGTCCTTGGAGCATCACAGGAATCAGTCTCATGGTCTCACTCTACGATGACCACCACAGCAGCTGCTCAGGATACGGCCTCAGGATGAGTACCCCCAGGTGGAAATACAGAATAAGGAGAATAATTAGCGTAGCTGCTGTTCATAGTGTATAAAAACAAGATGCAAAATCCTGTGTGGGGCACATTATGCGTCATACCGCTATGTAATGCACTGAGTGTATGCTTTGCTAAAAAGATAGGTCTTTAATCTAGTTTTGAAGAGTGAGAGTGTGTCTGAGCCTCGGACATTATGAGGAAGGCTATTCCAGAGTTTAGGGGCCATAAATGAGAAGGCTCGACCTCCTTTACTCGATTTTGCTATTCTAGGTACTAATAGAAGCCCTGAGTTTTGAGATCGTAAAGAGCGGGTTGGATTGTAGCGAGACAGGAGGTTGGTTAAATAAACAGGAACTTGATTATTTAAAGCTTTATAGGTAAGGAGTAATATTTTAAATTCAATACGAAACTTAACAGGCAGCCAGTGTAAGGAGGATAAAATTGGGGTGATAAGATCATATTTTCTAGATCTGGTAAGAACTCTGGCAGCTGCATTTTGTACTAGCTGAAGTTTGTTAATAGAGGATGCTGGGCAGCCAGCAAACAGAGCATTACAGTAGTCTAGCCTAGAAGTCATGAAAGCATGAACTAGCTTTTCTGCGTCTGATATAGATAGCATACTTCGCAATTTAGCGATATTTCTCAGATGAAAGAAGGCAGTTTTTGTGACATGGGATATATGATTTTTGAAAGTTAAATTGCTGTCTAATATGACACCCAGATCTTTTATAGTAGAGCTAACGCTAACTTTGTATCCCTCTAGTTGCAGGTCGAGTTGTGAGAACTGCTGTGTACAGGATTTAGGCCCGATAAGTAATAATTCTGTTTTGTCTAAGTTTAAGAGAAGAAAATTCTTGGTCATCCAATCTTTAACATCTTTAATACACTCAGTTAGCTTAGACAGTTCAGACATCTCATTAGGTTTAGTTGAAATGTATAATTGAGTATCGTCTGCATAGCAGTGAAAGCTGATCCTGTGTTTTCTAATGTCTCCCAGGGGAAGCATGCATATTGTAAACAGCAAAGGGCCTAAAACTGATCCTTGAGGGACCCCGTATTTTACTGGCCTTACTTGTGAAAGCTGTCCATTAATATTCACAAACTGGTAAAGCTAAGGTCAGCTAAGTATGACTTAAACCATTGAAGAGCCTGTCCTTGGACACCTGTAGAATTTAAGCGGTCTATGAGAATATTGTGGTCAATGGTGTCAAATGCAGCGCTAAGATCAAGTAGAACTAATAGCGAGATGCTCCCTTGGTCAGCAGCTAAGAGTAAATGGTTGGTTATTTTTACTAATGCGGTTTCTGTACTGTGATGAGGCCTGAAACGTTCACACTGCGAGGCTTAGCGCTCAAATCTGATTTTTTCTCAGATCTGATTTTTTTGCCTAGCTGTTCACACTGTTGTTATAAATGTGGCCAATATCAGATTTGCAGTGTGAACAGATCATGGTCGTAAACTGACCCGCATGCGCAGAAGTACAGTTACGGACAACACAAAATGTCTGATTATGCACACAATGTGTATACTGTATGAAGCACGTTGTCAGATTATGCTTAATATGATTATTGCCCTTTTCACAGACAACCGTGGTGTATTACATGAACTGTAAAGGGTTGTTCTGCTACTACTAATGTGTATTTCGGCATTTGAAACCTAAAATAAGTACCTTGTGATTGAAAACACTGATCATTTGTGATGTATGACAACCGCGGCGCGCGTCTGTCTGACCACTGGTGTAGTGAACTCATCAAGGGTTAATGAGCGGCCGCAGACTGAACTGTGAAGGCGGAGTTGGTTTATCTCCGTTTGTTGTTATTTTATTTTACTTCGTTATAAACAGCAGACACGTGCAGATGGGGGGGTTTGGGTGCTTGAGCTCCTGCCCTTTATTCGCTCGGAGATAATGTTCGTCCTTAAAATGAAAGTGCCCCCTCCTTTGTGCACGGATCCCCTTTTCGCAACACCCCCGCAGCTCTTTAGCATCGCGATCATCCGCGTGCCCCGATCGATAACCAAAGTAGTTAACAAGCACCCGTTTTGCCTTCAAAATCTTTTTCAAAATGAACAACCAACTTTCTGTGGTAAAGTAATCGCCCTGTGTGTTATTCTGCTATCCCGCAGAGGTGTAGATGATGTTTGCAGCACAGAATGATGACGTATGTCGCTCGAAGATTATGTAAAAGTCACATGAAATCTGACATAACCGTTTACACTGCGGTCGCATTGCAAAACATCAGATCTGTGTCTGATTTAAGACTACATATGAAAGTGGCACAAATCTGAAGTGAAAAGATCAGATTCCATGCGGTTTGGGCTGTTCACACTGTCAAGACCTGAGTCACATGAGGGCGAAAAGATCAGATTCGGGCCACATTTGCCTGCAGTGTGAACGTAGCCTGAAACACTTCAAAAATATTGTTTGAATGCAGTGAACACCCCCTCTTCTCTTTTTTTTTGTGAACAATTGTTTTTATTATTTCAGTTTTTGTTTCATATAAAAAGCATGCAGCATATGACTAAATCGTAAAACAACCCCGAATCCCCACCCCCCACCCAGGTAAACTTGATCTATGATAACAGAAGCACAAAGATTGCTGTGTAAAAAAAAAAATAAAAAATCCTGTTAAGCCAAATACAGAGTAGAAGTTAGGTAAGTACAAATAAATAACTATTACATCATGAGACACATAAAGTACATATAAACAGAAAAATTGAACATTAGAAGGTAGAAACAAAAGATTTGACAATATCAAAAGCTATATTCCAGGACTTAACAGTTTTTGACTGAGCGCCATGTATGCGCGCTGTTGAAAGTTCCATACAAATAATGTCCAGCAAAGATAGGCCCCATTGACGCCTGCTCATAATATGAGGAGGGATCCAGCGGCAGACCAACATTTTCTTAGCAGCTGTGAAGGCAGCTAAGAGTAAGTTTTTTTGTTGCATTGAGAGTGACATGTTAGAAAAATCGTTTAGGAAAAAGCATACTGGAGTCAGTTCTACATCTTTTCCCAACAAAAAAGAAGTGTGATGAGCCAGCTGAGACCAAATGGAATGAAGTGCAGGACATTCCCAATAATAATGAAAATAAGTGCCAGCTGTCCTCTGTGAGCATAAATTACAATCTGGGGAAGGTGATAAATGCATATAAAACCGTTTTACAGGGGATAAATAGAGTCTATGCAATAGTTTCCAATGTATCATTTGATGGTTTGGATTTTTTGAGGAGGATGAAATAGTGTCCCAAGTTTGGTCAGAAAATAAAGATTCTACATCTCCACTGATATCCTTAGACCAAATAGTAGTAATGGATAGTGGTTTGTAGGAATTTTTAAGAAGATAGGCATATATAAGTGAAGCAGAAGCAACAGATGCAGTATTGGGTGTTATTATCTTCCGCAATGGATGTACAGGCAATTGTGCATCCCAGGGAATGCCATATCCGCGAATCGCAGATCTAATGCGAAGATACATAAAAAAAGTTCCTGGTAAGCTAAAACGGTCCTTAATGTCTTGAAATGATTTTAGGCCTTTATCATCATAAATATCGCCCAATGATTTAACATTGCATTTCTCCCAGTGAGGACTGTGAAAAGGAATTTTCCCTGATAAAAAAATATAATTATGGAACAAGGGTGAGTGTCTGTGCCACTCCACATTTGGTTGAATTTCTTTGTTTATCGACCTCCAGGTAGAAATGAAATGTGTGATGATAGGGCCAAAACGAAGTTTACATTGCCTTAGAGAGAGACCGGAAAAAATCAAATATTCTAAGTCATGTGGGAAAACAATAGCTTCTTCGATTTCCTGCCATGACGTAGATACATTAGGATTAAACCAAGATGATAATGCACGAAAGTGAAATAAGTCTGCATACAATTTAAAATTTGGGAACGACCAGCCTCCATCTGTTTTGCTACGCTGTAGAGTAGACAGCTTGATTCGAGGACGTTTGCCATTCCAAATATTATGAGAGATTACAGAATTTAATTTTTTCCAGTAACCAATTGGTGGAGATAAAGGAATCATAAAAGAATAAAAATTGATGCGAGGAAGGATATTCATTTTTATAATAGACATTCTAGCATGGAGAGAGGTAGGGAGGTGTGTCCAGTTTGCCAGATCTGAGGTTACCTTGGTTAAGTTGTTGTTATAGTTTTTCAAAACAATATCCTGTAGAGATGGATAAATATCTACACCAAGATATTTGAAGGAATGTACCACAGGAATATATCCAAAGTATGTTGTAGACCCCACATTTAAGTTAAGAGGAAGCAGAGATGACTTCGACCAATTAATTTTATACCCAGAGAGGGTGCTGAATTTACTAAATAATGTTAAAACGTGGGGGACTGTTTTAGCTGGTTTATCTAAAAACAGTAAAACATCATCAGCAAATTAATGATATGTGATGTGAGGTGTTCCTAATTGAAATGGGAAGTATTAATTCTGATTGACGTACAGCTTGGGCCAGGGGTTCTAAAGATAAAGCAAATAATAGTGGAGAGAGAGGACACCCTTGACGTGTGCCTCTTCCAATAGAAAAACATTGTGAAGATATATGACCTGTGAGTATAGTGGCTGTGGGATTAGTATACAGTATTTTGATCATTTTTAAAAATTTAGAATTAAAACCTAAATGACTAAGTACCACCCACAAATAGTCCCATTCTAAATAGTTGAAGGCTTTCATTGCATCCAGTGATAGTATAGCAGAAGGAGAATTCCTCAGATGAAGAGATTATGTGAAGAAGTCTTCGTAGATTATCTGAAGCAGAACGGGATTTGATAAACCCTGCTTGGTTGTGATGTACAAGTTTGGTCATATGGCCTTCTAGACGACTGGCAAGGAGTTTTGCATACATTTTAAGGTCTGTACCAATTAACGAAAGTGGGCAGTAATTAGAACATAATAAGGGGTCTTTATCTTATTTTAATAACAATGATATAATAGCCACATTCATGTTTTGAGGAAAAGATCCATGATCAGCTGAATATTGCAACATGTCCAACAAATAAGGACCCAGATCAGACCAAAAATACAAATATAATTCTACTGGTATGCCATCTAGGCCTGGAGATTTCCCTTTGCTCATGCGTTTAATAGAAGATTCTAACTCAGTAAGTGATATAGGTTTGTCTAGCAGCTCAGAATCTGTTTCTGACAGATGTGGAAGATCAAGAATAGATAAGAAGGAAGAGTAGGACATGGGTTCGCAACTAGAATTAGAAGTATATAGGTCACAGTAAAAAGAGCGAAACGTATCATTTATGCCATTTTGATCAGTCAAAATATCTCCATTTTGAGATTTCACTGCAGTAATGTTAGCAAATTTTTCACTGTTACGTAATCTTAATGACAATAGATGACTACGTCTGCTGCCTTGGAAATAGTAGTTTTGTCTGGACCTTTGAATCAGAAATTCAGCTCTGTGTCTATAAAATAAATTTAATTCATTTTTAATTCATTCAATTGAAGTTGCTGCACTGTCAGAAAAAGATTGCTGGTTCATCTGCTCTAGTGTTCGCAGATTAGATTCTAAATCAAAGATTTTCTTACGATTGCTTTTTTGACAAAAATACGCAAATGAAATTGAAAAATTTCTTACAAAACCCTTAATCGCTTGCCATAATGGTCGAGGATCCTCTACTGAGCCTTTATTTATATCGATGAATTCACGTAGTTTTAATCTAAATTGCTCACAAAATGTTTCATCCTTTAATAAGTTTGTATTAAAGCGCCATCTTGAGGCTCGTGGGAGATGTTGATTAAACGAGAGCTTCACAAAATTACTACAGTGATTAGACAATGAAACAAGGGAGATATCAACTTGATGTATCATTGTAGTCATGGAAGATGAAATAAAAATGTAGTCGATATGTGAATATGATTTGTGTCGGGCAGAAAAAAATGTATATGATTTTTGAGATGGATTAAGTAATCACCATGTATCCACTAACGAAAATGAGCTTATGCACCGTTTAAGATGTAGAGAAGAAGTTGTTTGTGAAAAAGAGGTTTTATTAACTGACCTATCAAGGTCGGGGGACATTACAGTATTCATATCTGCTCCCATTATTAACTCACAATCTGATAATTCTGTAAGATACCTGGATAATTTTGCAAAAAAACTTGGATCTGGGTTACATGGGGCATAAACTGAAAGAAAAGCTATCTTCCTATTATCAATCACAGTCTTTATGTAAGCTATTCTACCCCCATTATCACCTTGTCTGTCTAATATAGATAAATTAATTTTCCTTCTAGTAAGGATTAACACTCCTTTAGTTCTATGAATATCCTCCTCTTGTGATTCCTGAACTAAGGCAACATCAACTTTTCTTTGGTGTAATAAATCCAAAAAACTTATGCGCTTATGTGAGTCATTAATGCCATTAATATTACAGCTAAGTATGTTCAACTCAGTCATAACTATCAAACAACAAAGTAAATCGGATGGATAAGATGTAATAGAAACACAGCACTTGCATTGTTTGAAGTCTACCTTTAACCCGTCTAAAGCACCTACAAAAAAACTGTAACATAAATAAAACCCGTCCCAATAAACTGTTACAGCTCAGGGTAAGAACTGACCCTGGACTGACGCCCACCCCACTCTTAGTCAGTGACATTGTCATGACGACCTGAACAGTACTAACGTTAATCACCGCCATGAGCCCTATTTTAACGGAACAAAACAACTGGATTTAAACTCAAGGAGAGAATTTTGGGGGTTAAATAATATATAAATAACATAAAATGTATTTATCAGGAAAAGTAGTGTTCTGCCAGAAAAACAAAAATGTCGGATTTTATATGTAAAATATAAAAAAAGTATGGACTTTCCTTCCATACTTGGGGAAAGTCCCGAAAACGAATTCAGGAACTGGCGAGCTTCCTCCGAGGAAGGTAGATGTTTAATTTCGCCGTGTTTCATGACGATCTTTAGTGTATCTGGATACAGAAGAAAGGTTTGGAGACCTGCATCTTTCAGTTCCCTCCGTATTACAGTGAAAGAGCTGCGCTTCTTTGCCATTGTAGGGGAGAAGTCTGGAAAAAAGTTCAGCATTGCACCGTCGTTTGTTTTAACCGGACCATTGCTTCATTCAGAATCAGATTTCTGTCGTTGAAGAGCAGCAGTTTGAATAGGAAAGGTCGTGGCTTGGAGTGAGGCTCTGGAATAAACTCGATGTGCACGTTCAACCTCTATTTCTTTGTTCGCCAGCGACAGAATCCATGTCGGTAGTGATCGCTTCAGAAACCCGACTGGGTCATCTTTTTCCGCTCCTTCGGGTAGTCCTAGTAAACGGAGGTTTACTGCGTCTGCTGCGGTCTTGTAGTTCAGTCACTTGTTGCTCGAGAGAGTCCAGACGTCGAGCGTGCTCGTTAATCACCTTTTTCTGTTCTCGCTGCTCTCCAGTTAAGAAATCCACCTTGGAACACATATTTTGAATTGTTGTCATGTGAGAGGTAAATTCTGAGCGCATTGCTGTAAGTTCAGCTTTCAGAATGTCCTCAAATCGCTTCAAAGTGGCCGCCATGTTATCCTCCATGTCTGTTCGGCCTGACGTGGTTGACGATTTAGTTTTCTTCTTTAAAGGAGAGGATGATGGTGAAGAGTAAGCGAGTTTCCGACTGTGTGACATCTACAGAACATATATAAACGAAAAAACTACCCTAAATGTAAATTAATGAGATAAATGTACAGAAAAAAAGGGCTACATGTGCGGAGCTCTTCTAGCGTGCGTCTAGGCTCATGAACGCGTCACGTGATCTCCACCCACTCTTCTCTTGAAGTAGATCCCAAGACGTGAACCTTTTCTCCACGAATCCTGTATTTGAAAACAGCAAATGGCACAACAAACAGCAAAAGCAAACACATGGCATTTGTCATTGATCAAAGGATTGATGTGGTCAGTTTAAGGTCTTCTCAAGCAAAATGCCCTTAAATGAATGTAATTAAAATTATGGTCAAGATCAAGACAAAAATAAAAGCAAACAAGCTCTTTACACAATATCTGGACACATCAAAATTAAATTGCTTTACAACAAAATCAACAATAGCTGGTTAGGAGGATCAGCAAAATATTCAGTGTAACCAAATACAGTGAATTAAATTAATCAATGTTCAAAGACAATCACAACTGCATTCAAATAGATTAAACACAAAGTGAACACAAATAACATTCATTGTAGAGATGTCAATAATGTTAAAAAAGCAACAATATTTCAGCATTTTGGATTTAGAATGCCAATTTACATTTTGATATAACTTTGTTGAAACAAATAATAAGTAACTGGTTAAATAATCAAAAGAAACCAAAATAACAACACAAGATGGAAAATCCATAGTTACGATTAAGTCTGATTGAAAAGACTTCAATAACATGTCAAATCTATATGAAGCGGTGTCAGACAAATGTGAATTTGACTGTGTGTGTGAAGATTTGTAATGTTGTTCTCTGTGTGGCAGTGTTCCAGCTGAGGCTGTGTGTTTGTGTAAACATGCTCCTAACAAAGGGTGGAAGTTTTACGACAGTGTTGTTCATTTTAGTCCTGTTGTATCAGGGAGCCAGCATGGGATTTGAGTATGAGATGTGAATGTGATCTGGCTCAAAATACTTCCAAATCAATGTGTTTTTAAGGAGCATGATAAAGTGCAATGTTCAAGGCTGAATCCTGTAAGGAAGCATTTTCATCATTACTGCAATTATCACACTGGAGCCACAAGGCAATTCTTTACTCCTGTGTGTAGTTTAAACTGCAGCTATATTGAGGATAGCACAGTTTTCCACTTTTAGGAGATGAGATTCATCCTACATATAAACACAAGTACCTTAAAATTAATGAATTTTAGAATACAGTTAATTCCTTTTTGATACATGACATGCGGTCTAGAATGCATCTGTGGCCTCTAAAACCTCAGACCTGAGTGTTTTTACACCTACAGTAAGAAAATCATGTTTGAAGGAATTACTCAGTCTATGTGTACGTGTAGTATCACAAAATACCATTGTGTGGCAATGAAAATATGAATAACACAAATATAACAAATTTGGAAATGCAAACAGGATCAGCAATTATTCACTTGTATTGCTATTAGGCCTGCAAAGGAAGTTAACAGTTGCAGGCCTTGTGTTAATGCAGTTAGTTCACTAAGTGTGTTATTAGCAGATGAGTTTTTGTTACGTGAAGACCACTGATTTTTGCTCTTAAGTAATTTCCGTTTTCTCAGGAAATATGGTGGAGGTCTTCCCTGCCCCGAAGTCCAACATTGTTCCTCTCTGTGACCAAACTTTTTACAGGTCATACAAAGCCTGTTTTGTTTGCCTGAGGGTTGATTGCTGTGATCATCTGAGGTTTGAGGGTTTTTAAGACTCTCTAATGCTTCTACACCATGCGTCTTTGCTGCGCTATTTTGGTGCTGCATCACCTTTAGTACTGAAACAGGCAAACTTTTTTGAGCTACGGCCTTTTAACAAATAATTTCAGATATATTACAGGTAACTTCATCTGAAAAGTGAACATGCTTTTCAATCCCAACGCTGTTAAGCACTTTGGGAGACACAAACTTCTGTGCTTTTAGCATAGCTTTTAAATCTGCAATGGTGTCTTTTTGACTTCTGCATTTCTCAGCCAGGGCTAACTGTTCAGCTAGTAAATGATCAAGCTGTAACTGGAGATCTAGAATTTTTGCCTCTGACTTTTCTGCCTCTGATTTGTGAACATCAAATTCTTCACATCTAGCCTTTATAATTGAAGATATTTCTGACATTATGTTACGCAGTCTTGAGTAACACATGTAATTTAGTGCTTCAATTATATCGCCTCGTTTTGATTTCTTTCCATTTTTGCCAATTACATCCCACCATGCAAACAATGTAGAGTCTGAGTCTGTTAACTCAAGTCCTTCTTTGTTAAGTTTTCACAATGTAGGTTCAACTTTTTTGGTCCATAAAGCAAACAATACATCACTTTCTTTAGTAATTAACCCTTCCATCCTTAAGGATGTAATCTGAAATTTACCAAATTGAACTTTAGAAACGAATCACAGTCTTGTAATTTCGGTTTCATGCAATTTAAGCAAATGGAGGAACAATAAAAGCAGACTTAACCCCTCTTGTGGTTGGAAGGCCAGTTTTTAATCCATTCACTAGGTCAGCTGTGAAAAGCCCAGCTAAGACCGGCTAAAGTAAATTTCAGAAAAACTCACTGCAAAGGATCCCGGGTTTCGGCACCATCTGTAGAATGGTATTTGGACCACAGCGGTTCGAACTGTAGTTCTGCCGAGTGACTAAAAAGTTATCAGCATGATGGTAAAAAACTGTACATTTCTAGTCAAACCATCCTCTGCAATCTTATACCAAAAACGGAAATAAGGGCAGTATTAATAGCTATAAATGTGGGAGGGCGTTGATATTATGTGATTGTATTGTATTACAATATGGAGCAATTAAGTGTTGATGTTAAATCAAAAGTAATCCACAAATACTTGAAAATTAATTGATTTAATGACAATAATTCTCTATGGTTACAGCTGAATTCGTTACAAATAACTGTATAAAATGATAAAACATGAAATGCTAAAAACATATGATATAAATTGTACCCAGCTTAAATGTAAATTTAAGGTTACCAGAGGGAGAGGGAGAGACAGGGGGAGGGAGAAAGAGAGAGAGGGAGAGAGCCAGAGAAGATAACCTCCAGAGAAGGAGAGGAGCAGATCAGGAAAAGACAGACCAGGAAAAGAGCCAGAGCAAAGTTTACCAGCTATTTTGTATCTTTTTCTAGTATCTTAGACATAAATGGAAGATTCATGAAAACATGAGACAATGTTAGAGGTGACTTACCTGTGCTAAAGACAAACAGGACTGGACTGTTCTCAATGGGCCAAAGTCCTCTTTTCAAATGAAAGTAAAATTTGGCATTTAATTTGTAAATCAAGATCTGGAATAGGAGAGTAGAGTAGAGGGACAGAATTAAAGTCTCTTGATGTTCAGTGTTAAGTTTACACTGTCAGTGGTGGTTTGGGGAGCATCCATACCCCTCACATTGACGTCACCAGCTCCATTGAGTGCAGTGTGTCTCAGGTGCATATGCTAGTCTGCAGTCAGATACTATTGACTTCATGGCTCCCTCTGCTGACAGCTTCATGGAGATGATGATTTGACACCTGCCCACACTACCAAATGTACTAACACCTGCTTTAAGTACCATGGTATCCCTGTACTGGATTGGCCAGACCACACTCACCTGACCTAAACCTCAGAGGATCTGTGGTGTATTGTAAAGAGCAAGATTTTGGTTCAGTCCAGTGTGATGTAGGTGTCAAGAGAAGAGCTGAAGGCCTTTTTTTAGAGCAACCAGAGCCACAGACTGATCACATTATGCTACGTCACATTGCTGGAGTACATCATGCAAAAACAGCCCAGATAAAGTAATGAGAGCTTTACATGTTCATAATGTTCAGCAGTCCAACATTTCTGTGTTAAAATCCTCTTTCATCAGTCATTAGTAATATTCTACTTCTCTGAGATTCTGAACTGTAGAGTTTCATTAACTGTAAGCCATGATCATCAAAATGAAAACACTTGAGATAAATCAGTCTGTGTGTCGTAAAAATCCTGGAGAAATACTGGAATGTCGAATAAAATAATTAAACGCACAAGAACAGTTTAAACAAACAGTCAAACAACAAACATTACACTTCATTTCTCCTTTATTTATTCATTTACTTCATATTTTTTGCTCTTGTGATTTCCAGAAACTCTCTGAAGCTGACTTGAGTCTGTGAGCTGTCGATTATATATTTGACAGAGATTCAGACAGAATTCAGACATTTGACATATTCATCAAATAAAAGATCATCTCAACATGTCATCAGTTGATTTGACACATTAATACACTCATGTTAGTGAAAGACACTTTATAAAGATAAATGACAATGACAATAAAAACTGCATTGCGCGCACACACACACACACACACACACACATACATACAGAAGAGACTCCAGCACATCTCACTGTTACTGACTGCTCCTGCAGAGGATTCTGGGTAAATCTCTCGTCAGTCTTCAGCTCAGTTTCACTGATGATCCAGAATAAAACCCAAACCCAGCCCAGAGCGGCTCAGTGAATGTGGTCTGGACTGAGTGGATGAGGCTCATTGTGTCTCTATAGATGTTGTAGAAGATCAGAGTTCCTGCACTGTGATCCACAAACACTCCTATTTTCCTGCTGAGCCGCTTTACTGGGAGATCAGTGTGTGTGTTATTGTGTCTGAATGTGAAACTGGAGGAAGAGCAGAGCAAACTCCAGGACTGAGGATTATATCCAAACAAACACTCATGACCTCCTCCCTTCCTCCTGATGCTCTTATATGACACTGATATACACACATAATGATCTCCACTCCAGTCAATCTCCCAGTAACAGCGTCCACACACACTCTCTCTGCACAACACCTGAGGATAATCAAATCTGTCTGGATGATCAGGATACGGCTGATTCTCCCACACACACTTCACCTCTCTGTTCTCCTCAGACAGAATGAGACGAGTGTGTGCTGTGTTTAGATCCAGTGTGAGGAAACAGACATCTGAACACAAGAACACACACATTTATAACTACAGCTGTGTGTGTGTGTGTGTGTGTGTGTGTGTGTGTGTGTGATGAGTGACATGTGTGTGTGCGCGTGCGTGCGTGCATTTGTGTGTGTGTGTGTGTGTGTGTGTGTGTGCGTGTGTGTCTGTGTGTGAGAAAGAGAGAGAGACAGTGTGTGTGTGTGTGTGTGTGTGAGAGAGAGAGAGAGAATGAGTGTGTTTGTGTGTGTGTATGTGTGAGAGAGACAGTGTGTGTGTGTGTGTGTGTGTGTGTGTGTGTGTGTGTGTGTGTGTGTGTGTGTGTGTGTGTGTGTGTGTGTGTGTAGTCCTACATTTGCGTGGTCCTGCTGTAATCCTCGTGTCTCCTCCATGATCCAGACTGTAAACACACACAGATGGAGAGAATGAGCTGTTGAGTTTCATCTTCAGATAATAAGCTAAAGCTAGCACTGAGCTGCTCAGCTACACGCTCCAAACTCTTCAGCTAAAACACACAACACTTGTTGGTTCCAGCCGGGATGCACAATGAATCTAACACAGTGCGTTCTTTTACTGTGATGTTGGTGAAGCGAGCGCAGATACTGCTCATGTTGATGGAGACCCCCTGCTGCAACATTCATTTATTACAATGATGACACTTAGCTTCGCCATCGTTCTTCAGCACATGCAGCCTTTGAGCACATGTTGCAGTCCATCTCTAAACTATGTTCAGATTATTAAAGCTGCTAGCCAGCGCCCAACTTCCTGACAGATTAGCAAGTGAACAAATACACATGTGTGCACAGAGAAGAGGAATCCAGATGTTCATTTTAGAACAAGAGTCTGAACATTAATCTAAGTGTCTGATTCCAGAATCTGAATCCATGTTCAATCCCCAACCCTATTCCTGACCTGATATTGGAGGATTCTTCAGCAGAAATGGAGGAAGAAGTTTCTCTGCTCAGCTCAAATACAGCTGAAACTGTACAGTGTGTCCCGCTTAATGTCACAACTGAGCCAATACACTCCAACATTTACAAATCAGATTCATTTCAGACTCCATTATTTGCTCTTCATAGACATGACTGGAATACTCTACAAGCTGTATCTTCTGTCTGTCCTCACCCCATAACCCTCACAGTAAACTGAAGATCAGAAAAGAGCTTTTTACTGTCTTTTTAAAGCCATTCAGTGTAAAAGCACAAGGGCAGTGATGCTCCACATACTTGAGTTTGGCCAGTGTGTAGTTTGGATCCTCCAGTTTTTCAGAGAGCAGCTTGACTCCTGAATCTCCTGGATGATTGTAGCTCAGATCCAGCTCTCTCAGGTGTGAGGGGTTTGAAGTCAGAGCTGAAGACAGAAAACCACAGCCTTCCTCTGTCACCATACAGCCAGACAATCTACAAACACAGCAATAGTCCACATCACACAGTTGGACAATCACACATCTCTTTGTGTTGTGAAGATGCTGACTGCTGTTTCTGCTCATTGTAAGAGTCTAAATGATCATATGCATTTGTTTATATGGCAAAACATGTCTTTCACCAAAGAGGGTCCATGCAGATACTCAGATACTCAGACTCTACATTGTTTGCATGGTGGGATGTAATTGGCAAAAATTGAAAGAAATCAAAATGAGACGATATAATTGAAGCACTAAATTACATGTGTTACTCAAGACTGCGTAACATTATGTCGGAAATATCTTCAATTATAAAGGCTAGATGTGAAGAATTTGATGTTCATAAATCAGAGGCAGAAAAGTCAGAGGAAAAATTCTAGATCTGCAGTTACAGCTTGATCATTTACTAGCTGAACAGTTAGCCCTGGCTGAGAAATGCAGAAGTCAAAAAGACACCATTGCAGATTTAAAAGCTATGCTAAAAGCACAGACGTTTGTGTCTCCCAAAATGCTTAACAGCGGTGGGATTGAAAAGCATGTTCACTTCTCAGATGAAGTTTCCTGTAATATATCTGAAATGATTTGTTCAGAGGCCGTAGCTCAAAAGAGTTTGCCTGTTTTAGTACTTAAGGTGATGCAGCACCAAAATAGCGCAGCAAAGACGCATGGTGTAGAAGCATTAGAGAGTCTTAAAAACCCTCAAACCTCAGATGATCACAGCAATCAACCCTCAGACAAACAAAACAGGCTTTGTATGACCTGTAAAAAGTTTGTTCACAGAGAGGAACAATGTTGGACTTCAGGGCAGGGAAGACCTCCACCATATTTCCTGAGAAAACCGAAATTACTTAAGAGCAGAAATCAGTGGTCTTCACGTAACAAAAACTCATCTGTTAATAACACACTTAGTGAACTAACTGCATTAACACAAGGCTTGCAACTGTTAACTTCCTTAGCAGCCTAATAGCAATACAAGTGAATAATTGCTGATCCTGTTTGCATTTCCAAATTTGTTATATTTGTGTTATTCATATTTTCATTGCCACACAATGGTATTTTGTGATACTACACGTACAAATAGACTGAGTAACTCCTTAAAACATGATTTCCATACTGTAGGTGTAAAAACACTCAGGTCTGAGGTTTTAGAGGCCACAGATGCATTCTAGACCGCATGTCATGTATCAAAAAGCAATTAACTGTATACTAAAGTTCATTAATTTTAAGGTACTTGTGTTTATATGTAGGATGAGTCTCATCTCCTAAAAGTGGAAAACTGTGCTATCCTCAATATAGCTGCAGTTTAAACTACACACAGGAGTAAAGAATCGCCTTGTGGCTCCAGTGTGATAATTGCAGTAATGATGAAAATGCTTCCTTACAGGATTCAGACTTGAACATTACACTTTATCATGCTCCTTAAAAACACATTGATTTGGAAGTATTTTGAGCCAGATCACATTCACATCTCATACTCAAATCCCATGCTGGCTCACTGTTACAACAGGACTAAAATGAACAACACTGTGGTAAAACTTCCACCCTTTGTTAGGAGCATGTTTACACAAACACACAGCCTCAGCTGGAACACTGCCACACAGAGAACAACATTACAAATCTTCACACACACAGTCAAATTCACATTTGTCTGACACCGCTTCATATAGATTTGACATGTTATTGAAGTCTTCAGACTTAATCATAATTATGGATTTTTCATCTTGTTTTGTTATTTTGGTTTCTTTTGAGTATTTAAGGTAAGGTCAAATGTATTGTCTCCTGAAAGAGAAATTAGTTTTAGAAAAGGGTTCTGCTGTACATAAACACCAGCAAGACAACATCTTACACACATACACAATACAAATCTAATCCTAAAACACCTCCTAATATAAAAAAGATTCCATAAAATCAATCATGTTAAAAGAATTATATAAAAATAAAATACAATGTGCCACACTGCCCTCTGTTATGCCGACCCATCCAGTTATCTTAATCTTGACCGTCCTACCCTACTTGCTCATTGATCAATTTAATTGAAAAAGGAACCAAATAATGTTTATATCTATTATACTTGCATAACGGGACCCTGTATCTCCTACCAGAATTCATCAGCTCATACTCCAAAGACAGCACATGTCAAGAATCCGATTAAATCTTGTTGGCTTGTTTATAGGGTTGGTCGTTCTTGAACGATTCGTTCATTTTGAACGAATCTTCAATATGACTCGGGAACTACGAGTCCTCTCAGGGAGTGATTCGTTCATCCGCGCGTGCGCACATTTGTGCAGGTATCGTTCATTTTTCAAGTCTTTTGAGTCGTTCATCACGGAAAGGCATAAGCCAATCATTTGCGTTTAGAGCCGGAAAGAGATTTGATCCGTTCATATCTCGAGTCCTCTATCGAGTTTGAGTCATTTGTTCATCACTGAAAGGCAAGCCAATCATATGCGTTTAGAGCCGGAAACAGATTTGATCCGTTCATGACTCGAGTCCTCTATCGGGTTTGAGTCATTAGTCTTTCTTACTTGATTTAACATTACAGCAGAATTGTGTGTAGAAATTAGTAAATGGTTTCAAATCCTCTTTAGAGACAGGTGCATCCTAATTATATATTATATTATATTATATTATATATATTATTATATTATTATTACTATTAATATTATTATTATTATTATTATGTGCGTTTCTGATCTTAAACTGACTGTAGCTCCACTGTACACTGCAACGAGAACCTCAGTCAGTAATACTTATGTAAAACTACATTTTTGTTGCATCATGGATCATATTTTAGACTTTTCATAAAATCATCAAACAATGTGTACCTAAAAAGCATTTTCTTAAAAATAAAAAAGGTCTGTCCTATTGTCACTAAGTTGTTGTTACTTTTTCTGGTGGATATGTGGTTTTATTTTTTGTACAAATAAGTGGACCCATGCTTTTAAAATGTCTATTCACTGCCTTGCTATCAGAAAACAAACACTAAGCTAGGCTATATGATAAATTAATCAAATTCTACAATTACAAGTGATTTGTAATTTGTTCATTTGTACCCCATTTTTTGTTTAATAATGTTTTTCTATTCAGACTTTATGTATTGGTCTAATATTTGTAAAAAGATTGCATTTACATTTACTTATTTAGCAGAAGCTTTTATACTGTGACCAACAAGTAATGACAAAAGAAGCACTTCAAATCATCTGAGAGAAGAAACAGACTCAGCCTATTGAAAGTTTGAGTTGTGTTTTTGAATGCTAGTAACAAGTAAAGCCACAGAGTGTTGTTTCAAAGCTTATTTAATTCTAATTACTCAAAAAAGCCAAGCTTGTTGTACACTGTTGTTTTAATATTCTAGTCAATTAGTTGAGCTCATTAGGCTCTGTGGCTTTTGTATTTTTTATTTGAATTTATTTTTCACTTAAATTGCTGTTTCATAAAAAAAAATCTATTGGGCATAGTTGCCCTATTTGATATAAAGCTTTTATGGCACAAACGTGTTATTTAAAGCTTAGTTATTTTTATTTATTAAAAAGCTTAGCTTGATGTGCACTATTTAGTTTTTCTTTTGTTTGTTTTTATTATTGTGATTTTAAAGGAATCTTTTTTGTTATAAAGCTTTTCTGGTAAAAAATAGTAATAAAACAATAAACAACATTTAAACAGTGTTTATGTTTCTAATGCCTGCAGCATCATGTTACAAAACGCTTCACAAAGACAATTTGATTTATTCAATAACTCATCTCATATGCTTTCTTTCACGTTATGTGACAAAAGAACGAATGACTCGTTCTTAAAGTGATTCATTCATTTCGCGCATGTGGCGCACGTTTTGTAGCGCGGGAGAAGATTCGTTCATTTTTCGAGTCCTCTATCGGGTTTGAGTCATTCGTTCATCAAGCCTAGTAGCCATACTAGCCAATCGTATGCATTTAGAGCCGGAAAAGGAATTGATCCGTTCATCTCCCGAGTCGTTCAACACGTGACAGACAGAAGCCAATCGTATACATTTAGAGCCGGAAAAGGAATTGATCCGTTCATCTCCCGAGTCTTCGGGTCTGAGTCATGGCTCTTTACAATCGGTCACGTGATGAACGAACCAGAAGACCCGAAAGGTGAGCTAATCATGGCTCCTTTCAGTTCAGCAGGTAAACAATAAATTATTATTTTCTCCCTCTTATAGCATTCTATTGATGACTTGTTTGTAGTGTGATCAACCTTGGGCTAGTTGTAGATGTGTTTGCAAGCAATTCGTAACATTTTAATAATATTTTGGCAAATTGAACCAAATGAACGAAATGACTCGAAAAAAGATTCGTTCATCTCGATGAACGAGACTCAAAGAACCGAGTCAGTAAAATGATCCGAACTTCCCATCACTACTTGTTAGATTGTGCACAACTCAAAGATGTCTTTTAGTGAACCAAGTGTCTTAATTTCCAGTCGTTCAGTCGTTTGTATAAAGGGTGAACAAAAATGGTGAACTTACACACCCTTGTGGCGCCCCTGTACTGCTTGTTGCTACGTCAGATAACCCTGAATTAAATTTTACTTGCTGTGTCCTGTCTGTTAAAAAAGAATCAAACCATTTAATACAAAAGGGTTCACTTGCAGTTTTACCAGCTTTTCCCAAAGTTTATGTGGTGGAATTGAATGAAATGCTGAACTGAAATCGATAAAAAGTAACCTAGCATAAGCAACTGGGCTTTCTAGATGCTTTAAAACAAGATGTGTTCCAGTGGAAATTGCATCAACAGTGCCGCGGTTACTTTTGTATGCAAATTGATACTGGTCTAAGTATGGCTCAGCTTCCTTACGCAATTCTTTTATTATAATCTTCTCAAATGATTTCATGACATTTGATGTTAGGGCCACTGGCCTATAATCATTATTGTCTTGTGGACAAGCCTTTTTTGGGATTGGGATTATCACAGATTTTTTCCAGAGCTTTGGTACTGTATGTGTGTCAACTGAGAGTTGAAACAGGCGATGCCAGGCTGGTGTGAGCTCCTCAGCAAATGTTTTTAGAAGAAAGCATGTCATACCATCGGGTCCCATTGCCTTACTAGAACATAAAAATTTAAAAACCTTAGTCACGTCTCCTTGATGTATGAACCTCCTATTTTCAGCCATGTTGCAATTTACTTCCCCTAAAATGTCTTCACATTTTTCCAAATTATCAGTCTCAAATCTCATATAAAACTTATTCAATTCATTTGCCTTATCAGATTCGTTACAGGCGAACAATGCCTTTCTTTTTGGGCTCAAATTTGTCATTCTCCGAATTGAGTTCCATAGCTCTTTTGTATTGGATTTTAACAAATGTTGTTCAGTCTGTTCTTTATATTGTATCCGTGCAATCCTTAGTTCCTGATTAAGGTCTTTTTGTGCTACTCTAAGCCCCACAGTATCACCCGACCTAAAGGCCAATTTCTTCCTTTTGATGCAGCTTTTAATTCCCCCAGTTTTTTAACCTTTACTTATTATTTGTTTCAACAAGTTATATTAAAATGTAAATTGGGATTCTAAATCCAAAATGCTGAAATATTGTTGCTTTTGTAACATTAATGAATTAAATGTTATGTGTTCACTTTGTATTTAATCCATTTGAATGCAATTGTGATTGTCTTTGCGTTTAATTCACTGTATTTGGTTACACTGAATATTTTGCTGATCCTCTTAACCAGCTATTGTTGATTTTGTTGTAAAGCAATTTCATTTTGATGTTTCCAGATATTGTGTAAAGAGCTTGTTTGCTTTTATTTTGTCTTGATCTTGACCATCTTTTTAATTGCATTAATTTAAGGGCATTTTGCTTGAGAAGACCTTAAACTGACCACATCAATCCTTTGATCAATGACAAATGCCATGTGTTTGCTTTTGCTGTTTGTTGTGCCATTTGCTGTTTTCAAATACAGGATCCATCGAGAAAAGGTTCACGTCTTGTGATCTACTTCAAGAGAAGAACAGAGGTCCCTGCATCCCTCAGCACCTATTCTTGTGGGGGTATGAAAGACAATTTGCATATAAGCAGTGCAACACCATTCGACTAAAGCCTCTCACACAGGTCTGAAGGACAACAAAGACTGACCAACCTTATTCCTGCAACAAGCCTGGACAGAAAGTCCGAAGATGACAGCAGCACACAACACAAGGCATATTTTCATCATTAATGTCACCTTTTGTCTCTTTCTGTGTCACAACGGTGCCAGGGGAGGACTCTAAGAGCCTAAATGATCATATGCATTTGTTTATATGGCAAAACATGCTGACTCCAAAGGCAGATACTGATAAGATCAGGGCCTGCTATGTGGACTTTGGGGGTTTTATGATGTGGTCACATGTTGATTGGTCAGTTTGAATGTCTCAGCATTTGGCCTTTAGTCACATGGTCAAGAAAGATACAAAATAGCTGGTAAACTTTGCTGTCTCTTTTCCTGGTCTGTTCTCTTCCTGGTCTGCTTCTCTCCTGTTCTGCTCCTCTCCTTCTCTGGAGGTTATCTTCTCTGGCTCTACTGCTCCCAGGCTCTTTGAGGCCTACTTACTCTTTGGGCTTACTCACACTATGCTATCCAAACTGTGCCCAGGCCCGTTTCCCGGATCGTTTGAGAAGTGTGAGTGCTCTGAGTCGGGCTCATACACGGTTCACTTGGGCGGCCTTGGCCCGGTTGGAAGAGGTGGGCCTGAGCGCGGTTCACTTGGGCTCAGGCGCGGTACGCTTACAGTGTGAGGCCGTACTCACACTATGTACAGTTGCCTTAAACCGGGCCGAAGCACAATTGCGCTCCCTCCCCTCTCCCCCAGCGGCCCGCACTCACATTACATTCCGGCCTGGGCACGGTTACGTCATCGATGACTCGCAGTTCAGTAAGCGCTTCCGCTCAGCACAGTGGAGATTTCTTTAGTTTTATCGTTTAAGTCATTTGATATGCTGTGACACGCAGTCATATATTTCGCCGAGCAGATCAGCCACTTTTGACGCTCATAAACAATCATCAAGTCCTCGTGCTGCAGGAATTAGGAAGTTTGCTGAAGGTGCAGCTGTAGTGCAGTGAGGGGTTTGCGTCTTTAATAAACTTCTACAGTTTGCGTTCATTGAACAGTACGAATGATTAATTAATCCATATCAAACAGATTTGTGTAGGCGATGACTTTTTTTATTTACGAGGACTTTAAATGGGTAATTTAAGCGCAGATGGGTCATTTAAGGCATATCACAGCCTCATTTCTCGCTTTCAGTTTCGGGCTCAGGCACGCTTGCACTCACACTGCAAGCGTACCGCGCCTGAGCCCAAGTGAACCGCGCTCAGGCCCACCTCTTCCAACCGGGCCAGGGCCGGCCAAGTGAACCGTGCCCGAGCCCAATTCAGAGCACTCACACTTCTTAAACGATCCGGGAAACGGGCCTGGGCACGGTTCGGATAGCATAGTGTGAGTAAGCCCTGAGTGCAAGCGTGCCTGAGCCCGAAACTGAAAGCGTGACGTGACTTTTAAGGGACTGTTTTATATGGATTAATTAATCATTCGTACTGTTCAATGAACGCAAACTGTCGTAGATTATTAAAGACACAAACCCCTCACTGCACATCAGCTGCAGCTTCAGCAAACCACCTAATTCCTGCAGCACAAGGACTTTATGATTGTTCATGAGCGTCAAAATGGCTGATCTGTTCGGCGAAATATTTGACTGCGTGTCATTGCATATCAAACGACTTAAAAAATATAAATAAAGAAATCTCCACTGTGCTGAGCGAGAGCGCTTACTGAACAGCGCGTCATCAATGACGTAAGCATGCCCAGGCCCGAATGTAAGCGGGCAGTCGGGGAAAACGGGAGGGGGAACAAGCGTGCTTTGGCCCGGTTCAAGGCAACTGTACATAGTGCGAGTACAGCCTTAGTCTCTCTCTCTCCCTCCCTGTCTCTCTCTTTCTTAGGTAACTTTAAATTTACATTTAAGCTGGACACAATTTATATCATATGTTTTTATCATTTTATGTTTTATCATTTTATACAGTTATTTTATAACTAATTCAGTTGTAACACAAACTAATACAATACAATCACATAATATCAACGCTCTCCCACATTTTAAGCTATTAATGCAGCCCTTATTTCCATTTTTGGTATAAGATTGAAGAAGAATGGTTTGACTAGAAATGTACAGTTTTTTACCATCATGCTGATAACTTTTTAGTCAGTCGGCAGAACTACAGTTTGAACCGCTGTGGTCAAAATACCATTCTACACATATTATTGTAGCACAGTTTGTGCTGAAGACAAATAAAATACACGTTGGCCAGTACTGTGTAATAAGTAGCTGAAATAAGCACAAATGTCAGGGCATGTCAAAACATCTCAGGGGCCCCAAAATCACCTCAGACCCCTGAGGGTTAACTACAGGTATAGTCTGAGCAGTGTGAAACATAATTACTGATAAACCATAATTCCTGTTCTCTGGAGTTTAGTATCACCCAGGGTTAACAAGTTCAAGCATGGAAAGCCCTAATATGAAACGGTCTGTCTGTAGTTGTTATTGAGTGGAGAATCATTTACCTCAGTGTCTCCAGTTTACAGTTTGGACTCTTCAGTCCATCAGAGAGAAGCTTCAATCCTGAATCCTGCAGGTCATTGTTACTGAGGTCCAGCTCTCTCAGGACACAGTTTGAGGATTGTAGAACTGAAGACAAACTCTCACAGGACTGAACAGTGAGATTACATGTGAGCAATCTGAGAAAGAACACACATTACTAATAACCACACTGATAATGTGATCTGTATGATGTAACAAAAGAAAAAAATCAATCAATCAATCAATCAAATAATCAATTAGGTGCTTAAACTCAGACCTCAGTGTCTCCAGTTTACAGTTTGGACTCTTCAGTCCATCAGAGAGAAGCTTCACTCCTGAATCCTGCAGGTCATTGTTACTCAGGTCCAGCTCTCTCAGGACACAGTTTGAGGATTGTAGAGCTGAAGACAAAGTCTCACAGCACTGAACAGTGAGATTACAGCCCTGTAGCCTGTGTAGAGGACAAACACAATATTGATATGTTGATCTGGTGTGTTTAATAGTCTGAAGCACATATGACTGTAGTGACTGGTATAACTTCACTAATTAGTGAGCACATCTGGTGATTTTAACCTTAAATAAAATTTATGTCCATAAAACACAGTAAAATGGCTTCCTTCAGATGATCCAATAGCCCAGCTCTTTATTAAACACCTTTTTCATTTGTTTGATTTATTATTAACAAACAAACTAATAACAATCATTTTCTGTCGCATCTTTAAAAGTTGCATCTCAAAGCACTTTTCAAAATAGTGAAACAGATGAGTATGTAACAGAAATATAGAAAATAAATCAATATATTCATTGCTGTTTGCTGTTTGTGTGTTTTTGTTTCTAAAGATTCCTCCATGTCAGTGATAAGGACTGCCTGCCCTATAATCTTGCCTGCAGCTCCTCAGCCTAATCCAGCCATGTCCACCATTTCAGTTGTCTCTAGTACAGCAGTTTCAATGTTCTCTAGTACGTCAGACACAGTTTCTAGTGTTATCGGTATGTTGTAGCGGGACATAAACAAGGATGTAAACAACAGGAAATGCTAAAAAAATGCTAAAAATTCATATTTATCCATCAAACCGCTGTAAACACACACAATATTCAGCAGCGCTGCAGTGTCTCTCTATGTGGACGCTTTCCCTGCGTTCTACACCTCAAATAACAAACTCACAATAGATATGAGAATGTTTCATATTACTGACACATGCTTATTCTGAATATATGTGAAAGACACTTGTCAGATGATATTTTAGAGAGCAGGCGTGAGGTTCAGCTGTGTCCTCTATGTCATTTTCTGTCTGATTCAGGCTCACACTGATACGGCTAACAGCTACTCTGACTGGCAGTATTTACACAGCGCAAAAGTGCGTGCTTGTGACACTTTTCCTGGTGAGGTGGAGCCAATCCGCGAATCACAGCACAGTATGTTAGCTGACCAAACAGAGCCTCTTGAGGACAGGCCTTTCAGAGGAACTAGGAAATATGACATTTGTCTTCATGTTAGCAGAGTAGCTGTATATAATCAAAAGTAAGATAAAAAATAACCTGATTTTCTACAAGTGAAGCATGAGCACACATTGCATTGCATCTTATCAACACAGCCAAGCCTTAAAATACACTCTGAACCACCCCTTTAAGGACATCCAGGCAGTCTAGAGGTGTTTAAACCTCCAGAAAGGTGGGCTCGCATCATCATGGGGGGTTATACCAGCTCCACTATAGCTCTGTACATAAAAACACATAATACATGCAAACACACAAGGAATTAAAGTACATAAACTCACAACACAGAGTAAAAGCTAAAGAAAATAAGTGTGTTTTCAGTGACCTCTGAAAAGACTCAAGAGTTGGAGAAGTTCTTATGGAGAGTGGAAGATCGTTCCAGAGTCTTGGAGCTGCTACTGAAAAAGCTCTGTCACCTCCACATTTCAAGCGTGATCGTGGAACTTGCAAATAGAGTCGAACCTTAGAGTTAAGAGATCTCACGGGTTGCTGTATATTAAATAACTCAGAAATACACTCAGGGCACTCAGGACTTGGCAATATATTGTAAGACTTGAGGTACCACAAATACTTTGATGTCTTTGACAATTCAAACATGGACAGATAACACAGAGACAATTGAATCCACCCCACCAGGTGGAAATGCGGAAAGCCTCTCCTTCATTTACATTTGAAACATCTCCGGAAACCCCCCTGTCACTCACTCCCTTTTTCCCCCAATTCACACAGAATGGTCATTTCAAAGTATGAATGTTCTAAATCAATCCAAGTGACTTTATCTATCTTGTCTGATATCATTTGAAATGTCTCAGTGCGACTGGTACAATGGTCTCATTCCCTCAGAAATAGACATAATCAAAATAATAGATATATAACTTCAGGTATCTTTTGAACCACTGCTAAGGGTGTGCCTTTACCTAGGGGGCCTTTATTCAAATGACCATTTGTTCCCTGTAGGCAGAAACTCTTCTAACATGCCATTAAATGTAAATGCCTTTTGTTATTCGACAAACACCCATCCTTGAGGAGACTCTTGGTTTGACTACTTAAGGAACAGTTTCTAAATGTTCGACGCGATTCTGTATCCAGATTAGCCCGTAGCGTGGAGCTCTCATGCTCCACGCTATGTATATTTTGATGTCAGGTATGCATCTTTTGATCTTGGATTTATCTTTGATAATTTGATGTTTTGTATTGATCGTTTATGAATGACTGAATGAATTGGCATAAAACACATTTACCTGACTAATAAATTGTTATGTTTTGAATTATTCAAACAGATTTCGTGTTATTATCTTTAGTAGATTACGTTAAGTCCATAGCACCACAAACCCCTGTACAGGTTAGTAACAGACTAAAACACGATAGACGGAGCAGCGTGGCACGCTATACGATGTTCTTAGAGCTCCGACTAACACATTGGCATAATACAAGTATACTTAGACGGTAAAAGGCTATCTGAAGAGATAGACCTTCATCTCTAAATTCTGATTTAGTAGATAGCTGATCTATGGGGACCACATAAAAAATATTCTAATCTGAGTACGTAGGGTTCTGCCTTTTTAGAATAGTGGTTAATCGCCTCTGTTTAATGACCAAGACTGACATGTTTGTGTTAAGAGATTGTATACTCGGCCGGTACAAGACTCGGGATGTTATAGGAATCCGAATGAACGAGAATAACATACAATAATGAATCGAAGAGAATATTCAATCATAACCTATAGTAATATTAAAAGAAACAAAATAACCTTATCAATGTTTTAGAATTGGAGTCAGATAAAACGAGAAGGAATATATTAATATTCTAAATCATCTCATACTAAAATTGGAGTCAGATATGAGTTAAAGTTAAATCAACATTGTGCACTGAAAAGACTGAACAGGCAATAAACCTTCATCCACCAGTAGATACCGTCGTTGGACTAACTGGTTGGACCCTACAATATCTAAGATAGAAAAAACTATTTTTGACAACCGCATTAATTTAGCGATCAAATTTAAGCTCAGAGTCAAAGATAACACCAAGACTTTACAGAGGAATGTATTTTTCCAGGAAGCAATGACAGATTACCGTTAGAATCTGAACCTTTTAGACCAAAAACAATCAATTCACACTTGTCCTCATTCAGTTGGAGAAAGTTATTCGCTTACCAATCTCTCACATCAGCCAAACAATTTAACAAAGCCTGAAGGGAGGATTGATCCCCAGATTTTATGGGGAAGTAGATTTGAGAGTCATCAGCATATAGATGGTAATTTATGCCATGCTTTTCAAAAATATTTCCCAACTGAAGAACATAAAGGGAAAACAAAACCAGACCCAGTATCGAGCCCTGTGGAACCCCACACATTAATTAAATGACAGAAGAACAAGAGTTGCTCAAACTGACTGATATAGTTCTATCCTTCATATATGAAGAGAACCAGTCCAAGGCTAGACCCTGGATACCAGCATGCTCTCTAAGCTGTTTAATGAGGCTGTCATGATCCACTGTATCAAAAGCAGCAGTGAGATCCAATAATAGAAGAACAACAGGGCTACCTGAATCAACCTCCAACAAGACATCATTTGAAACCCTCAATAGAGCGGACTCTGTGCTATGACCAGCTCTAAAACCTGATTCAAACTTATCAAAATTATTATAATTCAACATGAAATCATTCAGCTGTACAGACACAATCTTTTCTAAAACCTTTGAGATAAAAGGCCAGATCCACAGGATCTGCCCTGGTTTACTGTCCAGTAGTCCCTGCCTTGGATTTGTCCTCCTCCCTATCCACCTGCCTGTCAGTTTCCCCCTCTCCTGAAATCTTTTATATCCAGTAGATTAAGTGGAGTCTGCACTACCTTTATGATTCAACATGATTAGACTTCTGATTCTAAAGACACATTTGACTGTACAGAGCCGTTTCGGCACGACAGCATGGAGATCTTTAATCATCTAAATGCTGAAATTAGAAAGTTGTATGGAAGTGGCTAAATCAACTACTCTTTTAGGATGAGTGAGCAGTTGGTAACCAGACTATTTAAGTATTAGCTAACCCTACATCCTCTGACTAACTTTATGATGTTGACATACTGTCTGTGAGAAGACACGCAAAACCCGAGGTGTAGAACTCTGAGCGGCGTTTGGTCCCTAATGAACACATAACTGAAGAGTATGGGATCAGATATAAATTAAACTCTAAATTGAGTCATAAATGATGAATGTGATCCATTTCTGCAATTAGAAACACAGTCTAAATTTGACGGTCACTTAAAATTGGAGTCAGATTAAATTCGGAGCTAAAAAACAAATATAAATAAATTCTAATAAATAACTAAATTATTTTCAGAAGCACTAGAAAAAGGTTACATGCACTTAACCTTTAAAACATGCTGTTAGTTTCATCATTGGGCTAATAGATGGACTTCTACAGATAAAGAATGAAGCACTTTGACTTACAGAGCTCTTTTGGAGGTTTTGATGACTGCTGATAGTCTGATGAGACACTCGTCTGATCTCTGGAATTTCTGAAGCTCAAACTCCTCCAGCTCCTCCTCTGAGGTCAACAACACAAAGACCAGAGCAGACCACTGGGCAGGTGAAAGGTCAGCAGATGACAGACTTCCTCTACTAAGGTGAGACTGAATCTCTTTCAGCAGAGTTTGGTCGTTCAGTTCATTCAGACAGTAGAACAGATTGATGGATCTCTCTGGAGACAGATTCCCTTCAAGTTTCTGCTTGATGTGTGCAATTATTTCCTCTTTGCTCTGGTCACCGTCATCCTGCTGTGTCAACAGGCCTCGTAAGAGTTGTCGATTATACTGGAGTGACAGACCGAGAAGGAAGCGAAGGTAAAGGTCCAGATGTCCATTCTCACTTTCTAGAGCCTTGTCCACTGCAGTCTTCAGCAAATCAATCATGGACTTATTTCTGCTTTTTTCTGCTTGTGTCTTGTCATTATCTAGAAACAGATGTTGATAAAGTGCTGCAATGAACTCTTGAATGCTCAAGTGAAGAAAGCAGTACATGGTATGAAGAACAAATCCTGTCTCCTTCTTAAAGATCTGGGTACACATGCCCGAGTACACCGATGCCTTATTGACATCAATGCCACAGTCTTTCAGATCGCTCTCATAGAAGATCACATTGTTTCTTTCCAGCTGCTGGAAGGCCAGTTTCCCCAGTGAAAGGATGAAGTTTTGATCCCAGGAAACATCTGGTGTGTTTTCTCCATCATACTTTCGTCTGCTCTGCTGGATCTGAAAGCGGAGAAAGTGTGTGTACATCTGTGTCAGAGTCTTGGGAGATTCCTGCAGTGTTTCAGCATTAGCCCTGTGTTTCAGTGCAATATTTCTGTTTCCCTTCAAAATGTTCTGGAGAACAGTGGCTGATATCCAGCAGAAGACTGGGATGTGGCACATAATAAAGAGACTCTTTGACTGTTTAATGTGATCAATGACTTCTCTGGCCTGATTCTGATTTGTGAGTCTCTTTCTGAAGTACTCCTCCTTTTGGGCATCATTGAATCCTCGTAACTCTGTCAGTCGGTCGATACAGTCAGAAGGAATCTTACTGGCAGCTGCTGGTCTGCTGGTGATCCAGATGAGAGCAGAAGGAAGCAGATTTCCCTTGATGAGGTTCGTCAGGAGAACATCCAGAGAGACTGCTGAAGATACATCACAACACGTCTCATTACCAACAAAGTTCAGAGGAAGACGACATTCATCCAATCCATCAAGGATGAACAGGACTTTGAATCGTGTGCTTCTTGTAAGGTTCAGTCCTTTAGTCTCTGGGAAAAACTGAGTTATGAGCTCTTTTAAACTTTGTCTTTCTTTCTCCTTTAAGTTCATCTCTCGGAATGGAAGAGGAAATATGAAGCTGATGTCTTGATTTTCTTTTCCTTCAGCCCAATCCAGAACAAACTTTTGCACAGAGACTGATTTCCCGATGCCAGCAACTCCTTTTGTCAGGACAGTTCTGATCTGCTCGTCTTGTTCAGGTGTTTCAAACAAATGTTTGCATTCAACCTGTATCTCTAGTGACTGATGACGTCTGGAAGCAGCTTCAATCTGTCTGATCTCATGTTCAGTGTTGACCTGTTCACTCGCACCCTGAGTGATATAGAGATCTGTGTAGATGTTATTCAGAAGTGTGGAGTCTCCTTGCTGAGCAATTCCTTCAAACACATTTTGATATTTCTTCTTCAGGCTACATTTAAGCTGATTAATGAAGAACAGCTCACCTAAACACAGAAGCAAAGACACAGATAGTTTTAATCTTTACTTTTCCAGTTTCATTTGTAGGAGACAGTTTGCTAAATTGCCATGAGCCAGCAAGCATTGGTCCGATGGCAAAATCATGTGCCTGGCCAAAAATGGTCGCAGAAGATCGTAGATCATTTACGCACCATTGTAAATCAGTAGTGAAAGGGACCTCCACAAATTATGTCCTTTTTATATGCATTTATAATATGTATTCTAGCACAATTGAAAATAACAATTAAAACATCAGTATAAGTATGTTCAATCAGTGTGAAAAGCAAATGAATGGAAGCGGTAAGTTTTGTCAGCGCTAGTGTATGGATGCAAAACAAAACTTAAAGCCCAAATTGGAGTGCAGCTCTGGCCAACTGCCCAAACAATAAATGGACAGCTTCTCCAACAAACTCTCTCACTGAGTTAAAATAAGGGTGCTGATAAGTATAAGGTATGCTGAAGGTACGCCCCAACCTAGAACAGACAGAACATACAAAAACACAAACCAAAACAATGCAGTCCTAACACACCCCCTCTAAAAAAATTCTCACATCAAAAATGAATAACATACACACATATAGGAGTAGGTCAAGTCACATCAATTAGAGACCAAAATACCACCTCATCACTTCACCACAGGGGCACATGACAAGGTGTCTGCAAATAAATTAATGTGTTTAATCGTCAAGTTGTATTAAGCGTTGACTCTGACTCTGCAATGAATGAAGGAATGTCAAAGGATTGTGATCAGACTAAATTACTAAATTACAACTAAATTAATTACAAATAACTGTATAAAATGATAAAACATGAAATGATAAAAACATATGATATAAATTGTACCCAGCTTACTATAAATGTAAATTTAAAGTTACCAGAGAGAGAGGGAGAGACAGGGGGAAGGAGAGACAAAGAGGGAGAGGGAGAGAGCCAGAGAAGATAACCTCCAGAGAAGGAGAGGAGCAGAGCTCAGGAAAGCGCAGAGAAGAAAAGCGACAGAGCAAAGTTTACCAGCTATTTTGTATCTTTCTTGACCATGTGATTAAAGCCCAAATGCTGAGACATTCAAACTGACCAATCAACATGTGACCACATCGTAAAACCCCCAAAGTCCACATAGCAGGCCCTGATCTTATCAGTATCTGCCTTTGGAGTCAGCATGGACCTTTTTTGGTGAAAGACATGTTTTGCCAAATAAACAAATGCATATGATCATTTAGACTCTTACAGCACCATACTCTATCCCACGTCCTTGCTCAAATAAGAAACCGGTCCCTGTGCATATTCACATTTAGTTAAATTTAAATTAGCTTCAGCTAAATGTTTAAGTAATTCTCACACCCGTCTCACGTGTTGTTCCCAGTTTTTGTTGTTAATTCTAACATAATAAGAATATAGCCCTGAAGAAGTTACAAAAGCAGTAATCTGTGCCCTTCTGGGCCCGAGACGACAAAGGCACCTGCCATTATCCTTTGAGTAAATGAAGTTTACTAACATATCTTGCTGAGCCCACTTAATCAATGCAATCTTCCATTCTTGGGACAGGAAAAGTGTCAGGTTTAGTAATTTTATTAATTTTATGATAATGTATGTTCCATCTGGTTTTCTAACCAGTAAACACGCCGATCCCCAACTCGAACATGATGGTTTTGCGATGTTATTCTTCAGCATGTACTGAATCTCTGACTCTAATTTATTATGTTTTCAAAAAGGACGCTGGCATATAGGAAGCATCACCCACATCCACGTCATGCACTATTAAATGCGTTTGTGTTGGAACATCCCCAAACAACTATGGAAACTCACGGATCAACTGTGACAGCTCCGCTCGCTGCAAAACAAACAAGTGAGACAACAAATCCTCCAAATCTTTCAGAGTCTCAGAATTTTTAATTGGGGTTGCGCTACAGCATCATCCAAAAACATACCACTCCCGGGTGATTTAATATCAGCTGCTTGACAATCGCGGGAGAAAAAAGGTTTCAGCAAGTTACAGACTTGTTTTTTTTTTCTTTATATCTGGAGTTCAATTTCATAATTAAGATCAGACAATGCATGCACCACAGTACACGCTCCCACATATCTTGTGCAGAACAGAGAGCTCACTAAGGACAGCAATGACAAAACCTGATCCCCCGAATTGAATATGCGCTGTTCAGACTGATGATCATTTTAATTTGCACCTTTTCCAAATTCTTTCATGCAGCCTGACCAGCTAAAAATAAGCGTATTTTCAACCCGTTCACATATTCAAGTAAACTTTTTGGGGGCTGTTTACCTTTTAACTGATCACCGATAACAGCAAGCGGGCCTCGCACTTTGTGCAAGTTGCAAGTCCATTTGACTAAAACCCAAACTAGACTGTGTGACCACCCTTGTGGCTAACAAAAGCCACAAAAGCCCATCTTCCCAGTCTCAAATTAATTCGACACAATACGCACGCAACAGACACTTCGGTGTTTGTGAAATTTCTTTACACACCTTGACTCTGAGGATGTTGCGTGCTGGAACGGTGATGTTGAACTCTTAATTGCTTTAAAATCTCTGCAAACATTTTTGAAGTTTGTTCCCTGGTCACTTTCAATGACCTTAGGCAAACTGAAGATTAAGATGAATTGAGACAGGGCTTTTACTACAGACTAGGTAGTGATGTTACGCATTACAGTCAAGAGGAATTTACTTACCAATTTAGAGGGAGGTAACGGACCAACACAGTCTATTAACAAATATTCAAAGGCTGCTCTACTGGAGGAATTGGATATAGTGGGACGAGATTCAGTGGCTGATTAGATTTTCCGGTCACTTGGCACATGTGACATGTTCTAATAAACCACAAGATTATCTTTTTTGAAAGCAGCCAATAAAACTGCCGCAAAACTCTAGCATATGTGTTTTTTTATACCCAAGTGACCAGCTATATTACCATGAGCCAATCAGAATACAACATCTCTGAATTTCTCAGGTACAACAACTTGAACCACCGACTCACCACCACTATCCTCCTTTAGGGCAAGCCACTTATGCAGAAGCACCCCATCATTGATAAAGTATCCAGACGCAGCACTCTTTACTTCCTCCGGTGGAAGAACAGCAGCAATCAATTTTTTCCTATCCAGGATCATTCCTCTGGGCAACAAAAAAATTCTGACTGAGAAAATTTTGACAAGAAAGACAGTCCAGGAGTGACCGACTCGACCGGTACACAGGTATTATTCAGGTTAACAGACTCTTTCAACATTTTTTGACTTGTGCACAAGACACATTTTCAGGCAACTCACGACATTCTTGATCAAGAACAGATCAAATTGGTGCAGGGGTCAATCAAAATAAACTTGTGCAAAGGAACAGACAACGTTTGAAATGCAATTCCTCAAATCAAAACATTCCTACTGACATATGAACTGGATAAAGATGGAAATATGGAATCCAAAATAATAGACTCTGAAGATCCTTTAAAGGACTCTCCCAGTACCTCTCAAAACACTTACAGGTACGCTCATATGTCCCTCTAAAAGAGAAACATAACCTTGAGAAATAACTGGTGCATACCTAGTGTTACATTTAATTTCAGCACAATTTCCTTTTATCATAGACAAGTCTTCCGTACAGCATACAGCTGGAGCCTGCGGCAAGCAAGTAGTCAAAAGCACAGGCGCCGAATTCATATTCTTGCCATGTACCTGCTTATTTTTTAGCACAGGACACTCATTTTTCCAGTGCCCGACCTCTAGACAATAATGACACGTAGAATCCGATATCGTTCTGTGAGAAGGTGAATATCGATTAATTTGTTGCAACAGCTTAAAGTGAACATTTCCATTACCTAAGTGTTGTTCTTTGTGTGGGAACACGTTACACATGGCTACAACGTCTTAAAGACATTCAGGTCTGACTGGACAGAAATCAGACCTTTTAATAACCCGGTTGCCTTTCACAGTTTTAAATAATAAGTGTCATTATTTAAATGTATAATATAAACGTCATTCCAATTTGGGTTTTGGGTATATTTGTCAACCTTGATGGAACGTGTAGGAGGGACGCCTTTTCAGACGTTCAAATGTTTGCTGGGGAGTCTCTTACCTTCAAGAGTATCAGCAGCTTGATCTTGCTTCATCTCTCTCAGGAAGAAGAGTGTGAGATCAAGAGCTGCTTCTGTGATGCTGCTTCTGTTCTCATTAAAGTCCTTCACAAACTCTTGACTGTTTTCTGCTTGTAAGATTTTCTTAAAGTTCTCCAGTTCATTCTTCAGAAATCTGAACATTTTGCTCTCAAGATTCTATGATTGAAGAAAAGAGAAGATCAATATTTAATTAAATCATTCATTCACACACAGCTGTACATCTACAAACCCAGTAATTAAAAAAAACATTATAATACATTATTAGATGAGTCTGTTAAATTGCATGATTCTGATTAGCTGATGGATATTCAAATGTTAGGGCAGCACGGTGGCGCAGTGGGTAGCATGATCGCCTCACAGCAGGAAGGTTGCTGGTTCGAGCCTCAGCTAGGTCAGTTGGCATTTCTGTGTGGAGTTTGCATGTTCTCCCAGTGTTGGGGTGGGTTTCCTCCGGGTGCTCCAGTTTCCCCCACAGTCCAAAACTATAGGGGAATTGGGTAAGCTAAATTGTCTGTAGTGAATGAGTGTGTATGGGTGTTTCCCAGTGATGGGTTGCAGTTGGAAGGGCATCCGCTGATAAAGCTGGGGTCACACTGCACTTTTCTCCCCATAGACTTCGATTCATACGCACACAAATGTGTCAGACCAGAAACGCCAGGTTGTGCGTCAAGTTTTGCAAGTCTCTGCGTTGCAAAGTTCAGGCTTGGTGAACTCTGACCAGCGAAATCAATCGAGACCAATCGAGGATCAAAACATGACGTCTCTGGACAGAATCTTTAAATATGGACAAATTGCTCGCTTTTTTTAATGTCTAATTTCGGTTCTTTCCTCTATGGTGACCCCAGATTAATACAGGGAATAAAGAAAATAAGGAATATTTAAAGGTTAATTTTTAGATAAACACACAGCTAAAGTAGATCCAGGCAGGTTTTGAGCACATTACATCTCCATATCAATACGCTGAATGATTTCAGATATTTCAATTAAATGTAAATGTAATGTAATGTGTATTTATATAGCGCATTTATTGTGTATGGCCATACACCCAAAGCGCTTCACAATCATGAGGGGGGGGTCTCTCCACACCACCACCAGTGTGCAGCATCCACTTGGATGATGCGACGGCAGCCACAGGACAACGGCGCCAGTGCGCTCACCACACACCAGCTATTGGTGGAGTGAAGAGACAGTGATAGAGCCAATTCGGTGGATGGGGATGATTAGGAGGCCATGATGGGTAAGTGCCGATTGAGGGACTTTGGCCAGGACACCGGGGTTACACCCCTACTCTTTACGAGAAGTGCCATGGGATTTTGAATGACCACAGAGAGTCAGGACCTCGGTTTAACGTCTCATCCAGAAAATAATCAGATCAAAAGACAACAAAAGGCTTTGGATGAGATGTTGAAGGAGCAGATTGAGGACAAATACCTGATAAATGTCTGAAATACATATATCTAAACAGTGGCTTTAGCTATGGAGGAAGAGGAGCTGATTTCTGTGAAAGAATTTCTCATCTGGATTATCACTGTCTGTATAGGAAAGATTTACAGTTGAGGGGTGATGTTACTGTGGTCAGGCCAGCTAAAAAAAACTAACAAAAAAAATTATCTTTCTAACACAATGGAGTTTACAGCCGAATACACTAGTCAAGCTGCACCAGCCTCTTCATTAGCTCACCGACGACTTCAGAATAGTGCTCTATCTGTTGAGCAACAGTATGTTCATTAAAAGAAAAATCTGATTAACTCACATTTAACTGAAACGCTTAATCTGAGTTAGCTTTTTTGTAATTTAAAAATAAAACAAATAAAATGTTACGTTACATTTGAACTGATAATGTGTTTTAAAGGCACTACTCCTACTCCTATTATTATTTTAATATCTCAATATTTTAATGTTCTCAAAAGTGTTGTGTACCAATATTCTGTGTGTTTCATTGAGTTATTTCAGTGACTTTAATGAATCAAAATGAGTTTTCCCACCTGGAAGATCCACTGGAGATTATCTGAGAAACTCTGGTGAGTCTCGTCTCCTGAAGCTGGTAACTCATCTTCAACACTGTTAAGAAACAACACTACTGTAATAATACATTTAGAGGCAAACAAATACACATATACTGTATATATAGTTTGTCAAAATTATTCGCCCTCCTGTGATTTTATTTATTTATTGTTATTTAAATATTTCCCAAATGATGTTAAACAGATTAAGGAATTTTTCACAGTATGTCTGATGATATTTTTTCTTCTGGAGAAAGTCTTATTTGTTTTATTTCGGCTAGAATATAGGCAAGTTAAATAGTTTAACCTAGTTAAGCCTTTAAATGTCACTTTAAACTAAATGCTAGTATCTTGAAGAATATCTAGTCTAATATTATTTACTGTCATCATGGCAAGCATAAATGAAATCAGTTATTAGAGATGAGTTATTAAAACTATTATGATTAGAAATGTGCTGAAAAATGTTGGTAAACAGATATTGGGGGAAAATATATAGGGGGCTAATTAAGTATTATTTATATAGAAATTTAAACATCATTTTATGATTTTATGTTAAAAATAACGTTAAATGTTATATTTTTAGTGATTAACAATGTGAATGACTAATATGTACTGGGATAATCAGTTATTCCATTAAACAGCTACTTGGTTATCCCATAGCAGGCCCGTAGCCAACCTGGTATAAGGGGTGGTTCTTTTTCCTCTAAATGTGGACCTTTTTGCAGTTATTCACCTCATTTATAATGTATGAGATCTAAACACTGTATTTTAGTGACATTTTAAGCACTATTTTTAGCTGGATTAGCTTGCTAGACCATCATCATAATGACACATTTAATGTACCAAAATATTTCCTAAAGATTTAGAATAAAGACAAATTAATGTATACTTATTTTTAAAATACACATTTATCACAATATAAATCATTAGAAAAAATAGGAATCTGTTAAAGTTTTAAATTAAAAACTGTAGTCTATTGTAGTCTTAAGCCTACAAACTGACCAGAACATTCAACTGTCCTCAGTCAGAATTTGGCTATTCGAATAATAAAACATTAAAACATAATAATAATAATAATAATAATAATAATAATAATAATAATAATAATAAAAGAGCTTCACATTTTTTCTAGCCTCTCTTGTAAAATAAGTACATTTGATTTGATTGAAAATTCATGGATAACAAAAATAGCCAAATTAGTTTTCAAATTAATTTTAATATAGGATTTAGCTTGCTCTTAAAGCCTTTTTCAATGGATTAATGTCACTATTTATGATGGCATGGCAGTCAAAATAAGACAAATGAGCTCATGTAATATGGGACAAATTCTGGACCTTTGTCATTGAGGGGTGGGTCTTTGAACCTTACGTTCAATATTGTAGAACATGAAATACCTGTTGGCAGATGATGGTGTTTCCTCTCTGAGGTCTGGAGGACGACCACCTTTTGACCGGTCACTCTTCAGAGACACAGAGCTGGACACACATGATCCTGATCTCCCACTGAAGACTCAAACATACCAGAGGAATAAACTGCAGGAGAAACTTCAGTCTCCTTTACAAGAGTTGATCAGCCAAATATGAGTTTGTTCAGTTTAATTCAGCACAAACTAATAGTTGACTGAAGGTCTGTCTGATCAGGTCTGCTACACAGGAATCATGGGTAAACAGCAGCACATCTCTCGTCTTTCTCATTCTGCACAATCTCTGCTTCACTGAAAACACATTTGACCCTAAAACCTTGTGATGGAACCTGTAGAGTAAAAACTCACTACAGAGAGCAGATGAGGAGATCTAAAACACAAAACATTATTGTGTATCTATAGAAATTAATATCATCTCTGAGTCTGAGAGACAAAAATACTTTATAATTTCCTTTACTGAACTATACACTGTACGTCTCTCCTCTATAAGCACAAGCTGAAACTGTTCTGTGGTCAGCTTTAACTCTGATGTTGTCCAGGACTTTAAACAGCACACATGACACATATTCAGCTCTGGTAAATATGAGCCCAGATCAAGCTGTCTGTAAGCTAGAATGATCTAAACACATTTCCTGAAGGTGCAGAGGTGGGTAGAGTATCCAAAATCTATACTCAAGTAAAAGTACAAGTACCTGTGGAAATTTTTATCCAAGTAAAAGTGAAAGTTACTCGAGTAAGAGTAAAAAAGTACTTGGTGAAAAAATTACTCAAGTAAATAGTTACTAGTGACTTTTGATTTTTATATATATACACGCATGCATGCAAGCACACACACACACACACACACACACACACACACACACACACACACACACACACATATATATATATATATATATATATATATATATATATATATATATATATATATATATTAGGGGAACCTCGGCTGGGCTGGGTCAGTTGGCGTTTCTGTGTGGAGTTTGCATGTTCTCCCTGGGTTCGCGTGGGTTTCCTCCAGGTGCTCCGATTTCCCCCACAGTCCAAAGACATGCGGTACAGGTGAATTGGGTAAGCTAAAATTGTCCATAGTGTATGAGTGTGAATGTGTGTGTGGAAGTTCCCAGAGATGGGTTGCGGCTGGAAGGGCATCCGCTGCGTAAAATCGTGCTGGATAAGTTGGCGGTTCATTCCGCTGTGGCGACCCCGCAAGGGACAAAGCCGACAAGAAAATGAATGAATGAATGAATATATTAGGGGCTGTCAATTGATAAAAAAATTAACTAATTAATCACTCTTTTTGTGATTAATCATAATTAATCACAAATCCAAAAACAAATAAACCAAAATACAGGCATTGCAAATATGGAAATTGGGAAATTATAATAATAATAATAATAATAATAATAATAATAAAGTATTGAATACAAACAATTGTACTCATTGTAAAGTTGTGTTGCGAGTTGAGAACATTAATTATAAAGTAGAAACTATTTTGCTTAGTCCTCCTTAACATTTAGCCAGTTGCTAAGACAGTCCAGTCTATTGACATTATCGGGGGTCAACACAATAAATTAGTTATTAGAGATGAGTTATTAAAACTATTATGATTAGAAATGTGCTGAAAAATTCTGGTAAACAGATATTGGGGACAAATATACAGGGGGCTATTTAAGTATTATTTATATATAAATATAAACACCATTTTATGATTTTATGTTAAAAATAACGTTAAATGTTATATTTTTAATTATTAACAGCGTGAATGACTAATATGTACTGGGATAATCAGTTATTCCATTAAACAGCTACTTGGTTATCCCATAGCAGGCCCGTAGCCAGCCTGGTATAAGGGGTGGTTCTTTTTCCTCTAAATGTGGACCTTTTTGCAGTTATTCACCTCATTTATAATGTATGAGATTTAAACACTGTATTTTAGTGACATTTTAAGCACTATTTTTAGCTGGATTAGCTTGCTAGACCATCATCATAATGACACATTTAATGTACCAAAATATTTCCTAAAGATTTAGAATAAAGACAAATTAATGTATACTTATTTTAAAATACACATTTATCACAATATAAATCATTAGAAAAAAATAGGAATCTGTTAAAGTTTTAAATTAAAAACTGTAGTCTATTGTAGTCTTAAGCCTACAAACTGACCAGAACATTCAACTGTCCTCAGTCAGAATTTGGCTATTCGAATAATAAAACATTAAAACATAATAATAATTCATTCATTTTCTTGTCGGCTTTGTCCCTTGCGGGGTAGCCACAGCGGAATGAACCGCCAACTTATCCAGCACGATTTTACGCAGCGGATGCCCTTCCAGCCGCAACCCATCTCTGGGAACCATAATAATAATAATAATAATAATAATAATAATAAAAGAGCTTCACATTTTTTCTAGCCTCTCTTGTAAAATAAGTACATTTGATTTGATTGAAAATTCATGGATAACAAAAATAGCCAAATTAGTTTTCAAAATAATTTTAATATAGGATTTTGCTTGCTCTTAAAGCCTTTTTCAATTGATTAATTTCACTATTTATGATGGCATGGCAGTCAAAATAAGACAAATGAGCTCATGTAGTATGGGACAAATTCTGGACCTTTGTCATTGAGGGTTGAACAGACTGAACTTGAGGCCGTGGGTGACCTGGACTGATAAGCTCACTGCACAGGCAGCATGGCCGTCCTTCTCGGAACTGCAGATAGCCATGGCGTGACCGCAGTATAACTCGCACTGCTTCCTCTACTTCAGCCATCATTTTTAACCGAAAGCAGGAGACGCATCTCTATAGCAACCTCTCGCGACACAACCTCTCCAATGCGGAGCCTCGCGATATTTGCAAACAAAACACATGGATCACATTTATTATCATTTGACAGTAACGGAGAAATGCCGCCAAATGTAGTGGAGTAAGAGTACTGATTTTTCTCTAATCATTTACTTGAGTAAAAGTACACATATTTAAATGTACTCAAAAAGTACACGTTACCCAACAATTTTACTCAAGTAAATGTAACTCGTTACTACCCACCTCTGTGAAGGTGTAAACTGAAGCTTTGTCTATCATCTGATCAGGCAACAGCAACACAAATAAGTGCATTGTTGCTGGTCTTTGTTCTTCAGGCATCATTCTATTTTCTGGATTGTTGGTTCACAATAATATGTTCAAAACAGCCCATCTGCGTCCAATAATGTAGAACATGAAATACCTGTTGGCAGATGATGGTGTTTTTTTCTCTGAGGTCTGGTGGATGACCTTTTGACCAGTCACTCTTCAGAGACACAGAGCTGGACACACGTGATCCTGATCTCCCACTGAAGACACAAACACACCAGAGGGATAAACTGCAGGAGAAACTTCAGTCTCCTTTACAAGAGTTTATCAGCCAAATATGAGTTTGTGTAGATTAATTCAGCACAAACTAATAGTTGACTGAAGGTCTGTCAGATCAGGTCTGCTACACAGGAATCATGGGTAACAGACGAGAGATGTGCTGCTTTCTCATTCTGCACAATCTCTGCTTCACTGAAAACACATTTGCACCTAAAACCTTGTGATGGAACCTGGAAAAACTCACTACAGAGAGCAGATGAGGAGATCTAAAACACAAAACATTATTGTGTATCTATAGAAATTAATATCATCTCTGAGTCTGAGAGACACAAATACTTTATAATTCCCTTTACTGAACTACACACTGTACGTCTCTCCTCTATAAGCACAAGCTGAAACTGTTCTGTGGTCAGCTTTAACTCTGATGTTGTCCAGGACTTTAAACAGCACACATGACACATATTCAGCTCTGGTAAATATGAGCCCAGATCAAGCTGTCTGTAAGCTAGAATGATCTAAACACATTTCCTGAAGGTGCAGAGGTGGGTAGAGTATCCAAAATCTATACTCAAGTAAAAGTACAAGTACCTGTGGAAATTTTTATCCAAGTAAAAGTGAAAGTTACTCGAGTAAGAGTAAAAAAGTACTTGGTGAAAAAATTACTCAAGTAAATAGTTACTAGTGACTTTTGATTTTTATATATATACACGCATGCATGCAAGCACACACACACACACACACACACACACACACACACACACACACACACACACATATATATATATATATATATATATATATATTAGGGGAACCTCGGCTGGGCTGGGTCAGTTGGCGTTTCTGTGTGGAGTTTGCATGTTCTCCCTGGGTTCGCGTGGGTTTCCTCCAGGTGCTCCGGTTTCCCCCACAGTCCAAAGACATGCGGTACAGGTGAATTGGGTAAGCTAAAATTGTCCATAGTGTATGAGTGTGAATGTGTGTGTGGAAGTTCCCAGAGATGGGTTGCGGCTGGAAGGGCATCCGCTGCGTAAAATCGTGCTGGATAAGTTGGCGGTTCATTCCGCTGTGGCGACCCCGCAAGGGACAAAGCCGACAAGAAAATGAATGAATGAATGAATATATTAGGGGCTGTCAATTGATAAAAAAATTAACTAATTAATCACTCTTTTTGTGATTAATCATAATTAATCACAAATCCAAAAACAAATAAACCAAAATACAGGCATTGCAAATATGGAAATTGGGAAATTATAATAATAATAATAATAATAATAATAATAATAAAGTATTGAATACAAACAATTGTACTCATTGTAAAGTTGTGTTGCGAGTTGAGAACATTAATTATAAAGTAGAAACTATTTTGCTTAGTCCTCCTTAACATTTAGCCAGTTGCTAAGACAGTCCAGTCTATTGACATTATCGGGGGTCAACACAATAAATTAGTTATTAGAGATGAGTTATTAAAACTATTATGATTAGAAATGTGCTGAAAAATTCTGGTAAACAGATATTGGGGACAAATATACAGGGGGCTATTTAAGTATTATTTATATATAAATATAAACACCATTTTATGATTTTATGTTAAAAATAACGTTAAATGTTATATTTTTAATTATTAACAGCGTGAATGACTAATATGTACTGGGATAATCAGTTATTCCATTAAACAGCTACTTGGTTATCCCATAGCAGGCCCGTAGCCAGCCTGGTATAAGGGGTGGTTCTTTTTCCTCTAAATGTGGACCTTTTTGCAGTTATTCACCTCATTTATAATGTATGAGATTTAAACACTGTATTTTAGTGACATTTTAAGCACTATTTTTAGCTGGATTAGCTTGCTAGACCATCATCATAATGACACATTTAATGTACCAAAATATTTCCTAAAGATTTAGAATAAAGACAAATTAATGTATACTTATTTTTAAAATACACATTTATCACAATATAAATCATTAGAAAAAAATAGGAATCTGTTAAAGTTTTAAATTAAAAACTGTAGTCTATTGTAGTCTTAAGCCTACAAACTGACCAGAACATTCAACTGTCCTCAGTCAGAATTTGGCTATTCGAATAATAAAACATTAAAACATAATAATAATTCATTCATTTTCTTGTCGGCTTTGTCCCTTGCGGGGTCGCCACAGCGGAATGAACCGCCAACTTATCCAGCACGATTTTACGCAGCGGATGCCCTTCCAGCCGCAACCCATCTCTGGGAACCATAATAATAATAATAATAATAATAATAATAAAAGAGCTTCACATTTTTTCTAGCCTCTCTTGTAAAATAAGTACATTTGATTTGATTGAAAATTCATGGATAACAAAAATAGCCAAATTAGTTTTCAAAATAATTTTAATATAGGATTTTGCTTGCTCTTAAAGCCTTTTTCAATTGATTAATTTCACTATTTATGATGGCATGGCAGTCAAAATAAGACAAATGAGCTCATGTAGTATGGGACAAATTCTGGACCTTTGTCATTGAGGGTTGAACAGACTGAACTTGAGGCCGTGGGTGACCTGGACTGATAAGCTCACTGCACAGGCAGCATGGCCGTCCTTCTCGGAACTGCAGATAGCCATGGCGTGACCGCAGTATAACTCGCACTGCTTCCTCTACTTCAGCCATCATTTTTAAACCGAAAGCAGGAGACGCATCTCTATAGCAACCTCTCGCGACACAACCTCTCCAATGCGGAGCCTCGCGATATTTGCAAACAAAACACATGGATCACATTTATTATCATTTGACAGTAACGGAGGAACACCGCCAAATGTAGTGGAGTAAGAGTACTGATTTTTCTCTAATCATTTACTTGAGTAAAAGTACACATATTTAAATGTACTCAAAAAGTACACGTTACCCAACAATTTTACTCAAGTAAATGTAACTCGTTACTACCCACCTCTGTGAAGGTGTAAACTGAAGCTTTGTCTATCATCTGATCAGGCAACAGCAACACAAATAAGTGCATTGTTGCTGGTCTTTGTTCTTCAGGCATCATTCTATTTTCTGGATTGTTGGTTCACAATAATATGTTCAAAACAGCCCATCTGCGTCCAATAATGTAGAACATGAAATACCTGTTGGCAGATGATGGTGTTTTTTCTCTGAGGTCTGGTGGATGACCTTTTGACCAGTCACTCTTCAGAGACACAGAGCTGGACACACGTGATCCTGATCTCCCACTGAAGACACAAACACACCAGAGGGATAAACTGCAGGAGAAACTTCAGTCTCCTTTACAAGAGTTTATCAGCCAAATATGAGTTTGTGTAGATTAATTCAGCACAAACTAATAGTTGACTGAAGGTCTGTCAGATCAGGTCTGCTACACAGGAATCATGGGTAAACAGACGAGAGATGTGCTGCTTTCTCATTCTGCACAATCTCTGCTTCACTGAAAACACATTTGCACCTAAAACCTTGTGATGGAACCTGGAAAAACTCACTACAGAGAGCAGATGAGGAGATATAAAACACAAAACATTATTGTGTATCTATAGACATTAATATCATCTCTGAGTCTGAGAGACAAAAATACTTTATAATTCCCTTTACTAAACTACACACTGTACGTCTCTCCTCTATAAGCACAAGCTGAAACTGTTCTGTGGTCAGCTTTAACTCTGATGTTGTCCAGGACTTTAAACAGCACACATGACACATATTCAGCTCTGGTAAATATAAGCCCAGATCAAGCTGTCTGTAAGCTAGAATGATCTAAACACATTTCCTGAAGGTGCAGAGGTGGGTAGAGTATCCAAAATCTATACTCAAGTAAAAGTACAAGTACCTGTGGAAATTTTTATCCAAGTAAAAGTGAAAGTTACTCGAGTAAGAGTAAAAAAGTACTTGGTGAAAAAATTACTCAAGTAAATAGTTACTAGTGACTTTTGATTTTTATATATATACACGCATGCATGCAAGCACACACACACACACACACACACACACACACACACACACATATATATATATATATATATATATATTAGGGGAACCTCGGCTGGGCTGGGTCAGTTGGCGTTTCTGTGTGGAGTTTGCATGTTCTCCCTGGGTTCGCGTGGGTTTCCTCCAGGTGCTCCGGTTTCCCCCACAGTCCAAAGACATGCGGTACAGGTGAATTGGGTAAGCTAAAATTGTCCATAGTGTATGAGTGTGAATGTGTGTGTGGAAGTTCCCAGAGATGGGTTGCGGCTGGAAGGGCATCCGCTGCGTAAAATCGTGCTGGATAAGTTGGCGGTTCATTCCGCTGTGGCGACCCCGCAAGGGACAAAGCCGACAAGAAAATGAATGAATGAATGAATATATTAGGGGCTGTCAATTGATAAAAAAATTAACTAATTAATCACTCTTTTTTGTGATTAATCATAATTAATCACAAATCCAAAAACAAATAAACCAAAATACAGGCATTGCAAATATGGAAATTGGGAAATTATAATAATAATAATAATAATAATAATAATAATAAAGTATTGAATACAAACAATTGTACTCATTGTAAAGTTGTGTTGCGAGTTGAGAACATTAATTATAAAGTAGAAACTATTTTGCTTAGTCCTCCTTAACATTTAGCCAGTTGCTAAGACAGTCCAGTCTATTGACATTATCGGGGGTCAACACAATAAATTAGTTATTAGAGATGAGTTATTAAAACTATTATGATTAGAAATGTGCTGAAAAATTCTGGTAAACAGATATTGGGGACAAATATACAGGGGGCTATTTAAGTATTATTTATATATAAATATAAACACCATTTTATGATTTTATGTTAAAAATAACGTTAAATGTTATATTTTTAATTATTAACAGCGTGAATGACTAATATGTACTGGGATAATCAGTTATTCCATTAAACAGCTACTTGGTTATCCCATAGCAGGCCCGTAGCCAGCCTGGTATAAGGGGTGGTTCTTTTTCCTCTAAATGTGGACCTTTTTGCAGTTATTCACCTCATTTATAATGTATGAGATTTAAACACTGTATTTTAGTGACATTTTAAGCACTATTTTTAGCTGGATTAGCTTGCTAGACCATCATCATAATGACACATTTAATGTACCAAAATATTTCCTAAAGATTTAGAATAAAGACAAATTAATGTATACTTATTTTTAAAATACACATTTATCACAATATAAATCATTAGAAAAAAATAGGAATCTGTTAAAGTTTTAAATTAAAAACTGTAGTCTATTGTAGTCTTAAGCCTACAAACTGACCAGAACATTCAACTGTCCTCAGTCAGAATTTGGCTATTCGAATAATAAAACATTAAAACATAATAATAATTCATTCATTTTCTTGTCGGCTTTGTCCCTTGCGGGGTCGCCACAGCGGAATGAACCGCCAACTTATCCAGCACGATTTTACGCAGCGGATGCCCTTCCAGCCGCAACCCATCTCTGGGAACCATAATAATAATAATAATAATAATAATAATAAAAGAGCTTCACATTTTTTCTAGCCTCTCTTGTAAAATAAGTACATTTGATTTGATTGAAAATTCATGGATAACAAAAATAGCCAAATTAGTTTCAAAATAATTTTAATATAGGATTTTGCTTGCTCTTAAAGCCTTTTTCAATTGATTAATTTCACTATTTATGATGGCATGGCAGTCAAAATAAGACAAATGAGCTCATGTAGTATGGGACAAATTCTGGACCTTTGTCATTGAGGGTTGAACAGACTGAACTTGAGGCCGTGGGTGACCTGGACTGATAAGCTCACTGCACAGGCAGCATGGCCGTCCTTCTCGGAACTGCAGATAGCCATGGCGTGACCGCAGTATAACTCGCACTGCTTCCTCTACTTCAGCCATCATTTTTAACCGAAAGCAGGAGACGCATCTCTATAGCAACCTCTCGCGACACAACCTCTCCAATGCGGAGCCTCGCGATATTTGCAAACAAAACACATGGATCACATTTATTATCATTTGACAGTAACGGAGGAACACCGCCAAATGTAGTGGAGTAAGAGTACTGATTTTTCTCTAATCATTTACTTGAGTAAAAGTACACATATTTAAATGTACTCAAAAAGTACACGTTACCCAACAATTTTACTCAAGTAAATGTAACTCGTTACTACCCACCTCTGTGAAGGTGTAAACTGAAGCTTTGTCTATCATCTGATCAGGCAACAGCAACACAAATAAGTGCATTGTTGCTGGTCTTTGTTCTTCAGGCATCATTCTATTTTCTGGATTGTTGGTTCACAATAATATGTTCAAAACAGCCCATCTGCGTCCAATAATGTAGAACATGAAATACCTGTTGGCAGATGATGGTGTTTTTTCTCTGAGGTCTGGTGGATGACCTTTTGACCAGTCACTCTTCAGAGACACAGAGCTGGACACACGTGATCCTGATCTCCCACTGAAGACACAAACACACCAGAGGGATAAACTGCAGGAGAAACTTCAGTCTCCTTTACAAGAGTTTATCAGCCAAATATGAGTTTGTGTAGATTAATTCAGCACAAACTAATAGTTGACTGAAGGTCTGTCAGATCAGGTCTGCTACACAGGAATCATGGGTAAACAGACGAGAGATGTGCTGCTTTCTCATTCTGCACAATCTCTGCTTCACTGAAAACACATTTGCACCTAAAACCTTGTGATGGAACCTGGAAAAACTCACTACAGAGAGCAGATGAGGAGATATAAAACACAAAACATTATTGTGTATCTATAGACATTAATATCATCTCTGAGTCTGAGAGACACAAATACTTTATAATTCCCTTTACTAAACTACACACTGTACGTCTCTCCTCTATAAGCACAAGCTGAAACTGTTCTGTGGTCAGCTTTAACTCTGATGTTGTCCAGGACTTTAAACAGCACACATGACACATATTCAGCTCTGGTAAATATAAGCCCAGATCAAGCTGTCTGTAAGCTAGAATGATCTAAACACATTTCCTGAAGGTGCAGAGGTGGGTAGAGTATCCAAAATCTATACTCAAGTAAAAGTACAAGTACCTGTGGAAATTTTTATCCAAGTAAAAGTGAAAGTTACTCGAGTAAGAGTAAAAAAGTACTTGGTGAAAAAATTACTCAAGTAAATAGTTACTAGTGACTTTTGATTTTTATATATATACACGCATGCATGCAAGCACACACACACACACACACACACACACACACACACACACACACACATATATATATATATATATATATATATTAGGGGAACCTCGGCTGGGCTGGGTCAGTTGGCGTTTCTGTGTGGAGTTTGCATGTTCTCCCTGGGTTCGCGTGGGTTTCCTCCAGGTGCTCCGGTTTCCCCCACAGTCCAAAGACATGCGGTACAGGTGAATTGGGTAAGCTAAAATTGTCCATAGTGTATGAGTGTGAATGTGTGTGTGGAAGTTCCCAGAGATGGGTTGCGGCTGGAAGGGCATCCGCTGCGTAAAATCGTGCTGGATAAGTTGGCGGTTCATTCCGCTGTGGCGACCCCGCAAGGGACAAAGCCGACAAGAAAATGAATGAATGAATGAATATATTAGGGGCTGTCAATTGATAAAAAAATTAACTAATTAATCACTCTTTTTTGTGATTAATCATAATTAATCACAAATCCAAAAACAAATAAACCAAAATACAGGCATTGCAAATATGGAAATTGGGAAATTATAATAATAATAATAATAATAATAATAATAATAATAATAATAATAATAAAGTAATGAATACAAACAATTGTACTCATTGTAAAGTTGTGTTGCGAGTTGAGAACATTAATTATAAAGTAGAAACTATTTTGCTTAGTCCTCCTTAACATTTAGCCAGTTGCTAAGACAGTCCAGTCTATTGACATTATCGGGGGTCAACACAATAAATTAGTTATTAGAGATGAGTTATTAAAACTATTATGATTAGAAATGTGCTGAAAAATTCTGGTAAACAGATATTGGGGACAAATATACAGGGGGCTATTTAAGTATTATTTATATATAAATATAAACACCATTTTATGATTTTATGTTAAAAATAACGTTAAATGTTATATTTTTAATTATTAATAGTGTGAATGACTAATATGTACTGGGATAATCAGTTATTCCATTAAACAGCTACTTGGTTATCCCATAGCAGGCCCGTAGCCAGCCTGGTATAAGGGGTGGTTCTTTTTCCTCTAAATGTGGACCTTTTTGCAGTTATTCACCTCATTTATAATGTATGAGATTTAAACACTGTATTTTAGTGACATTTTAAGCACTATTTTTAGCTGGATTAGCTTGCTAGACCATCATCATAATGACACATTTAATGTACCAAAATATTTCCTAAAGATTTAGAATAAAGACAAATTAATGTATACTTATTTTTAAAATACACATTTATCACAATATAAATCATTAGAAAAAAATAGGAATCTGTTAAAGTTTTAAATTAAAAACTGTAGTCTATTGTAGTCTTAAGCCTACAAACTGACCAGAACATTCAACTGTCCTCAGTCAGAATTTGGCTATTCGAATAATAAAACATTAAAACATAATAATAATTCATTCATTTTCTTGTCGGCTTTGTCCCTTGCGGGGTCGCCACAGCGGAATGAACCGCCAACTTATCCAGCACGATTTTACGCAGCGGATGCCCTTCCAGCCGCAACCCATCTCTGGGAACCATAATAATAATAATAATAATAATAATAATAAAAGAGCTTCACATTTTTTCTAGCCTCTCTTGTAAAATAAGTACATTTGATTTGATTGAAAATTCATGGATAACAAAAATAGCCAAATTAGTTTTCAAAATAATTTTAATATAGGATTTAGCTTGCTCTTAAAGCCTTTTCAATTGATTAATTTCACTATTTATGATGGCATGGCAGTCAAAATAAGACAAATGAGCTCATGTAGTATGGGACAAATTCTGGACCTTTGTCATTGAGGGTTGAACAGACTGAACTTGAGGCCGTGGGTGACCTGGACTGATAAGCTCACTGCACAGGCAGCATGGCCGTCCTTCTCGGAACTGCAGATAGCCATGGCGTGACCGCAGTATAACTCGCACTGCTTCCTCTACTTCAGCCATCATTTTTAACCGAAAGCAGGAGACGCATCTCTATAGCAACCTCTCGCGACACAACCTCTCCAATGCGGAGCCTCGCGATATTTGCAAACAAAACACATGGATCACATTTATTATCATTTGACAGTAACGGAGGAACACCGCCAAATGTAGTGGAGTAAGAGTACTGATTTTTCTCTAATCATTTACTTGAGTAAAAGTACACATATTTAAATGTACTCAAAAAGTACACGTTACCCAACAATTTTACTCAAGTAAATGTAACTCGTTACTACCCACCTCTGTGAAGGTGTAAACTGAAGCTTTGTCTATCATCTGATCAGGCAACAGCAACACAAATAAGTGCATTGTTGCTGGTCTTTGTTCTTCAGGCATCATTCTATTTTCTGGATTGTTGGTTCACAATAATATGTTCAAAACAGCCCATCTGCGTCCAATAATGTAGAACATGAAATACCTGTTGGCAGATGATGGTGTTTTTTCTCTGAGGTCTGGTGGATGACCTTTTGACCAGTCACTCTTCAGAGACACAGAGCTGGACACACGTGATCCTGATCTCCCACTGAAGACACAAACACACCAGAGGGATAAACTGCAGGAGAAACTTCAGTCTCCTTTACAAGAGTTTATCAGCCAAATATGAGTTTGTGTAGATTAATTCAGCACAAACTAATAGTTGACTGAAGGTCTGTCAGATCAGGTCTGCTACACAGGAATCATGGGTAAACAGACGAGAGATGTGCTGCTTTCTCATTCTGCACAATCTCTGCTTCACTGAAAACACATTTGCACCTAAAACCTTGTGATGGAACCTGGAAAAACTCACTACAGAGAGCAGATGAGGAGATCTAAAACACAAAACATTATTGTGTATCTATAGACATTAATATCATCTCTGAGTCTGAGAGACACAAATACTTTATAATTCCCTTTACTGAACTACACACTGTACGTCTCTCCTCTATAAGCACAAGCTGAAACTGTTCTGTGGTCAGCTTTAACTCTGATGTTGTCCAGGACTTTAAACAGCACACATGACACATATTCAGCTCTGGTAAATATGAGCCCAGATCAAGCTGTCTGTAAGCTAGAATGATCTAAACACATTTCCTGAAGGTGCAGAGGTGGGTAGAGTATCCAAAATCTATACTCAAGTAAAAGTACAAGTACCTGTGGAAATTTTTATCCAAGTAAAAGTGAAAGTTACTCGAGTAAGAGTAAAAAAGTACTTGGTGAAAAAATTACTCAAGTAAATAGTTACTAGTGACTTTTGATTTTTATATATATACACGCATGCATGCAAGCACACACACACACACACACACACACACACACACACACACACACACATATATATATATATATATATATATATATATATATATATATATATATATATATATATATATATATATATATATATATATATTAGGGGAACCTCGGCTGGGCTGGGTCAGTTGGCGTTTCTGTGTGGAGTTTGCATGTTCTCCCTGGGTTCGCGTGGGTTTCCTCCAGGTGCTCCGGTTTCCCCCACAGTCCAAAGACATGCGGTACAGGTGAATTGGGTAAGCTAAAATTGTCCATAGTGTATGAGTGTGAATGTGTGTGTGGAAGTTCCCAGAGATGGGTTGCGGCTGGAAGGGCATCCGCTGCGTAAAATCGTGCTGGATAAGTTGGCGGTTCATTCCGCTGTGGCGACCCCGCAAGGGATAAAGCCGACAAGAAAATGAATGAATGAATGAATATATTAGGGGCTGTCAATTGATAAAAAAATTAACTAATTAATCACTCTTTTTTGTGATTAATCATAATTAATCACAAATCCAAAAACAAATAAACCAAAATACAGGCATTGCAAATATGGAAATTGGGAAATTATAATAATAATAATAATAATAATAATAATAATAAAGTATTGAATACAAACAATTGTACTCATTGTAAAGTTGTGTTGCGAGTTGAGAACATTAATTATAAAGTAGAAACTATTTTGCTTAGTCCTCCTTAACATTTAGCCAGTTGCTAAGACAGTCCAGTCTATTGACATTATCGGGGGTCAACACAATAAATTAGTTATTAGAGATGAGTTATTAAAACTATTATGATTAGAAATGTGCTGAAAAATTCTGGTAAACAGATATTGGGGACAAATATACAGGGGGCTATTTAAGTATTATTTATATATAAATATAAACACCATTTTATGATTTTATGTTAAAAATAACGTTAAATGTTATATTTTTAATTATTAACAGCGTGAATGACTAATATGTACTGGGATAATCAGTTATTCCATTAAACAGCTACTTGGTTATCCCATAGCAGGCCCGTAGCCAGCCTGGTATAAGGGGTGGTTCTTTTTCCTCTAAATGTGGACCTTTTTGCAGTTATTCACCTCATTTATAATGTATGAGATTTAAACACTTAAGCATTTAAGCACTATTTTTAGCTGGATTAGCTTGTTAGACCATCATCATAATGACACATTTAATGTACCAAAATATTTCCTAAAGATTTAGAATAAAGACAAATTAATGTATTCTTATTTTTAAAATACACATTTATCACAATATAAATCATTAGAAAAAATAGGAATCTGTTAAAGTTTTAAAATAAAAACTGTAGTCTATTGTAGCCTTAGCCTACAAACTGACCAGAACATTCAACTGTCCTCAGTCAGAATTTGGCTATTTGAATAATAAAACATTAAAACATAATAATAATAATAATAATAATAAAAGAGCTTCACATTTTTTCTAGCCTCTCTTGTAAAATAAGTACATTTGATTTGATTGAAAATTCATAGATAACAAAAATAGCCAAATTAGTTTTCAAAATAATTTTAATATAGGATTTTGCTTGCTCTTAAAGCCTTTTTCAATGGATTAATTTCACTATTTATGATGGCATGGCAGTCAAAATAAGACAAATGAGCTCATGTAGTATGGGACAAATTCTGGACCTTTGTCATTGAGGGTTGAACAGACTAGCTTGAGGCCGTGGGTGACCTGGACTGATAAACTCACTGCACAGACAGCATGGCCATCCTTCTCGGAACCGCAGATAGCCATGGCGTGACCGCAGTATAACTCGCACTGCTTCCTCTTGAAGGATTCGGATTTCTACCGTCCAGTTCATCTAAGCATGGATCAACGTTTATCCTTTCCTCGTCATCCTATATTAAATATGATTATTTGATTATTTGAATGAGTATTTAACTTTGAAATGATTTCAACTAATGAATAAGTTAAATACACTGCTTTATGTAAGAATGTTCAGTGCATTGCCTGTCTCTTTGAAACTATTTTCAGGAGCCACTAAACTAGGTCAGAGGTCACGGAGACCTTGAGTGGAAATGAATGGCTGAGGACTTGAAACAATATTGTTTCTATTGTTATTTCTATGAGTTAATACTATCTAAAATGTCTTAAGTGATTTTGCTGTGTTTACGGTTAATTCTTTTAAAGTAACTTTACTTTTTATTCAAGATAGACTTTGTGTAGTGAGAATTTAACTGTCTGAATGTAGATTATAGCGGTTTTTAACCAGTTTTGATAAAGACGGCTGAGAGTACACTCAGCCTTGGATAAGAAACAGATTGTACTTTAAGTGTGTGTGCTCTATTTGATTGTAGGTACTTTTAACAGGTCTGGAGTCAGTTCTAAACAGTCTATTGAATGTCTGACGTTTATGCTTAAGATATTGTTCAGAATTGTACGCACGCACCCACGTGGAAATTTTCCTAGTCTATCTGTGTTTTAACCAATCAGGTTAGAACAGCTCTATGTATGACGCAGATAATGACGTCATGTGAGAGTATCATTGTTATTGATTTGTGATTGTAAGGCAGAGCGGCCTATAGGAACTCATTGCGAGTGTTGAAGCTGGCTTCTGCTGATGAAACTGCAAACTATCTTCAGTAAACTTTATTTATTTATTTAAATCTCTGACTCCGGCTCTTCTTCATCTGACAGACTGCTCATTCTCTGGGTTAAAACTGTAAATACCCCAACACTCTACTTCAGCCATCATTCCAACACAGGCGCGCGCGCCTTAACCGAAAGTGGGAGACGCGTCTCTATAGCAACCTCTCGCGACACAACCTCTCCAATGCGGCGCTTCATGATATTTGCAAACAAAACATATGGATCACATTTATTATCATTTGACAGTAACGGAGAAATGCCGCCAAATGTAGTGGAGTAAGAGTAATGATTTTTCTCTAATCATTTACTTGAGTAAAAGTACACATATTTAAATGTACTCAAAAAGTACACGATACCCAACAATTTTACTCAAGTAAATGTAACTCGTTACTACCCACCTCTGTGAAGGTGTAAACTGAAGCTTTGTCCATCATCTGATCAGGCAACAGCAACACAAATAAGTGCATTGTTGTTGGTCTTTGTTCTTCAGGTATCATTCTATTTTCTGGATTGTTGGTTCACAATAATATGTTCAAAACAGCCCATCTGTGTCCAATAATGTAGAACATGAAATACCTGTTGGCAGATGATGGTGTTTCCTCTCTGAGGTCTGGAGGTACACCACCTTTAGAGCAGTCACTCTTCAGAGAAACAGAGCTGGACACAAGTGATCCTGATCTCCCACTGAAGACACAAACACACCAGAGGAATAAACTGCAGGAGACATTTCAGTCTCCTTTACAAGAGTTTATCAGCCAAATATGAGTTTGTGTAGTTTAATTCAGCACAAACTAATAGTTGACTGAAGGTCTGTCTGATCAGGTCTGCTACACAGGAATCATGGGTAAACAGACGAGAGATGTGCTGCTTTCTCATTCTGCACAATCTCTGCTTCACTGAAAACACATTTGACCCTAAAACCTTGTGATGGAACCTGTAGAGTAAAAACTCACTACAGAGAGAAGATGAGGAGATATAAAACACAAAACATTATTGTGTATCTATAGAAATTAATATCATTTCTGAGTCTGAGAGACAAAAATACTTTATAATTCCCTTTACTGAACTATACACTGTACGTCTCTCCTCTATAAGCACAAGCTGAAACTGTTCTGTGGTCAGCTTTAACTCTGATGTTGTCCAGAACTTTAAACAGCACACATGACACATATTCAGCTCTGGTAAATATGAGCCCAGATCAAGCTGTCTGTAAGCTAGAATGATCTCAACACATTTCCTGAAGGTGTAAACTGAAGCTTTGTCCATCATTTGATCAGGCAATAGCAACACAAATAAGTGCATTGTTGTTGGTCTTTGTTCTTCAGAGAAAGTGTTGAAATAATGGTGTAAAAACAGAGTCAATACCTGTGTTTCTCTGAGAGAGAGTCCTTTACTCGCTCCTCTGCCATACTGCAGCTAAAACACCAATGCAGACATTAGCAGAGCTTTGAGAAAACAATCAGCCGCTGACCATCACCTGGAGATGACAATATACTGACATTAAGAACATCACACTTTATAGCAATCAATGCTGACTTCACAAACAAGCACTTACTGAAACAGAGCCAATAGACAAACTGAGTTTGAGTCATCTCACAGCAGATCAATATATATAATGATGAACATTAATGCAGTAGGTTTACCCCCTCATCTGACACCTCAGATTTTCTTCTATTACATAGAGTTTGTCAAGGTTCAAAGATTCATGTTGTAAGATCAAGAAAATAACAACAAGACCATTTGCTCAAAGATAAATCTAAGAGTTGGAGATGAACACCCCACCATATAAAAGTACACTGCAGTGTGTGAGTGTGAGGCAGGAGCTCAGAGACTCAAACACAGCACTGGCTCTGAGTTTTCTGGTTAAAGGAACCGAAAGACACTTTCACAGCTTAAATACTCCACATTTGAAAAGCTCCACAAAGACCTTTATCTGCTCATATGTTAACCTAAAAGCCAAAAAGTGAATCCTGACAAAGATCTTACCAAAGCCAAAACTCATTACCATAATACAAGTGACTACTGTGACATTAAGACCCCTTTACCAATCACACCGAGACATTTAAAATGATGCCAAACATGACAAGATAGAAGTCATAAACGGACATTGACGTGTGGGAGTTTAACTATGTATTATTTAACTTAATCATATAATCCCAGCTTCAGGATCAGACATTTTAATCACACTCACACACATAAAACCCCTTCATCATCTCCACAAATAAGCGTAATGGTAGAAGTGTTAAACTTACCTGCAGAAGTACAGACACTCTTGAGCAGCAGGAACACAATCTGAGCTCTTTGACTCTTTCACTTCACTAACAGGGAGATCCTGAAATACTATTGACATGAATATTCAGGAGATTCTCCCAGCTCTGTCCTCGAGACAACACACAAACCACTGACACTGAAAATATCTCTGCAGCTTCTCAGACCGTAAGTTGGTTAATGAATTATTTCAAAATGAGCGGTCTAAAGTTCAGCAGCTCACAGTGAATAGATAACGTTATCATATGAGCGGTGTGTTTGGCCTGATCCATTACAGGCAATCAGATAAAGCACAGCAGAAAGTAGAGCTGTTTTCCACTATATTGGTTACCCACAGAGCAAAGTCTCTCAGACAATAAAATAAACAGAATTAAAGTTGATCTGTTTATGGTTTAATAAACCGCTGCATTCAGTTCAAGTGTAAAGTCCATCATTGGTTGTGTGTGTTTGGGATTTCTGAAAACAGAAGGATATTGAATTATCTTTAAAACATGCATTTATATCAGACATTATATATATGTAACCCTTTTTCCTTTTACCTCTGGATGAAAAGAGCCTGATAAAAGGGCCTGAGTACTTTTGATATATCCACTGATCATCAGACTAACCTGAACACTTTTAATCTAGACTGATTTAGGTTACGTAACGCACTCACTAATTACTCTAATGCCAACAAAAGAGACACAATGAGGAGCCACAAACCACAGTGAGTAACTATAAAAGAGGATTTAAGAGATATCAAGTAAATCAAAACAACTTATATCAGCAGTTTAGAGAAATAAAAGAAAAGTGTCGTGGTGACATCCAATATTTAGATTCTACACTCAGATACAGCACAAAGACACAAATCAATCAAGAAGAAGAAGAAGAGCAGAAACAAACGCCACACTTCATTTCTCCTTTATTCATGTACTTGCTGGAGTTTTCTACACTTGATGAAATATTTGACAGAGATTCAGACATTGACATGTTCCTCATCACATTAGAAGATCAGCAGTGGATCTGACATTGACTTTTATTATGAGCACAACAATAGAGGAAACAGGAAGAACACAAATCTGTAGACAAGAATGAGCTGATCTGAATACATCATGATCCTGGAGGACACTTCATGAAGACACACACACACACTCTCACACACACACACACACACACAAACTGCTCCTGCAGAGGATTCTGGGTAAATCTCTCGTCAGTCTTCAGCTCAGTTTCACTGATGATCCAGAACTAATCCTAATCCCAGCACAGAGCGGCTCAGTGAATGTGGTCTGGACTGAGTGGATGAGGCTCATTGTGTCTCTATAGATGTTGTAGAAGATCAGAGTTCCTGCACTGTGATCCACAAACACTCCTATTCTCCTGCTGAGCGGCTCTACAGGGAGACGAGTGAGTGTGTT
>LR812522.1:40683112-40775612 GCA_903798195.1 Danio kyathit
GCTATGTCATGGTCCTGGTTGTCCTGTCCTTGTACTGTTGTGTTTTCCTTGTGTTCTCTGTGTTCACCCCAGTTTTCCCCATGTTACCCTTGTTAGTTGGCCTAGTTACTCTCCACCGCCTTGTTAACTTACTAGTCTCTGTGTATTTAAGCTCCTCTGTTTCAGTCATTATGTGTTGATCATAGTTCGCTGTATGTGTGTATGTTTCTCTTGCCTGTGCTTTCTGGTATTCAGCTCTGGTATTTTCTTTATGTATGATTATATTTAACATTAGAACTGAACCTAGATCCACCTTTTGCATTTGCTTTGCCTGCCTGCATGATTAGAAGAAGATCTAATAAAGAAGAGCACGGTGGCTTAGTGGTAGCTCTTTCACCCAACAACAAGAAGGTCGCTGGTTTGAGTCCCTGCTCCAGTTTCCCCCACAGTGCGAAGACATATGGTATAGATGAATTGGGTAAACAAAACTGACCATGGTGTATGAGTGTGTGTCAGTGTTACCTGATAATTATCAGCATAGATACGAGTAAAAATAGACCGAATGGAGACACTTGTACCAGAAAGGACATTAAAGGTGCTGTGTCATTTTATTGCTGACTTGTGTGCAATTTCCGCTAATAGACAATGTAGTTTACTGGCTTATTTGCTGTTTCTTAAGAGATAGTTCTCCCAAACATTTACTCACCCTCAAGTGGTTCCAAACCTTTATGATTTTTTTTATTCTGCTTAACAGAAAAGAGTCTTTTTTATAACAGCTGAAAACCATTAGCCGTTGTTAGGAAAAACAACTGGTGTGTAAGTCAATGGTTACAGGTTTCAGCTTTCTTCAATGTATCTTCTTTTATGTTCAACAGGAGAAACAAAGTTTTAGAAAGGTTTATAAACCTTGAGGGTGAGTAAAAATTAGTAAATGTACTTTTTAGGTAAACTAACCCTTCTCTGGTCAGGTCTGCATCTCTAACTCTTTGATTTATCTTTGAGTAATGGATGTTGTATTTACAGTAGCATCTCTGAATTGGCTTTCTGATTGTTTTATTATGTATTTGGCATAATACAATTTTACCTGACAAATAAAATGTTAAGTTTTGATTCATTCCTAATTCTCCTAAAATCTGTTATATCCAGTAGATTAAGTGGAGTCTGCGTTACCTTTATGATTTAACATGATTAGACTTCTGATTCTAAAGACACATTTGACTGTACAGAGCCGTTTTGGCACGACAGCATGGAGATCTTTAATCATCTAATCGCTGAAATTAGCAAGTTGTATGAAAGTGGCTAAATCAACTTGTCACGGAACAGAATGAAGAACAAAGGTAGTTCAACAGAATTTATTCTTTCAAAAAGGGCAAAAATAAGGCAGTCTCTCGTATAGCAAAGCACACAGAGCTGGGTCTTCAAAAGAACACAAACGGGCCACCATTAGGGCTGCGAGAAAGGGAGAGAAAGGAGGTTGGCTAGATCCGTCTGCCCACCACTGTGATGCGGAGAACGTCTGACTTCCAGGCGCTGATGGTCAGAGCACAGTCACAAATGAGAGCACATTCAGAGTATAACAATGGACGAGACCGGACTAGACAAAACTGGACAGAAAAAAGCAGGTTAATTCTGAGGTAGATGCACTTAGGATAATGCACGGAACAACAATAAACTGACAACAGAAGGAGTGAAAGGGGAAAAGATATAGGAATGCCAATAAGGGTAAAGCGAGAACAGGTGACTGGTGATCAGCGCTCGCGCTGATTGAAAGAGCTAACAGCTGAGAGCAGGACACAGAGGGGAAAGACTTAATGATCAAACCAGGTTCATGACAGTACCCCTCCCCCGAGGAGCGCCTCCTGGCGCTCCCAGGGAAGACTGGCACGAGCGAGAGAAGTCATCGATGAGCGAGCGGTCCAGGATGTCCCGAGCTGGAACCCAGCTTCTCTCCTCAGGGCCATAGCCCTCCCAATCGATCAGGTACTGAAACCCGCGTCCGCGGCGACGGGAGGCTAGAATTCTCTTAACCTTAAAAGCAGGAATGTCGTCAATAAGAATGGGGGCGGAGGTGGGTGTGGGTGGTTAGGAGCGCGGATGACAGGTTTAATGCACGAGACGTGGAATACAGGATGGATGCGACGAAGCGAATGAGGTAAGCGGAGTTGTACCGCAGCAGGATTAATGATCTTAATAATAGTAAAAGGACCAATGAATTTGGGAGCTAGTTTACGAGATTGAGACTGGAGGGGTATGTGGCGGGTGGATAACCAGACTTTCTGACCGCAAATGTATCTAGGAGCTTTAGTACGACGACGGTCAGCTCTGCGACGAGTGATTTCGCGAAATTTAAGTAACGTGGAGCGTACTGCTTTCCAAGTGTTGCGACAGCGCTTAATATAGGCCTGGACAGATGGAACAGATGCTTCATCCTCCTGGGATGAAAACAGCGGGGGTTGGTAACCTAGACAACAGTGGAAAGGGGAAAGCCCTGTCGATGACGTAGGACTGGAGTTATACGCGTATTCAGCCCACCCCAATTGTTCGCTCCAAGAGGAGGGATTCCGTGCTGCTAGGGTGTGGAGAAGACGGCCGAGAATTTGATTAACGCGCTCCGCTTGCCCATTAGTTTGTGGATGAAAGCCTGATGACAGACTGGCAGTAGCCCCTATCTGTCGGCAGAATTCCTTCCAAAAACAGGAGGTGAATTGAGGGCCTCTGTCAGAAACGACGTCTGCAGGAAGTCCGTGGATCTTAAAGACATAATTAAAAACTAGTAGGGCGGTCTCCTTAGTGGAGGGGAGTTTGGAGACAGGAATGAAGTGCGCGGATTTCGAAAAGCGGTCAACAACGGTGAGAATAACGGTGTTACCCGCGGAGGGTGGTAAGCCCGTGACGAAATCTAAGGCGATGTGTGACCATGGGCGGGAGGGAATGGGTAACGGTCTAAGCAGCCCCGCGGGAGGACAGTTACTAGGCTTAGATTGAGCACAAACTGGGCACGACAAGACGTGAGTGCGGGTATCTCGTGCCATAGAAGGCCACCAAAACCGCTGACAAATTGCGGTTAGGGTGCCTCTTACCCCCGGATGAGCTACCAATTTGGAGGCGTGTGCCCAGCGGAGTACTGATGGACGCGCTGATCTTGGGACGAATAACTTGTTGTCTGGGCAGCCCTGGGGAACAGTTACCCGAGCGAGAGCTTGTTTAACAGTACGTTCGATTCCCCAGACTAGGGCTCCGATTACGCAGCCCTTCGGTAGAATAGATTCCGCGATCGAGGGATCTTCGGAGGGGTTAAACTGGCGCGATAATGCGTCCGGCTTGACGTTCTTGGAGCCTGGACGATATGAGATAGTGAAGTCAAATCGTCCAAAAAATAACGCCCACCGCGCTTGTCGGGCATTAAGTCTCTTAGCCGTACGGATGTAGGTTAAATTGCGATGATCTGTCCAGACCTCAAAAGGCACTGTAGCCCCCTCTAGCCAGTGACGCCACTCGCCCAATGCCAGTCGAATGGCTAAAAGTTCTCGATTACCCACGTCATAGTTACGCTCGGCGGGCGAGAGTTTATGGGAGAAAAAGGCGCAAGGATGAATCTTGTCATCACTGATAGAACGATGTGAGAGGACCGCTCCTACGCCAGAGCTAGAGGCGTCCACCTCCACGATAAATTGACGGGAGGGGTCCGGAGTGACGAGGATGGGTGCGGACGAAAATAATTGTTTTAGTCTTTCAAATGCGGCTTGAGCTGTGGGTGACCACGTAAAACAGGACTTTGTGGAGGTTAGTGCAGTTAGCGGCGCGACAATTTGACTAAAATTCTTAATAAACCGTCGATAGAAATTAGCAAAACCCAGAAATCTCTGAAGTGCAGTGCGTGTCTCAGGGACGGGCCATTCCGCGACGGCTTGCACCTTGGCTGCATCCATGCAAATTCCCTCAGCTGAAACGATATAACCAAGAAAAGGGACAGAGTCAGCATGGAAAATACACTTCTCTGCTTAACAAAAAGCTTATTCTCTAATAAGCGTTGTAGTACGCGGCGAACGTGATGGACGTGGGTCTCGAGCGAGGGGAGAAAAAATCAGTATATCATCTAAATAGACGAAGACAGAGATATTGAGCATGTCTCTAAGGACGTCGTTGACTAGTGCTTGGAAAACGGATGGAGCGTTTGCCAGCCCGAAGGGAAGAACCCGATATTCGAAGTGGCCGAGTGGGGTATTAAAGGCCGTCTTCCACTCCTGCCCGGCCTTGATGCGCACTAAATGATACGCATTACGGAGGTCTAGTTTTGTAAAGACTTTAGCCCCCTGTAGGATCTCAAAGGCTGATGACATGAGAGGCAGGGGATAGCGATTCTTAACGGTTATACTGTTAAGCCCTCGATAGTCAATACACGGACGCAGTGAACCATCTTTCTTTTTAACAAAAAAAAACCCAGCACCGGCGGGTGATGTGGAGTGGGTTATCGTACCTGCGGCGAGCGACTCGGAGAGATACTGTTCAAGTGCTTCGCGCTCTGGTTTAGAAAGGGAATACAATCTCCCACGAGGGGGAGTACTACCTGGAATAAGATCGATGCTACAGTCGTAAGGCCGATGGGGAGGGAGAGAAGCAGCCCGGGACCGACTGAAAACCGCTCGCAGATCATGATATTCCTCTGGAACGCCCGACAAATCACCTGGTTCATCCTGAAACACAGAAACAGATGACACAGCAGGAACAGCAGAGACAAGACATTTAACATGACAGGTAAGGCTCCAAGACAAAACGGTCCCATCGGACCAGACGATGTGAGGATTATGTTTGGAAAGCCAGGGATGGCCGAGTATTAATGGAGAAAGTACTGAATTAAATAAATAGAATCTTATTGTCTCTTGATGATTTCCAGAGACGGTGAGACTCACAGGCATGGTGATACGTCGAACCTGGTGCAAGAGGTGTCCATTGAGAGCATACACCGGAGGGGGATTGTTCATCTCGGTGAAGGGAATACCATGACGTAAAGCCCATGCTTCGTCAAGTTTCCTTCAGCTCCTGAATCAATGAACGCCTCGCAGGAAATGGAGGTACCACCGTGGCGCAGGACTGCAGGAAGGGTGGTTCGCCGCGAAGGAGTGGGGGACAAGGACATAGCGCTCGCCAGAACTCCCCGGTTAACTGACGAGCTTGCCCCTTTAACCGGGCACTTGGAGACGAAATATTCAGCAGCCCCACAGTACATGCAAAGTCTGTTACTCAAGCGGCGTTGACGCTCGGCAGCAATGATGTGAAGACCACCCAACTCCATGGGTTCCGGAGAGGGAGCGGGCGCAGCAGATGGAGGGGGATGAGGCAGAATCTTGTCTTCAGGAGGACCCCTGGAGCAGCGACGCAAATCCAAACGTTTATCCAAACGAATGGCTCTTTCAATAAGAGAATCCAGGCTGGAGGGGAGTTCGTGTAAGAAAAGCTCCTCCTTTAACTCGGCGGAGAGACCATCCAAAAAACGGGCAATAAGAGCTGGTTCGTTCCACTCGCTGGTCGCCGCCAGTGTACGGAACTGAATGGCAAAATCAGCCGCTGACTCTCCACCCTGACGAAGTGCTGCAAGCAGACGTGAGGCTTCTCTTCCCAGAGCAGATCTGTCGAAAACCTTCAGCATCTCCTCCTTAAAGGAGGCAAAATGAGAACAGCAATCCGACTTAGCTTCCCAAACGGCGGCTCCCCATTCTCTAGCCCGTCCAGTGAGGAGAGAGAGGACAAAAGCGACTCGGGAGCGATCGGTGGCATATGTAGATGGTTGGAGTGAAAAAACAACCTCGCACTGTGTCAAAAAGGACCGACACTCAGTGGGTTGACCCTCATAACGTGGGGGGTTGTTAATGCGGGGTTCAGACAAGTATAGGTGATCGGCATCAGACAAGGCCCACGGGCGAAAACTGTGCAGCTGGTTGGTGAGTTCCGTTACCTGCGCTGACAGACTATTCACGGCGTGTCTGGTGGCGGAGAGCTCATCTTCATGGCGGCTGAGCATTGCGCCCTGGTGCTCGACTGCAAAGCGTATGGAGCCTCTCTCAGCCAGATCCATGTATGGTCAGTTTATTCTGTCACGGAACAGAATGAAGAACAAAAGGTAGTTCAACATAATTTATTCTTTCAAAAAGGGCAAAAATAAGGCAGTCTCTCGTATAGCAAAGCACACAGAGCTGGGTCTTCAAAAAGAACACAAACGGGCCACCATTAGGGCTGCGAGAAAGGGAGAGAAAGGAGGTTGGCTAGATCCGTCTGCCCACCACTGTGATGTGGAGAACGTCTGACTTCCAGGCGCTGATGGTCAGAGCACAGTCACAAATGAGAGCACATTCAGAGTATAACAATGGACGAGACCGGACTAGACAAAACTGGACAGAAAAAAGCAGGTTAATTCTGAGGTAGATGCACTTAGGATAATGCACGGAACAACAATAAACTGACAACAGAAGGAGTGAAAGGGGAAAAGATATAGGAATGCCAATAAGGGTAAAGCGAGAACAGGTGACTGGTGATCAGCGCTCGCGCTGATTGAAAGAGCTAACAGCTGAGAGCAGGACACAGAGGGGAAAGACTTAATGATCAAACCAGGTTCATGACACAACTACTCTTTTAGGATGAGTGAGCAGTTTGCAACCAGACTATTTAAGTATTAGCTAACCCTACATCCTCTGACTAACTTTAGGATGTCGACATACTGTCTGTGAGAAGACACGCAAAACCCGGGGTGTAGAACTCTAAGCGGCGTTTGGGCCTTAACGAACACATAACTGAAGAGTATTGGATCAGACACAAATTAAACTCTAAATTGAGTCATAAATGATGAATGTGGTCCGTTTCTGCAATTATAAATACAATCTAAATTTGACGGTCACTTAAAATTGAAGTGAGATTAAATTCAGAGCTAAAAAACAAATATAAATAAATTCTAATAAATAACAAAATTATTTTCAGAAGCACTAGAAAAAAGCTTACATGCATTTAACCTTCAACCATGCTGTTAGTTTCATCATTGGGCTAATAGATGGACTTCTACAGATGAAAGAAAGAAGCACTTTGACTTACTGAGCTCTTTTGGAGGTTTTGATGACTGCTGATAGTCTGATGAGACACTTGTCTGATCTCTGGAATTTCTGAAGCTCAAACTCCTCCAGCTCCTCCTCTGAGGTCAACAACACAAAGACCAGAGCAGACCACTGGGCAGGTGAAAGGCGAGCAGATGACAGACTTCCTCTACTAAGGTGAGACTGAATCTCTTTCAGCAGAGTTTGGTCGTTCAGTTCATTCAGACAGTAGAACAGATTGATGGATCTCTCTGGAGACAGATTCCCTTCAAGTTTCTGCTTGATGTGTGCAATTATTTTCTTTTTGCTCTGGTCACCGTCATCCTGCTGTGTCAACAGGCCTCGTAAGAGTTGTCGATTGGACTGGAGTGACAGACCGAGAAGGAAGCGAAGGTAAAGGTCCAGATGTCCATTCTCACTTTCCAGAGCCTTGTCCACTGCAGTCTTCAGCAAATTGATCATGGACTCATTTCTGTTTTTTTCTGCTTGTGTCTTGTCATTATCTAGAAACAGGTGTTGATAAAGAGCTGCAATGAACTCTTGAATGCTCAAGTGAAGAAAGCAGTACATGGTATGAAGAACAAATCCTGTCTCCTTCTTAAAGATCTGTGTACACATGCCCGAGTACACCGATGCCTTATAGACGTCAATGCCACAGTCTTTCAGATCGCTGTCATAGAAGATCACATTGTTTCTCTCCAGCTGCTGGAAGGCCAGTTTCCCCAGTGAAAGGATGAGGTTTGGATCCCAGGAGACATCTGGTGTGTTTTCTCCATCATACTTTCTTCTGCTCTGCTGGATCTGAAAGCAGAGAAAGTGTGTGTACATCTGTGTGAGAGTCTTGGGAGATTCCTGCAGTGTTTCAGCATTAGCCCTGTGATTCAGTTCAATAGTTCTGTTCTCCTTCAAAATGTTCAGGAGAACAGTGGCTGAAATCCAGCAGAAGACTGGGATGTGGCACATAATAAAGAGACTCTTTGAGTGTTTAATGTGATCAATGATTTCTCTGGCCTGATTCTGATCTGTGAGTCTCTTTCTGAAGTACTCCTCCTTTTGGGCATCATTGAATCCTCGTATCTCTGTCAGCCGGTCGATACAGTCAGCAGGAATCTTACTGGCAGCTGCTGGTCTGCTGGTGATCCAGATGAGAGCAGAAGGAAGCAGATTTCCCTTGATGAGGTTCGTCAGGAGAACATCTAGAGAGACTGCTGAAGATACATCACAACACGTCTCATTACCAGCAAAGTTCAGAGGAAGACGACATTCATCCAATCCATCAAGGATGAACAGGACTTTGAATCGTGTGCTTCTTGTAAGGTTCAGTCCTTTAGTCTCTGGGAAAAACTGAGTTATGAGGTCTTTTAAACTTTGTCTTTCTTTCTCCTTTAAGTTCATCTCTCTGAATGGAAGAGGAAATATGAAGCTGATGTCTTGATTTTCTTTTCCTTCAGCCCAATCCAGAACAAACTTTTGCACAGAGACTGATTTCCCGATGCCAGCAACTCCTTTTGTCAGGACAGTTCTGATCTCCTCGTCTTGTTCAGGTGCTTCAAACAAATGTTTGCATTCAACCTGTATCTCTAGTGACTGATGACTTCTGGAAGCAACTTCAATCTGTCTGATCTCATGTTCAGTGTTGACCTGTTCACTCGCACCCTGAGTGATATAGAGATCTGTGTAGATGTTATTCAGAAGTGTGGAGTCTCCTTGCTGAGCAATTCCTTCAAACACACTTTGATATTTCTTCTTCAGGCTACATTTAAGCGGATTAATGAAGAACAGCTCACCTAAACACAGGAGCAAAGACACAGATATATAAATATATAAACAGCTATATTTGTAAGTGTCAGTCTGACAGATGGCCATGAGTCTCTTACCCTGGAGAGTATCAGCAGCTTGATCTTGCTTCATCTCTCTCAGGAAGAAGAGTGTGAGATCAAGAGCTGCTTCTGTGATTCTGCTTCTGTTCTCATTAAAGTCCTTCACAAACTCTTGTCTGTTTTCTTCTTGTAAGATTTTCTTAAACTTCTCCAGTTCATTCTTCAGAAATCTGATCATTTTGTTCTCAAGATTCTACGATTGAAGAAAGGAGAAGAACAAGATTTAAGCAAAATAATCATTCACACACAGTTGTAGATCCACAAACAACTCAGTATTTGAAAATACACTATAATCCATTATACTATGAGTTTGTTGAATCCTTGATGAACACTAAAAGCTTATATTTTAGTTCATCCAGGCTGGTTTTGATCAAGGCAAATTCTCATCAAAACACAACAGAAGGCTTTGGCTTTGTAAGAAACTAGTTCTACACATAGGAGCAGTTTGAGGACAAAAACCTGACAAGTGTCTGGAATACAACAGCTGAACAAGGACTTTTTGGTGCAGGAACACCGGAATCCCAGCAAACATATTATTTGTGTGATTAAAAGTCAAATAGACATCTGATCAAAGACAGCTTGGCTATAACAAAGCTAAATTAGGAATCTGAAATGAATGACTACACATGTAAAGTCAGTCTAATCTGTGAATTTGATGACTAGTCTGGTTTTGGACTAGTGATAGATGTGAATGCTGACTCCATGAGCATTACAGGTGTGCACTATTTTCTAATAATAAACTGACTGGAGTCAATTATTCCTTACTAAACAAGTTCATTTTAATTTCTAAAAGTAAGCAAATGAAAAATACCCATAAAATATGAAATGTGTTGCTGAGGCAGGATCTTTCAATAACCATTTTGTCTGTAATAATATGAATTTTAATTATAAATCAAAATGAGTTTTTCCCACCTGGAAGATCCACTGGAGATTGTCTGTGAAACTCTTGTGTCTCCTGTGAGTCTCATCTCCTGAATCTGGTAACTCATATTCAACACTGTTAACAGATAAAACTACTGTAATGATACATTTAGAGGCAAACAAACACAGAAATATCTTACTAACACTGAAAATAATGCATGTGCTTATTATAGGAAGACAGTTGGCACAGTGGACAGATTTGTTACTTGTGTAATTTGTTACATATTAAATTAAGCTGAGAAGTTAGAGAGAAATGTCATTATTGTGTTAAGCAAATAAAATATTTTTAGGTAGAAATATTTACAAAAGAAATATTCGATTTACAGTTTATTTTTACACAAACTTTTACGCTATACAGCTACAATTTATTTCCAATAGCTTTTATTTTGCAAAAATGTGAGAAATGTACACAGGTTTGAAATGTCAGGAAGGTGACAATTCAATATATTGGAAAACAGCAGGGTTGCCAGATTAAAAACACAAACACAAGTGAATGTGCCTAGGCTGATTTATACTTCTGCATCAATCACAAGTGTATGGTGTATGGTCCGATGCAGACTTCGTGTGGTCGCATACCTCTCAAAAAATGTAACTATAGCCGCAATGATGCGTAGCGCAAGCTCTGTGATTGGTTAGCTTGGTAGCCTTAGTGAGTGTGGGCGGTGCAGAGAGCAGCGAGCCAGTTGGAGCAAGTGTTTACAAGTATCGAGTCCCGTGAAGGAGCTCCAGATGGAAACTTTTGTTTTGTGTTTATCTTATGATTAAACTTCCTGCCTCTGAATGAGCGAGTTTGAGCTACTTGTACATTAAGGTATCGTGTACAAACATCAAAAACAAAGAAACTCAACACAGAGGAACATAAACACTGACTGCCAGCTAGTGTTTTGTAAAAACTAGAACTGTAGAAACACTAGAAATCAGCCTTAATGAGTGAGCCTTTCACTGTAAGCTACTCAGTTAATGTTTACTTTGCAATATTTATATTATGCCTAAAATAATTAGGCTGTTTTTCACCAAGAAATATAATTGCTGAAATATAATTGCCGGTATGCTAAAATATAATTGGGTAAACTGGCAGTTACATATGCTAGACCAGGGGTCACCAATCTTGGTCCTGGAGGGCCGGTGTCCCTGCAGGTTTTAGCTCCAACTTTCCTCAACACACCTGCCTGGGTGTTTCAAGTATATCTAGTAAGACCTTGATTAGCTTGTTCAGATGTACACAATATACAAAATAATTCTTCGCTCTAGGTCTGGTTGATCAGGTGGGTATTCCAGAAAGCTGGGTTAACTAACCATCTGCTAAACCCTGAACTCTCGGATATTAAGGTTTGCCTATTAAATGTGCAGAATGGCTTGAAGAACAGAGGTAATCCAGATATTGCCACAATGAAAGTTTATTGTGCTCATGTTTGATCAATTGATCTGTTTCTATAATATATATCCTATAAAGCAGTGATGTAAAAATACTTTATATGATGATGTAAAAATTTACCTCGTTGTCATATTCTAGCATTGCAACTGCATATGGTGATAATAACCCATGTGTCATCAGTCTTTTGGTTTAATTGTTGTTTTAAGAAATATGTACACATCTTCTTGCCTTTTATGTGAAACCTTTATTCTTTTTATGGGTTATATATTTTTTCACCTATTTGACAGACGGCTGTCTAAAATGTGGAGCACGTGATTGCCTGAATTTAAATGATGTGAAATAAAGACATTATATTACAGTGTGCTGCAATTGTGTTTTCTGTAAGGATACAAAGGACAGAAAAATCTGACATAAATAATATGTTTTATTAAATTAGTTGCAGTTTCAGGTTATGTTTTAATGTTGGTAATGTCCCACATTGTCATACACACTTATCCCACATTTAGTTTGTTTGGTGATGGTCACACTGAAAATAAGGATGTTTACATAGTTTTGTAGTAAATGCAGGTGCTGGTCATATAATTAGAATATATTCAAAAAGTTGATTTATGCTATTTATTTTACTAATTCTATTCAAAAATGATCTTGATGACAACTAATGTAAACCCCATATGCAGTACCTCAGAAAAGGAGAATATTGTGAAAAGGTTCAGTATTGTAGACCTGGTGCCACACTGTAATCAGCTAATTACCTCAAAACACCTGCAAAGGCCTATAAATGATCTCTCAGTTGAGTTCTGTAGGCGACACTGATGGTAAAGACATGGCCTGATTTGACAGTTGTTCAAAAGATGACCATTGACACCTTGCACACGAAGGGCAAGACACAAAAGGTCATTGCAAAAGAGGCTGGCTGTTCACAGAGCTCTGTGTCCAAGCACATTACTACAGAGGCGAAGGGAATCAAAAGATGTGGTAGAAAAAAAGTGTACAAGCAATAGAGATAACTCCACCGTAGAGAGAATTGTGAAACAAAACCCATTCAAAAATGGGGGGGGGGGGATTGACAAAGAGTGGACTGCAGCTGGAGTCAGTGCTTCAAGAAACACTACGCATAGATGTCAGCAAGACATGGGTTTCAGCTGTCGCATTCCTTGTGTCAAGCCACTCTTGAACAACAGACAGCATCAGGAGTGTCTCCTAGGGGCTAAAGACTGGACTGCTGCTAAGTGCTCCAAACTTATGCTCTCTGATGAAAGTAAATTTTGTATTTCTTTTGGAAATCGGGCTCCCAGTGTCTGGAGGAGAGGCACAAAATCCTCCAGTGTCAAGTTTCCACAGTCAGCGATGGCGTGGGGTGCCATGTCATCTACTGGTGTTACTCCACTGTTTTCTGAGGTCAACACAGCTCTATACTAGATCATTTAGAGCGCTTCATGCTTCCTGCTGCTGACCAGCTTTATGAAGACGCATATTTCATTTTCCAGCAGGACTTGGCAACTGTAGGACCATGACATCCCTGTTCTTAATTGGCCAGCAAGCTCACATGACCTTAACCCCATAGAAAATCAATGGTGTTTTGTGAAGAGGAAGACGTGATATGCCAGAGCCAACAATGCAGAAGAGCTGAAGGCCACTATCAGAGCAACCCGGGCTCTCAGAACACCTGAGCAGTGCATAACACAGACTGATCCACTTTATTCCACGCTGCATTGCTGCAGTCATTCAGGCTAAAGGAGCACACACTAAGTATTCAGTGCTGTGCATGCTCATACTGTTCATGCTCATGCTTTTCAGTCAGCCAAGATTTCTAAAAGTCATTTCTTTGTATTGGTATTAAGGAATATTCTAATTTTCTGAGATACTGAATTAGTTTTTTTATTAGATGTCATCAAAATCATCAAAATGACAAGAAATAAACACTTGAAATAGATCAGTCTGTGTGGAATGAATGTGTATATTATACAAGTTTCACTTCTTGAGTGGAATTAGTGAAATGAATGAACTTTTGAAGATGATCAAATTATATGAGCAGCACCTGAATTCTAATCAACAACACTATTTATTAGTACTTAATATTTAGAATATATTTTTGGCTTTGTTTCTGTCACTTATTTCCATAAAACATGCATAATCTTTTGTATGCAAACATACACATCCATCTTTGTTGCATATCATTGTAGCCCAGTTTGTGCTGAATTTATCAAATTAAATGTTATGAGTACAATATATAAGCACAAACTACTATACACATATGCATACTTTCAACAGTAAAACCTCATGATGAATACTAAATACTTGCAAACAGTTCATGTGTAACCAATTCTTCAGAGAGGAGCTGGACACACATGGTCTTTTTAATATCACTATCAACATATATTTATTTTTAAATATTTATTATTTTTAATGCATATAAATGCTATATTGAACATACAGAAGTCTGTGTAGTACTACCAAAAATGCATCCCTGTTAGATTATGCCTGAACTCATTCACCAGAATAAATAATATTATTAAGTAGATTACTGTGTTGGATGGTTATGGCTTGAAGGAGGAATGGCTTGGATTAGGCAGTCAGGTAACGATTTGAAGGATTGGATGGTTCATTTGACAAGGGTGTCATTTTTGATGATTAAAAGCACAATTTACACAACAACACCAGGTTATCACTATAAATTCGCAGTGGTTAGAGGAGAATTGTTTCCCCCCACACCGAATCTACCCCCAGGTCACACCCCCAACAATAACACGACGCCACCCAAGTCCATACTATTAGAAAACGGTATTGAATATCGATATTTTTCAAGGTATCGTATTAAAGTTAGAAATTCCAGTATCATGACAACACTAAACTGTAAACATGTAAATCATCTGCATTAATATGTGAGCATCAGTGAGATGTACCAGTATTTTGGCCTCATTGTACACTGTAAACTGTTATTAACATTTACAATATAGTTATTTGATTCCCAGTACTGGGTTGCAGCAGGAAGGGCATTCACTGTGTAAAACATATGCTGGAATAGTTGGCGGTTCATTCCGCTGTGGCGACCCCTGATAAATGAAAGGACTAAAGGCTGATTTATACTTCTGCATCAAGCGCATGCATATGCATCCATATCGAACCGCCAACTCTCTGCATGGGAGACGGTTGCTCTAACAAGGAGGCTTAAAACCATGGAATCTAGTGTCTGTCTGTCCTTTAGAGGTCAGAGGAGTGAGGTTTACCTGCACAGCACTTTACTTGCTGGCCTCTGTTACACAAGCTCTGTGATTGGTCGGCTTGGTAGCTGTGACTAGTGTGGGCGGGGCCGAGTGCCACGCAAACCCGTTGCAGCAAGTGTTTACAATTGTCAAGTCCTGTAAAGGAGCTCCAGGTGGAAAGTTTTGTTTTGTGTTTACCTTATGATTAAAGTTGTTGCAGTTCCCGCCTGTGAATGAGCGAGTTTTAGCTACTTGTACATTAAGGTAGCGTTCAGAAAAATACAAAACACCAGCGAAGAAACTCGACACAGAGGAACATAAAAACCTACTGCCAGCTAGAGTTTCAGAAGTGTTATTGCAGAGCAACACAAACAGCAGCAGACGTATAAATGCACAGCTATATAAACCAGTATAAACCAGCCTTAAGCTGAAAGAAAATGAATGAATGAATGAAAATATTTATCTTCATTTACAATAAATCTGGATAATTTTTGAATCTTCACACATTTCTTTCTTCAGGCTGGTGCTCACAGCATTTTTACAGAATTTAAAACATATATATATATATATATATATATATATATATATATATATATATATATATATATATATATATATATATACAGGGCTTGACATTAACTTTTTTGATCACCAGCCACTGTGGCTAGTAGTTTTCCAACATTACTAGCCACTCGCCATTTTCACTAGCCACAATTTTATAGTTGGGAAAATATATTTTATACACATAAATATGACTTTGACATGCTAAAATTACTTGATTTAGATGTTGCGTTTTCTCCACATGCCTCATTCATTTCACTTTTTGTGTGTACTGTATGAGCTTGCTAAATGTTCATAAGCAAAAGGGTCATGGTTTCATAGTATTACAGTTAGTTTTTGTTTCACATCATTTTCAGAGCTCAAAATTAAGGATTTACCAAATTTATCTCTGACCACACCAAACATAAACAATTCATTATTTTTTAGGCATTAATTTTAAATGTGTCAAAACAAGCATACTATAATTGTATACTATACTTTTTATTTAACAAAACCTATGCACAGTAATCTGTCTTGGCTAAAGGTCCCAGATCACCAGTTAACTACACATAAATGGGGAGTTAATCTCCCATTAAAGCAATGTTATTGTAAAAAATTATAATTAAACCACATTACGCAAAAAAAAAAAAAAAGGAAATAAACATACCGTATGATAATGAAAGGATTATAATGCACGCGGTTAAAGTTAGACCCATAAATAATCTGTTCAAATAATGGTGAAAGTGAAAGCAACCGGTGCTGCTTACAAAAACACAAATCTGGAGCTCTTGAAAGCAGCAAGACTGTGGGTGCATGTTCATCACTTTTTGTCTAGTCTATTTGAAAGAGAACCGATCACATCAGCTGTGATTCTAGACACAGTTGCTTCACGCAAGGAAACGAGAGCGCGCACGCGTTTTAAACAGTCACGCGCATCAACTCAGCTGCGAGTGATCATCCTTTCATTCGGTATTCATCTGCTTTTTTTATTGCTCACGCGAATGTAATTATTTTTGTCAGTCGTGTTGCTTCTTAATTCTAAGATCGCCTTAGCATGCATATTGGACCATCCTTATTGTCGAACCCTGCTTTTATGAATTATTATCCGGGAAAATTATTTTCAACCAGCCAACGTGGCTAGTGGGAGTGTCTGTCTTACCCGCCACCACTGAAGTCTACCCGCATTTGGCGGGTTGGCGGGTGTTAATGTAAAGCCCTGTATATATATATATATATATATATATATATATTTATTTATTCTTGCTTCAGAAAAATATAAATTTTTTACATGATTTTGTGATTACATGATCCCCTTAGACCCCAGAGGGTTAAAGTACTTTAATATGTGGTTTTATTGTATTCATTTAAGTATTGATTGCAAACAGTTTATTTCCTTTTGTTTTATTACTGATCATTCACTTGTAATGTGCAAGAATTTAGTGTATACACATGCATATTTTTAAACAATAAAATCTCACAATGAATAATATGAAATATTTGCAAACAGGCCATGAGTGAGCAATAATGTGAAGCACAAAATACCTTTGACCAGATGATGGTGTTTCCTTACTGAACTTTGGTGGATCCCCTATTGACCGATCACTCTTCATAGACACAGAGCTGAACACACATGATCCTGATCTCACACTGAAGACACAAACACACCAGAGGAATAAACTGCAGGAGAAACTTCAGTCTCCCTTAAAGGTGCAGTATGTAGGATTAACATATCACTAGTGGTTGAACTAGGTATTGCAGTCCAAATTCAAAATGTAATGTAATGTAATGTGTATTTATATAGCGCATTTATTGTGTATGGCCATATACCCAAAGCACTTCACAATCATGAGGGTGGGTGGGTCTCTCCACAGCACCACTAATGTTTACAGAGTAATGTCAATATATCCCTAATGCATTTCATGCAAACTGAACAGCTCTAGATGCACCGATTTGCTCTAGATGCACAGGGGCTCTGTATCAGCCAAATATGAGTCTGTGTAGTTTAATTCAGCACAATCTAATAGTTGACTGAAGGTCTGTCTGATCAGGTCTGCTACACAGGAATCATGGGTAAACAGACGAGTGATGCGCTGCTTTCTCATTCTGCACAATCTCTGCTTCACTGAAAACACATTTGACCCTAAAACCTTGTGATGGAACCTGTAGAGTAAAAACTCACTACAGAGAGCAGATGAGGCATTATATATATAACACAAAACATTAATTTGTATCTATAAAAATTCATATAGTCTCCAAATCTAAGAGACAAAAATAATTAAAATTCCCTTTACTGAACTATATGCTAAGTTTTACATGCATGTTTTTATACATTTTATTAAATGACGTTAAGTTATCTTCATGTAATCTCTATAAACTCAAGCTAAACACTTGTTCTGTGGTCAGCTTTAACTCTGATGTTGTCCAGGACTTTAAACAGCACACATGACACATATTCAGCTCTGGTAAATATGAGCCCAGATCAAGCTGTCTGTAAGCTAGAACAAGGGTTCTCAACCTTTTTCACTTCGGGGCCCAATTCTTTCTCTGATCAATTTTTGAAGGCCCACCTGTCTGACATTTTCTCTAAAATGTTTGTAGAAAATGTTCCTTTAAACCTTTATTTATTAACAAATATATAATACCCAATCTCTCTAATTGGCAGAATAAATGCGATAAAAATGATTTTCCTTCCTCAAATATTATATTTATTTCGTAATATTCCAATACTATTACCCAAGTCCTTTTTTAAGCATGTGGACTCAATTATTCTTCCATTTTTGTGGAACTACAAAAGTCACAGAATTAAAAAAAATCATCTTTGTAAACCCAAACAGGAGGGGGGTTTAGCCTTTCCGGATTTTCCTCTTTACTACTGGGCTACACACATACAATTCTTTACATTATGGTTGGAACAGTCGACTACTGCCCCAGATTGGCTTCAGATGGAGCGAGATTACTGCCATCCTTACGATCTGGGAGCAATGTTATTATCTCCAGTGATAGTAGACCAAACAGTAGTTAATAATATTGTTATAAAGAATCAGTTACGTATCTGGAGACAGATAAGAGAATATCTTAAAATAAAATCACTTTCTCTCTTAATCCCAATTGCAAATAATCCCTCATTTCTTCCTTCAAAATTGGATACAACTTTTAATCAATGGAAGGAATTGGGTATATGCACAGTTAAGAACCTTTACATGGATGGGGTTTTAGGTTCCTTTACTCAATTACAACAGAAATATAGCCTTCCAAAAAAACATTTTTTCAGATTTTTACAAATAAGAAATTACCTGCGAACACATAATGTTTCCATAGAAGAGGCCCCGCCCTCAATCGCTGATGATTGTCTCACACAGTTCAGGGGACACAAACATCAATTATCTCTAATTTACGAAAGGTTATTTGCAGCTACTGCCCCCACTACAAAGATGATTAGAGACGAATGGGAACGAGAGATTGGCACTGAAATTTCAGAAGAGATTTGGCAGAATTGTTTAGAGGATATTGATAAACAATCAATTAACACTAGATTATGCCTTATCCAGTTCAAGGTCCTACACAGGCTGCATTTCTCCAAAAAGAAATTACATAGGATTTTCCCCAATATGTCTCCCATTTGTGATAAGTGCAAATCAGAAGAAGCTGACTTAGCTCATAGTTTTGTCTTCTGTCACAAAATACAGGGATTCTGGAATGAGGTTTTTAAAGTGCTTTCTGATGTCCTTGATCAACACGTAGATCCTGACCCAGTGCTTATTATATTAGGACATTCTGATTATACATATTCATTGAGCAGTACACAACGTAAATTTCTTACATATTGTTTGATTACAGCCAAAAAGCTGCTGTTATTGTTCTGGAAAAATGTGAATCCTCCAACTGCTAAACTATGGCTTGAAGAATTGATATCTACTCTGCACTTGGAACGTACCAGATATATCTTAAAAGGCAACATTGGACAATTTCAGAAGATTTGGGGCCCTTTCTTTTGTCACTTCATGGGGAATTCTCCCCAAAGTAATGTATTATAACAAAAAAGTTGTTTTTATTATCACTGTATTGTATACTTACAGGCCGGGCTTGGGGTGTTTGTTTTTGTTTGGTTTTCGTTTGTTTTTGTAAGTTTATGCATATTAGAAAATAATCCTGGAATTTGTGATTATTGTAAGTCTATTCAATGACCAAATAAAAAACTTATTTGACAAAAAAAACAAATATATAATACCTGTATAAAATTATATATATATATATATATATATATATATATATATATATATATATATATATATATATATATATATATATATATATATATATATATATATACAGATTCAAAGAAAACCAGTTCAACAGGGATATTGCAAAAGACCAGCTTCTGCTTTAAACTGGACTGACTGAATATCTACTATTAAATATCTACTATTCAAAAATATACAGAATAATCTGTTGAAAAGCGTCGATCAGACGGCGGTTGAGTTTGCAGCTGGATATCATTGAGAAATCGCTGACAGCAGTTAACAGCTCCGCCAGAGCGCGTCTGAAGCTTATATGCTTATTTTACATTCTATTGCAGAAACACCATTGAGCCTCACTAGATCCTCCTGTATAGGCGCGTGTTCGTTATAAAACACTCGCAGGACATTAATTTGGACAACTATGCAGATACAATAAATAGTTCACACAATACACAAAGAGAGACTTTCACTTTCACTTCACGCATCTTTGTGAATGAACAGACTGACGTGTACTAATTGCAGATGAGATTATGAGGCTGTTTCTGCACCTAGTTTGAAGTAATCCATTAGCGAACAGGAGCAAGTGCATTACTTTGATCATTTTAATCTAGCATATTAGTAACAAAATCCCCCCAAAAATTATAGTATAATATTAAGTAGGAGTGTGACGAGAAGCCTACTCCACGAGACGAGACACAAGATTGGGTTCATGAGAAGGATATTTTTACACTATTTAAAAAAAATTCTTAATGATACATATGAATGGAATAGTCTTCAAATATTTTGCTGATATATGAATGGATATAAATTTTTACTTGTAATGAACTTCCATTTTTTATGTATGCAATTTCCATAATTATTCCCATAATTTTATGTATGCAATAGTTTTATATTAGTTTAAATTGAATTCTATGCAATGAACATGCAAACACTGCAAAATATTTGTTAATATATAAATGGAAAATAGCAAACTCTACTGACAGGCTTTTCCCCTATAGAATTTCAGTGTATTCACATTGCAGATCTTGATAGATTTTGTGACAGTATCCATATTCAAATTTTTTGATGACCTGCTTCCATTTATCATCTTCTAAAGGTGACTTGTATCCAATTGTCAGCATTCACACAGCACAAGGCAAAAAGCGAAATGACCGGGAAAAAAAAGAGCGGGCTGACTGACAGCTGATAATAAAAGAGCGCTCTTTTCTCCATACCTGTATTTATTCTGTTCGCAGGGTTTAATTTTTTTTTTTTTTTCATTTTTCCAGTTGTTTTCCTATAGTTTATGACAGAAACACTCTCATTTGGCCATATTATTTTTATCTAGGCCTTTTAAAACCAGTAGGCATCTTAATGTAATGTCCATGGCTTGATTTGTGCACGTGATGTATGGAACATTTTATATTGGTTACGTGGCGGATGTTGCGCTCTCTTTCTCTCTCGTGAACATGCTTTAATACTTGTGCTACATCACACATATAAAAGCGTTTTTTAGTCCTTGTGTAGAATTTGGTCACTTGAACCAGGAAAAGAAAACGTTCGCTTTTCCGTACAGCATAAACGTGTTTGGTAATGATGAAGGTGGGTGTGTAGAGTCTCCAGCAGTTCAGTATGTGTGCACGCGCTTAGAGATGTGTGTAGGTGCCGATAGTGTCAAACAGCTGTGTGGACTGTCCTGTCGCAAAATCCGGCTAGAAGTCCTACACGATGATAATAGTTTGATTGTGGCATTTACATATCTGTACTGCACTTCAATAATGCGACTTTCTACACATCTAACTCCGGTGAGAAAAAAAAGTGGTTACGTCACACCCACCCGCCCCACCTTCCAATCTTCAATGCTAATTTCACCCCTCATGCTTCATCATGCCTACATTTCAACTCACAAGACAACTTTTTTACATCGTCGAGAAATCTCGTCACGATTTAATCTCGCGAGATCTCGCGACACCCTTAATATTAGAGTTAATTTTAAGCTATCTCGCGGCCCACCTGCAGGATCGCTGCAGCCCACCGGTTGAGAATTCCTGACCTAGAATGATCTAAACACATTTCCTGAAGGTGTAAACTGAAGCTTTGTCCATCATTTGACACAAATAAGTGCATTGTTGTTGGTCTTTGTTCTTCAGAGAAAGTGTTGAAATAATGGTGTAAAAACAGAGTCAATACCTGTGTTTCTCTGAGAGAGAGTCCTTTACTCGCTCCTCTGCCATACTGCAGCTAAAACACCAATGCAGACATTAGCAGAGCTTTGAGGAAACAATCAGCCGCTGACCATCACCTGGAGATGACAATATACTGACATTAAGAACATCACACTTTATAGCAATCAATGCTGACTTCACAAACAAGCACTTGATAAAGCAGACCCAATGATGAGGGATAGAACAATTATATAGTTTTCATTATTTCACATCATTCAAAGCACTCCACATGATCCAGTCTACGGCACACCCAAAACATGTGACTCAAATTAGCTGGCTTCAAGCCACATCTAGGGTAACTACCTCTTATTTTATAATCTGTGTATACCTGAAATGAGCAAATCTGCACAGATATATCGCCCTGGTGGAACTATCGTCCCGTCCACTAAAGATGAATTTATGAATAACTCCTGATTTTCCTCTATTTCTAAATGCACCCATAAACACAAATAACCTTGATGTAGTAACTAGCAGTATGGATGCTATCTTCACTTACACACTAAATAGCGTTGCCCTCATCAAATCAAGAGAGAATAAAACAACACCATGGTATAACAATCATACTCACGCTCTAAAAACAGCAACTCATACCCTTGAAGGTAAGTGGAAAAAACTAAATTATAGGTCTGTAGTATTGAGTACAAAGTAGAATGTCCAGCTATAGGAAGACTCTAAAATATTATTTTAAAATTCTTCTTTAACACTGTTGCTAAACTAGCCAATTGTTGGTTGTTTTCTGAAGAAAATGTCTAACCACAATTTAGTAGTGATGACTTTTTTTAGTGAAAAAACCTTTTGAGTGGTAAAATAGAAGGCTTTAAACAGGAAATTGATGTTACATTTTCTGCACGTCTTCTGCAGCAAGCAACTGACATGAATCAGATTCTCTTGACTGTGGGCGTGTCCTCAAGACAACACCCAAACCACTGGAGCTGAAAATATTAATACCGTTTCTCTGAGCACAAGTCTGTTAAGTGAATATTTCAAGAAGATAAAAAAGGTATTTCAGATTAAATCCGAGAGGTCTCTGAAGAATACTTAAAGCCATATTGGACCTATAAAATAAGATTATATAGTTTGTCAAGATAACCTCAGCTTTAGCCCATTATTTATTATTATTATTATTTAGTTAGTTAGATCTAAAATGTCCTCTGACAACTAAGGGTTAAATGCAGATTGTATAAGGAACATCAGCTTGTTGTTTTTCAGCAGAGTATCTTCCTGTTCAACTGGAACATCTGGTTTAACTTTACTTTCGAGTTGGAGACTCTGTGTTTAGAGTTATATTTTCTACTGAATGATCTGAAATAATCAAGTCACCCTGATATAGAAGAGTACAAACATTTTCATGGGAATAAAGTTTTTTTGACACAATGTTTAAATGACTGTTTTGACACCATGTTTAATCAGTTAGAGTTATTATCAGTTAAAAGGTTTGAGCTTCAGTATCAGCTATTCACACTCACACACATATCCCTTCACCCTTCATCACCTCCACAAATAAGCGTAATGGTAGAAGTATTAAACTTACCTGCAGAAGTACAGACGCTCTTGAGCAGCAGGAACACAATCTGAGCTCTTTGACTCTTTCACTTCACTAAAACACACCTGTGTGATCTACAGGTATATCCTGAAATACGGTTGGTTGCACCAAGTGGCGCTGACATGAATATTCATGAGATTCTCCTGACTGTGTCCTCGAGACAACACACAAACCTCTGGAGCTGGAAATATTTAGTTTCTCTGAGCACAAATTTATTAATAGAATACTTTTAGAATAAAAAAGTATTTAAGATTATATCTGAGAGGTCTCTGAAGAATACGTAAAGCTGTAATGGACCTATGAAATAAGGTTATATAAATTGTCAAGATAACTTAAGGTTTAGCTAATTAATTTAGTTTTAATTAGTTATTTAGTGAGTTAATTAGTACTAACATCAGCGGACAGTTAAGGGTTAAATGCAGATTGTATAAGGAACATCAGCTTGTTGTTTTTCAGCAGAGTATCTTCCTGTTCAACTGGAACATCTGGTTTAACTTTACTTTCGAGTTCGAGACTCTGTGTTTAGAGTTATATTCTTGAGTTAACACTCAAGTCAGACTTCCAAGATTTTCAAGGGATTAAAAAGTATATTTTTGACATTATATTAAATGATGTTTTGACATTGTGTTTAAATGGTATTTGAGGCTGACAACTTCAGGATCAGACAGACATTTAAATCACACTTACACACAAAAAACCCTTTCATCATTTCCAAGAGTTCACACTTAGCTGATGATTGATAATAAAGCTTGTTTGGCATGCTGTCCCGGGGGAGAGCCCTGAGCTTATAAGATCCTAGAGCCTTGAGCTCCCTCCTATTTGCAGGGAAAGAGGGGAGTTTGAGCTCAGGTAGATCTCTATGAACTCTCCTCAGCTAATTTCTGGCTAATAACAGATATGAGAAGGCTAAGAAGAGATGTATGGCTTGCTAAGAGGTGGCTATGTTATCAATTTGGTATGTTGAATTTACTTAGTTTGCATGTTTTTTGGACTGTAGGAGGAAACTGGAGAACTTGGGGAAAACTCATGTGAGCCTGGGGAGAATGAGCAATCTCCGCACAGAAATGTCAACTGGTTTAGTAGGGACTTTAACCAGAGACATTCTTGCACTGAGGCAACTGTGCCGCCGTGTCACCCATCTGGAAAGGAGGGGGAGTAGGGGGCGGGATTCTTCAAGACAAAGATACTAAGATAAGAAAAGTCAGGTTATTTATAGTGAGCTAGGAATCATCTGATTGGTAAGTCAATCGTGAGTTAATGCGGGTCCAGCCATGAACAATCATAAGCATGTGATCCTCTCAAAATTAGTTCATAAATAAACTTCACTTAAATACCTATATACAGTAGGCGCAGTAGGTAGTGCTGTCGCCTCACAACAAGAAGATCGCTGGTTCGAGCCGCGGCTGGGTCAGTTGGCGTTTCTGTGTGGAGTTTGCATGTTCTCCCTGCGTTTGCGTGGGTTTCCTCCAGGTGCTCCCATTTCCCCCACAGTCCAAAGACATGTGGTACAGGTGAATTGTGTAGGCTAAATTGTCCGTAGTGTATGAGTGTGAATGAGTGTGTGGATGTTTCCCAGAGATGAGTTGCGGCTGGAAGGGCATCCGCTGCGTAAAAAACGTGCTGGATAAGTTGGCGGTTCATTCCACTGTGGCGACCCCGGATTAATAAAGGGACTAAGCAGAAAAGAAAATGAATGAATGAATATCTATATAATCTTATGTCAAAAAGGAAAAAACTAAAAACAAGATTATTTTGCTTACCACATTGGCAGATTATTTTGCTTGTTTTAAGGAAAAACTCACTTAATTTTGGCGTATTATTTCTTATGTTTTGCTTGTCTGGAAAATGCTTCTTGATTTAAGAATTGTTAGATATTTGGACTAGAAACAAGATAAAAAATCCAAGTAAGAAAAGCATTTTTTTTTTTTGCAGTGTTGGGAGGCAAATGATGTCAGCTGGGTTTGCTAGCTGCTAAAGTCTGTGAGGGATTTTAATTTGTGCCATGCTCTCTCTGTTTCCCTGAGAGCTGTCCAATGTTCTCTCAGAACATCAGACAACCAGGGGTTAGAAGAAGAAGACCTGGTGGAGAGAGGACAGATCTCATCTAGGCAAGATGTTTGAGTGGAACAGAGCATTTCTGTTGCACTATTAACATCAAGAGTTGAGAACTGGATGTGTGAGGGAAGAGTGATGGAGAAGTGTGTGGAGGACAGAAAGCACAGATTGCATGTGGTTGGCGATGCGGTTGTGGGAATCAGTGCGTTTAAATTAATGTTGAAGTTATCTGAAATGTGCAATGATTTAACAGTGAGTTATCTTCAATGTCTTGTGTAGATGAGGTCAAGTTGATAGCCAGATTTATGTATGCTCACTTGTGTTTACCCTTTTTGCTCTTCACACGAGGAGGAACAACATTGCTCCTAGTCACTTCCCCTGACACTTACATGTCAGTGTTGGTATCTGAGTATTTATAGAGCTAGTCATGCTCTAGTGACCAAGCTGTGCTCAACTGTTCACTAATTGCCCAATAAAACCTCCAGCTCACAGATACAGGGAATCAAAACCAAAGCTGCCAAGTGTTCCCTAATAAGAACTTCTTTCCTGTGACTCACAGTTTTAACTCGAGTTGCAAATAAGCGCAGCTAAAGTTAAAATTAATTGCAAAGCCTGCTTTTATTGAATTAGCCCTACATTATGTTAGCCTACATCAACATATATTAACTTGAGAAACATAAAAAGAGAGATTTGTAAAAAGAGGCAACACATATATCAGCAACACTTATTTAACGCATTATTGACATTGAAATGGGAGCGTTTACCAACCTTTCGATATGGAAATTAACTGCATGTTTGCCTTTAAGTGCATTTATTTAGCACTGCTCTGTCACAATGCTTCCAGTAGATTATGTGCTACCTCTATGCTGTGACATGATTTTATAGATTTAAAAGCTCATGTGACTGTACCGAGCAGGAGGCACGGCAGCAGGAAGACCTTTTAATTTCTGTTTAATCACTGATATTAGCAAGCAGGGGCGCCGCTGGCCACCATGGGCCCTCTGACAAGCGAATTAGAAAATGAATGAAAGTGAAGAGCCGGGGTGGTTCACGGGCCCTTTATAATGTCTCTGTGGGCCCCCTGAATATATGGGCCCTTAGAATCGTCCTAACTCCCCCCCCCCCCCCCCCCCCCCCCCCCCCCCCCCCCCCCCCCCCCCCCCCCCCCCCCCCCCCCCCCCCCCCCCCCCCCCCCCCCCCCAGCGGCGCCCCTGTTAGCAAGTTGTATGTAAATTACTAAATTAACTACACTTTTAGCACAAGTAAGTAGGAGGCAACCAGTCTATGAGGTATTAGTTAACCCGGCATCTAACTTCAGAACGTGGAGATCATGTCCATGAGAAACACGTAAACCCCGGGGCATAAAACTCTAAGCAAGGTTTGGCCCCTAATGAATGTATAACTGAAGAGTATGGCATCAGATGTAAATCAAAACTCTAAATTGATTCATAAACGACAAATGTGACCCATTCCTAATTATAAATACAGTCTAAACTTGACAGTCACTTCAAAGTGGAGTCAGGTTAAATTCAGAGCTGGAAACAAATATAATTACAGTACTTTTCAGAAGCACTAGAAAAGGCTTACACACATTTAACCTTCGACCATACATCGAATTACATTGTAGGGCTGATCAAATGTGCTCATGTGCAGTGCGTGTCCAGATGCAAGAGACTAAAGCCGCTATCGATACCAACCAAAAGCAAAACTGTATTGTTTTAAATAATCCAGTATCGATACATATTGAAATATTCATATTTTATACAACACTACTGCAGGTCTATCCTGAAATATATGGGCAGGTTCTTAAAACAACACCCAAACCACTGGAGCTGAAAATATTTATAGTTTCTCTGAGCACAAGTTTGTTAATATAATATTTCAAGAAATAAAACAGGTATTTGAGATTAAATCTGAGAGATCTCTTAATACTTAAAGCAGTATTGGACCTCTAAAATAAGATTAAATAGTTTGTCATGATAATTTTTTAATTATTTATTTATTTAGTTAGTACTAAAAGCATCAAGCTGGCAGTTATGGGTTAAATGCAGATTCTATAAGGAACATCAGCTTGTTTTTCAGCAGAGTATCTTCCTGTTCAACTGGAACATCTGGTTTAACTTTACTTTCGAGTTCGAGACTATCTGTTTAGTGTTATATTTTTTTTTCTGAATAATCTGAAATGATCAAGTACAAACAAGAGTACAAACATTTTCAAGGGATTAGAATTAAAGTTTCTTTGACACAATGTTGAAATGAATCATTGATGAATCATCTAAATCTTTAATCAGAGTTAGAGGCTTTGAGCTTCAGGATCAGACATTTAAATCACACATATAAAACCCCTTCATCATCTCCACAAATAAGCGTAATGGTAGAAGTATTAAACTTACATGCAGAAGTACAGACGCTCTTGAGCAGCAGGAACACAATCTGAGCTCTTTGACTCTTTCACTTCATTAAACACACCTGTGTGATCTACAGGTATATCCTGAAATATTGCTTCCACCGAGTGGCGCTGACATGAATATTCATGAGATCCTTCAGACTGTGGGCGTGTCCTCGAGACAACACACAAACCTCTGGAGTTGGAGATATCTGTAAACATGAATAAACACATTCAGTGAACCAGGGTGTTTTTATTATCAGATGTACATTTATTAGTAACATTATTTACTGCTCTACACCGGAACAGAACTTCAAACGCAGACACAAATCTAACGAGACTTTAATATTTTAAATACAAAAGTATACATATAGACTGTGTAGAAGTCCATCTATTAGCCCAATGATGAAACTAACAGCATGGTCGAAGGTTAAATGTGTGTAAGCCTTTTCTAGAGCTTCTGAAGGAATTCTTTTATTCATTAGAATTTATTTATATTCGTTTTTCCGCTCCGAATTTAATCTGACTCCAATTTTAAGTGATCTTCAAATTTAGACTGGATTTCTAATTGTAGGAACGGATCAAATTTAACATTTATGACTTAATTTAGAGTTTTGATCTATATCTGATCCCATCCTCTTCAGTTATACATTCATTAGGGACCTGATGCCGCTCAGAGTTTCACGCTCGGGGTTTTGCCTATATTCTCACAGACATTATTTCGACATTGTGAAGTTAGTCAGAGGATGCAGGGTTAACTAATACTCAAAAATAGTCTGGTTGAGACTGCTCACTCCTCCTAAAAGAGTAGTTGATTTAGCCATTTCCATACAACTTGCTAATATCAGTGATTAGATGATTAAAGATCTTCATGCTGTCATGCCAAAACGGCTCCATACAGTTGAAAATCTAATGTCGCATCATAATGGTAGCACAGACTCCACATAATCTACTGGATATAGAAGATTTCAGGAGAATTCAGAATGAATCAAATCTGAACCCTTTATTCTCCAGATGAAAGTGTAGCATACCAATTACAGAATCAAAGAATATCAAGCCAATTCAGAAATGTAGAACATCAATTACTCAAGGAAAAATCCTGGAGACAGAAATGTATAAAGTACACTGCAGCATATCAGTCTCTGATGCGAAAGCTCAGAAGCTCATACACTGCAACAGGGCATCCTGGCTACAAGATCCTGATGACCTATCTTGCACATTTCCCATAAATACTCAACTCAGAACAAACAGCTGTAAATTCAAGACAACAAAAGAGTCACTGAGACCTCTGTCTGGTCATATGTTAATCTAAAAACTAATCACCACCTGGAGTAAACGTTCATAACTGACAGACAATTTCACACTTCAGTAGGACTTTTCCCAAACTCAGACAATAATTATCATAATACAAGTGACTACTGCAACATTGAGACCGTTAACCATACACAGACATTTACAATGATACTAACACACAAGTTAAAGTTATAGATTCACAAGATACACCACATGAAGAGGATGAAGATTCAGTGACCTGATCTCTGAGTGAAGAGAGGCAGAGAGGGGGCACATGATGGGTAACCAAGGCAGTTGAAGAACTTGCTTTCTTGCATATCTGCAGCTCAGACTGGAAAGTTTATTGTTTTATTGCATGGCAATTCTTGTGGTCTTGTCTCATGAAATTCCATAACAGTTCTCGGGGTCTGATATTATAGAGAGTTATCCATCCTTACATCAGCATACCGGCACTACTGCTTTATTAAGTAACGGGGCCGAAAGTAGCAGGACTGAGATTAGTGGATAAAATGAGCAAGTCTTTACTTTAGTTACTCGCTGTAAAATCAGTCATTAGTTACAGGATATAAATGCTGATGTTATGAGGAATTTTAGCACATTCTAGACATTGAAATTAATTCAATTAAAAGAAAAAGTTGCAGCCAATAAATAATATGGTAAACAGGACAGTATGTAGCAAAGGACGTGTCCATTGATCAATATAATGTCATCACATTTACAGAATAGATCATGAGAGCAGAAACTTTTGGTCTTTTCATTGCTTTCAGAAGACACAAATGTTGCACAATTTAGTGTAAATCAAGAGTTTTTCACTTGGGGGAAAGTGATTAACAAGAATGAAAACCTGGAAAAACAAATAAAGAGTGTAAATTATCTCACATCTTATTTTGAAATAAATATATTTAAAGATGGCATATAGAGGCGCACAATAATGTCAAATAAATATATTTCTGAATGATTTGAGTTATTATATTTCATGTTGAGATTTGAGAAAAGGGATTCCCCATCTAGGGAACTTCAACACTGCGTCTAACCAGAACGCTAGGGGAACTTCTCTTTTATATGCATCTTGAATTCAATCTAATGTAATTAAGCGGTGCCGTCAGACCAGAGAGTATAAAAGCCTGCACTGAGCATTCACTGTAAACTTCTTTGTTTTCAAGAAGCACGCACATGAAAAAATACTCTCTTTCTGTGACCATTCATTACTGATAATGCATACACAAAATACAAAAAACTGACAAACTTACCCTTTAGTCGATCTGACCAGTGGGAAAGAGGAATGGATGACCCTCACCGGTGGAGTTGCTTAGGCCCCAGCCCAAGCACGCCAGGCCATGCCCGACGGGAGGCCACCTTTTCCAGCCTACCTGTCGGGACGTCCCCGACGCCAATTGTCTCTGACTTGCTGATGAGTTTTCGGGTAAGGCGTGAAATTGTGGACTTAAGTTTTGCTGGCTTTGCAGTTTAACGAACCAGGGGGGTCTTTGGCCAGGCTATATACCCGAACAAGTGCGTCTGTTTCCCACGAGCCTTTGGCCACGCGTCCTGGCATGGCTGAGAATGAACCAGGGGGTCATTGGCCAGGCTGTATACCCGAGCAAGTGCGTCCATTTCCTGCGAACCTTTGCCCGCGTGTCCTGGCATGGTGGAGAAAGAACCAGGGGGTCTTTGGCCAGACTGTATGCCCGAGCAAGTGCGTCCGTTTCGCACAAGCCTTTGGCCTGCGCCCTGGCATGGTGGAGAAAAAACCAGGGAGTTTTTGGCCAGGCTGTATGCCCGAGCAAGTGTGTCCATTTCCTGCGAGCCTTTGGCCGTGCATTCTGGCATGGTGGAGAAAGAACCAGGGGGTCTTTGGCCAGGCTGTATGCCCGAGCAAGTGCGTCCGTTTCGCACAAGCCTTTGGCCTGCGCCCTAGCATAGTGGAGAAAAAACCAGGGGGTTTTTGGCTAGGCTGTATGCCCGAACAAGAGCGTCCATTTCCTGCGAGCCTTTGACCGCACATCCTGGCATGGTGGAGAAAGAACCAGGGGATCTTTTGCCAGGCTGTATGCCCGAGCAAGTGTGGGTTGCCTGACCTCCATCTCAGGCCACCGCTGTGGGGTCTTCCAGAATTTGACAATCCAGGAGGTTGAAGAGGCCTTCAGAAGCCCAAACGAGTCTGCCTATGTCATCAATGTGAGTGTGACTCTTTGGCTCTGCGGGTGGAGGCCACCAGTATTATGCACTCACTCACTCACTCACTCACTCATCTTCTCTCTGCTTGTTCTATGGCCAGATCACCACTCATAAAACAAACCGAGCCTTCAGCGCAGCTAAATTGACTCTTAACAATGAAGAATACAGCTGGTTCCAGAGGTTCTTGGAGCTGTGGGCTAGTCTTCCGGGTGGGAGGCAGGCCACCTATTTTTTTTTTACTTCCAAAGCCAGTCCCTGCCAGACCCTGAACAAATATTTTCAGTCTGCGTGGACCAGCATGGGGCTTCCCGGCAAACCCACCTTCACTGACGTCCGGACAGCCATCGCAACGCACGTATGTATGTAATGCCTCTGTGGCCACATGACTGCCAGCGGCTTTGACCCTAAAAAGGTTCTGTCTGTCTGTCTCTGATGCAGGCAAAGAATGCACACTCTTCAGAGGATCGCCGGAAGGTGGCGCACTTCATGTGTCATGACATTTTAACCTCAGATAAATTCTATGCACTTCACCTTGGCCCTCTGCAAGCATGTGAGCATTGCAGACTCTTCGAGAGAGCCTTGGTGGAAGAGGAGGAAGAGGAGGCTCTTTGGCTAGCCAAAGCATGGATGTGAACAGCAGGGCATGTAGTGTTGGCTAACTGGCCTTACTGTGTCTCCTTTCCAGGAGGGAACCAGCAGGAGGACGCTGCCATGGCAGTCTGCAAAAAGGAAAAGCCAGGGTGCATGCCCACTCGAACCAACAGAAGACTCTGAATTTTCCTGAATAAATAATATACAATTTTCTAAAACAATAAAGGTCGTATGGTGTTCGGACATTTATCGCCATGCAGTGTCTTTATTATTCCTGATTCTGTGTGTTAAAATAGCTTCAATCTGGACAAATGATCCCTGTCTTGTGTGTTGAAAGTGTCGCTTGGGACACCTGTGTCCAGGTTCAGTCTTGGTTAAATGGAAATCGGGACAAATGATCCTTTTTGCAGCACAAGTAGGTGCTAGGCTGGACGAGACTGTCTAGGTCTGCGCCTGGTTTGAATGGCCATATGGCCCATGGTCCAACTCTGGGTATTAGCAAGCGTCTCCCAGGTCAGCTCTGTCCTTTAAGCTGCATAAAAAGAGGTCAGCCAAGGGCTGCTCAAGAAAGAGTGAGCAGTTACTGGTCTGCTTCAGATCCTCAAAGAGGGGGAGTCCAGCGATTAAGCAAACCATAAGTAATTGGATAGTTGAGACTATCTCAATTACCTATCAGGCTGCTGGACGTTCTGAACCTAAATTTGTTAGGGCCCATTCCATGAGGGCTGTAGGGGCCTCCAAGCTTCTTTTTCGGGCTCTGCCCTTTCTGACATTTGTTTGGCGGCAGGATGGTCGACGCCACATACATTTGTGCGTCACTATCAACTTGATGTAGACCCCTCACCAGGGTCCTCTGTTCTCACTGCATAATGTGCGTTCACAGTCAGCAGTGAGTCTGGCCTAATGGGTATTGCGTTCCCCTAGCGTTCTGGTTAGACGCAGTGTTGAAGTTCCCTAGATGGGGAACGTCTTGGGTTACATATTTAGCCATAGTTCCCCAAGAGGGAATGAGACACTGCGTCTTCCGCCATACTCTCTTCTGCCTGTTACTTCTTTCAAGCAATTTAAAGTTAACACTGAATGCTCAGTGCAGGTTTTTATACTATCTGGTCTAACGGCACCGCCTAATTACTTTAGATTGATTTCACATGTGCTTCAAGATGCGTATAAAAGAGGTGTTCCCCTAGCATTCTGGTTAGACGCAGTCTCTCGTTCCCTTTCAGGGAACTATGGTTACATACGTAACCCGAGACGGTCGCTAGTGCAGAGGAGTTTCAGCTAAACTGTGTTCTCCCACTTTAGTCAATGCAACACTGGAAAACTCCTCATCTAGTCAAAAGGTACAGGCTTATTTCTAGACACGAATAATATTGAGCTTGTTTTAAGAGTACATTACCATACAGGAGCAGGATGTGAGATTATTATTATTGTTTTTAAGATTATGCAACTTTCTTTTACTTATTACAGTTTAAAGTTCCCATTTTACCTGCAGATTGAGCTTAATTACAGTAAGAGAAAGTTTAAGAGCAGCAGTCTTGTGTGTTTAAAACTTTATTTCAGCTGTAATTACCTGTTTAAAATATGCTCAATCACACTTATACTTGATCTTTGGTCACTAAATACATTTCTTTATGTTTTCTTGCAGAAACTTCAGGATTTAGAGAAGTAACAAGTCATAATTCTGCATTGTAATACTGTCAAGTGTTCATTTGAGTAAATGTGGATAAAATGACGTGTGTGTGAGAAAGATCCTGATTTTAGAATCAAAATTGATGACACACTCATCAGAATCTCAAAGCAGAAAACAGAAAGAGATGAAGAAGACGAGGAATTGTGTGATGAATTGTGTGTTAGTGATGGAGAAAACTCAACATGTGATGGAGATTTAATTCTACTGTCGGTGTATTTGTGTGTCTTATGATGCTCAAACTCTACATTAAGCTGTCATTAATGTTAATTCATAACGATAACTCAATCTTGAACAGCCTTTATTAATCATAGTTAATGAATCCTAATGAATGACAGTCATCAGACATTTACTGAAGCATTACTAATCCACATTTGTGCTTGTAAACATGAGTTAATGCACTGAGAGTCAACAAGAACTAACAGAGAACACCTTTATTCTCATTAACGAACATCAACAGATCAATAAATACTGGAATAAATGTGTTTTATTGTTTGATGAAGTCAAAGAATGAAGAAGAAGAGCAGAAACAAACGCCACACTTCATTTCTCCTTTATTCATGTACTTGCTGGAGTTTTCTACACTTGATGAAATATTTGACAGAGATTCAGACATTGACATGTTCCTCATTACATTAGAAGATCAGCAGTGGATCTGACATTGACTTTTATTATGAGCACAACAATAGAGGAAACAGGAAGAACACAAATCTGGAGACAAGAATGAGCTGATCTGAATACATCATGATCCTGGAGGACACTTCATGAAGACACACACACACACACACACACACACACACACACACACACACACACACACAAAGGAGACTCCAGCACATCTCACTGCTACTGACTGATCCTGCAGAGGATTCTGGGTAAATCTCTTGTCAGTCTTCAGCTCAGTTTCACTGATGATCCAGAATAATAAACCCTTATCCCAGGACAGAGCGGCTCAGTGAATGTGGTCTGGACTGAGTGGATGAGGCTCATTCTGTCTCTATAGATGTTGTAGAAGATCAGAGTTCCTGCACTGTGATCCAGAAACACTCCTATTCTCCTGCTGAGCGGCTTTACTGGGAGAACAGTGAGTGTGTGATTGTGTCTGAATGAGAATCTGGAGGAAGAGCAGATCAAACTCCAGGACTGAGGATTAAACCCAAACACACACTCAACACCTCTTCCCTTCCTCCTGATGCTCTTATATGACAATGATATACACACACAATCTCCACTCCAGTCAATCTCCCAGTAACAGCGTCCACACACACTCTCTCTGCACAACACCTGAAGATGATGATCAAATCTGTCTGGATGATCAGGATACGGCTGATACTCTTCCACACACTTCACCTCTCTGTTCTCCTCAGACAGAATGAGACGAGTGTGTGCTGTGTTTAGATCCAGTGTGAGGAAACAGACATCTGAACACAAGAAGACACACACATTTATAACTACAGCTCTGTGTGTGTGTGTGTGTGTGTGTGTGTGTGTGTGTGTGTGTGTGTGTGTGTGTGAGAGAGATAGAAAGAGAGAGAGAGAGATAGATAGAGAGAGAGAGAGAGAGAGAGAGAGAGAGAGAGAGAGAGAGAGAGAGAACAGTGCAGAAGACTACCAGAACGCAGTAAATAGCCAAAAAAAAAAAAAACACTCAAGAACTCCTACATAACTTCCTGGTTAATGCATATGCTCACACCAAACAAGGATTTAATATGGCAGTAAAAGACCTAAACAATATATTCGAAAGAACAGCTAAACAGTCAAAATTAAAAGTAAAAACCAGACAAAATAATTTACCCAAAGATGACAAAAATTGGTTTGACCAAGAATGTCTATCAATTAGGAAACACCTCAGAAACGTATCAAATCAGAAACACAGAGACCCAAATAATGCAGAGATTCGGCTTCTCTACTGTGAAACACTAAAACAATACAAACAAACACTCAGAACCAAAAAGGCACAATACACCCAAAAACAACTGACAACAATAGAGAACTCCATTAACTCAAATTAATTCTGGGACAACTGGAAAAACTTGATCAAGAATGACCATGAAGAACTACCGATTCAAAATTCTGAAATATGGGAAACGCATTTCCAAACAATATTCAATAAAGTAGAAACGGACACAAACTGTAGAGAGAATCAAATAACAAAAACACTGGCAACTCTAGAATCGACTATCAAAGATAATCAAAACCCATTAGACTTCCCCATCACCATAATGGAACTTAAAGACAAAATCTCTTAAACCTAAAAAAGCATCTGGACCTGACGGAATATTAAACGAAATGATAAAACAAACCAGCCCTAAATTTCAATCAGCCATCCTAAAATGATTTAATCTAGTCCTGAGTGTTGGTCACTTCCCTGATATCTGGAATCAAGGATTGATAACACCTATCTTTAAAAATGGAGATAAATTCGACCCCAATAATTACAGAGGGATTTGTGTGAGCAGCAACTTGGGAAAATTATTCTGCAGTTTAATAAATGCCCGATTACTGGACTTTATCAGGACACATAATGTCCTAAGCAGAAGTCAAATTGGATTTCTACCAAAATACCGCACATCCGACCACATATATACACTTCATTCGCTAATTGAAAAACACACTGTCCAAAGTAAAAGTAAAATATACGCATGCTTTATTGACTTTAAAAAGCATTTGACTCAATTTGGCACCAAGTGTTACTTTATAAGCTGATTGAAAGTGGTATAGGAGGAAAAACCTATGACCTTATTAAATCAATGTACACCGAAAGCAAATGTGGCATCAAAATTAGCACAAAAAGAACAGAATATCTTTCCCAGGAGCGTGGAGTGAGACAAGGCTGCTGCCTGAGCCCAACACTATTTAACATCTACATAAACGAGCTGGCGCTCAGTCTGGAGCGATCCACCGCTCCGGGTCTCGATCTCCACGACTCTCAGATCAAATGCCTGCTGTACGCAGACGACCTCCTGCTGCTATCGCCAACCGAACAGGGCCTTCAGCAGAACCTGCAGCTGCTGGACCAGTACTGCCAGACCTGGGCCCTGACCGTCAACCTGAACAAAACCAAAATCATAACCTTCCAAAAAAGAGCCAGATCCCAGGGAACACAACACACATTCACACTAGGCACCAACCAGATAACACACACATCACAGTGTAATTATTTAGGCCTTAACATCACCTCCACTGGAAACTTTAATCCTGCAGTGAATGAGCTGAGAGATAAAGCCCGCAGAGCCTTCTACGCCATAAAACACCAATGCCCCATAGACATCCCTGTTCAAATATGGCTGAAGATCCTAGAGTCAGTCATCGAGCCCATCGCCCTCTATGGCAGTGAGGTGTGGGGTCCACTGACAAACCCTGAGCAAGATCTGACCAAATGGGACAAACACCCAATAGGCATTTTTCACACTTCCTGGTTCCGGTAAGCGAAACAGCGCATCACAACATCCGGTTCCAATGCAACGGAGTAAGAAAAAAATGGCTGAGTCATCTCATTGCTGTTATTGCAGCGTTCCCGGCTGCTCCAACTCAAAAAAAAAAAAAAAACGACACCCATACCTCAATTTCCACGACTTCCTGAAAGACAAAGGACAGAGAAAATCATGGGTGAAATTAATTAGACGGGATGAACGTCGTTTCAAGTTATATGCGGGAGTACGTTCATGTGCCGTATGCACTTCAAAGCGGAGATCGTCATGTTTTATCAAATGCTGCTGGTCTTAGTTTTATTATGATGGGTAATTATAATATAGACAAAATTCCAGTTAAATGATCTGCCTTCCACAAACAAGTACTCATATCATGGTCATTAATCTATTATGGTCTTAATCAATTCCTTCAGAGACCCATATATCATTTAGAGGTATTAATCAAGACCATCCTTCTGATACATCGTCTTTTGATATTACTAAATCTTATGTTGGCAAATTTTGTTTTCCAATAAATACCAAGAGTAATAATAAAGCTATTTGTACTTTTTTTTTTCTAAGAGAAATCATTACTGTATATTATATGCAATTTTATTGGATGTCTTTATTAAAGGGTGAATTGATTTGCTGGAAGAAAGAAAAGTCTGGCTGTTACTACAAAAATATCATGTTAGAAATCAAATTAAAGAAATATCCTATAAACTTCACAGATTTTATTCAGCTAAACATTATTTACAAAAATGTAAAAATGGGATTGATGTGAATTGTGTTTTTGTAATGAATATGAGGAGACGGTTTTACACTTATTTTGGCATTGTGCATACTCAGTCAACGTATGGGGTGAAATGTATTAATAACTTTCAGTGTTCAAAACCTCTGTCATCATTATGGGAAAATGTACTTTTTGGCTTCACTGTCTAACCTAATCAAGAGGAAAATTGTTTTATGTATTTAATTTGCTTATGTTAAATGTAAATTTACTAATAAGAAACCAAATGTGAAGGTATTGATGACTGAAATATGCTTGTATATTACCAGTATCAGAGACTCTTAACAAGAAAGCTCTACCCACTTTAAATTGGTGAACTCTTTAATGTATTTATTTAATTATTACATGTGTACATTTCGTATATTTGTATTTTATTTATAATTACCCCCTGGCATGTATATATTTTGTATTATAAAATGATTTTTCAATATATATTTAAAGAACAACCCCTTCCCCAACAATTTAACCCATTACAGATGAGGGAATACATAAAAAAATGAAATTATAGTGAAATGATAAAAAAAATAATAATAAAAAATAAATAAATAAATGATAAAAATAAAAGGTATTGCCATCATAATTACTTTCCAGGGGATACATTTGTACAACAAGTTACATTGTGTTACATTCTAGTTACCTCAAATTACAGTGGTAAATATACATATCTAAATATGTGGTAATACTTTTCCACCTCTTCAGAAAAATATCAGTCTTCATTTGTAGACATGCAGTCATTTTTTCCATTATAGACCTGTTTTAGTCTCTGAATTCATATTTGCTGTTCTTTAAATAAATAATTAAAAAAAATACAACGAACACCTTTATTTTTCCGCGAGTACCTCACTGAGTGCACGAAATACTCCAAGATCCGGGAGAAGTTCTACCAGAAACTCACACACATACACAACAACTTTGAGTCCCTGCTGAACAGTGAGAACTGCCCATCTTACTGGGGGAGTGTGTGTGCTGCTGTATGTTAGCTGTTCAGTTTGTGCACTCCTGCCACCGCCTGAGGAACCAACAATGACCCGCTCCACTGTCTCCAACACACAACTACTGGAACTCTTTACTTGTGGACTTACGTTTGATATTACTGTCATTACCTTTATTCTGTTTAATATATTACCATTAATCTATTTTTATTAATCTATTTTCTTATTTTATTTTATCTCTATCTGTGTTTTCTCTGGATTATATTTTACGTTCATATTTGTTTGCACTACTGCCCTTTTTGCACTGTCTTGTTTGTACGCAGCGACGCTGCACTGCTTTGGCAATACGAATGTACAGTTATTTGTCATGCCAATAAAGCACCTAAATGTGAAATGTGACAAATGTGTGTGTGTGTGTGTGTTTGTTTTGTTGTGTATGTGTGTGTGTGTGTCCTACATTTGCGTGGTCCTCCTGTAATCCTCGTCTCTCCTCCATGATCCAGACTGTAAACACACACAGATTGTCCTTCAGTCAGTAAACAACCATCAGTTTAACACACACACACAAACACACACACACACACACACACACACACACACACACACACACACACACACACACACACACAGAAATTGTCATTCAATCAGTACACAAACATCAGCTTATAACACACACACACAGACTCACAAACACAGTCAGGATGATTGTGTGATTATGCAGATTGATTACAATAAGACATGTAGAGTGTCTGCTGAATGCTGGATTGTGATTGGCTGATCAACAATAGATGATATCAGTGCATTAATAACTGCAGTAAAACAACATGAGTGTGTTTGTAGCTGTAAAATCAGCTTCTGAATGAGACTCAGAGCTTTTAGATCAGATGTGGAAACAGAAAACAGAATATTTACTGATAAAAAGCTTCAATAAAAGGTTTTAATGATGGATTAAATGATGAATTGACAACAGCGCACTACAATAATAAACCAGAATTCAGTGTTAAAGGACTTTAAATATGATCGAGATGTTCATGTTCTGTCAAATGCTCTTCATCATCTCTAAACAGACTCACAACTGAATCATTCTGAGCTGAGAGAGTGTGATCTGTGATATGAGACTTGCTGTGATCACTCATTTACATATTTACATAATCAGAATTGTGATGAGAAATCAGATTCATTGTGGAGCTCTAATACAAACACTATTACTGCATTTTCACTTCAACAGCTAGTGGTTATTATAGAAGCTGATAGTGGTGTGTGTGTGTGTGTTATATACTATATCTTGATAATGCAGATAAATAAATGCTTTTTATGCTTTTAGAAACATCTATTTTTCTCAGTTTTTTGTAATAAATGTTACATCTTTCATGAATCTTTCGTGTATAAAACATAAACAGATGATTAAAAAAATAGATTGAACCTTTTTCAGGGTGGTTCTTTAATTTAATATGTAATATGGTCATATATTCCTAGCCAAAACTATTTAGACGGCTGTCAAATTTAGGTAAAAAAAAAAAAAAATCACACAAAATAAATAAATAAATCACTGTCAGGAAAGAGTTAAGGGCATTCAGCGTTATGGCATTGACAGGATGTGATGTTGTCAAGCTTATGTTTCGTATTTAATATTAAGACACTTACATTATTTTTAGTAGTCTGATGCAGGATACACTGATCTGAGGCCAGTTTTACTTATTAAAACACTCTGACCTCATCGCGAATGAGATGGAGAAAATTAAAGCACACAAGTGCTGAGGTAAAATCAGATGCTCAAGACATCACCTTTATAATAATGACTTGTGTTTAAATGCAGCAGTTTTATGACAGAGGTTTGTGATATAACAGCAGAGCATTCATTAAATCCTTATTTTCTGAGAAAATACAAGTAGAAAATACTTCTCCACTCACAATTTCTTGTGAGGACATACAGATAATACAGTTGTAGATCAATCATGTCTATGAAGAGCAAGTCATTCACTATCAATTCTTGTAAAGGGAGGGGGACACATTTAGTTTTTATTCACTTCGATAAATCACTTTATTTATGATCAAAAGACCTCTTCAGTTTGGCCGACTGTAGAACAAAAGTTCTAATGGCAACTCATTTTATACAGCACAGCCTACGTCTAGTCTCATATAAAGCCAGAATGAATTTAAACAGATTATTATTAAACTGAAAATCCTCTCATTCTGAACAGATATAATTAATTTCTATAATAGTTCCACTGATCCACTGACAGAAGCTGCCTTTTTATTTTCATAGGATTTGAGAATGTGAGGACTGTCCCAAAGCACTGAAATATTTTAAAGGTTTGGAATCAATATTTGGAGAAGTAGGCTACAAAGTATCTGTTCTTAAAATTAATCTTTAAAACTATTATAAAATATTGTAAATGTGTTAAGAGTGAGAGCGGTTTCAGTCGAATAATTATAATAAACTGGCATCACACATTGCTGGACGTAGTCTATGTTGTATAAACAAATTGCCATTAGAACTTTTGTTTTTTAGTAGACCAAACTAAAGTTATTTAATTAGATTAAAATAAATTAGATTTATGAAAACTCATTTATAAATGTGTACAGCTCCCTTTACATTGATTCATATGTCCTAATACATATGTCCTACTCCATAACCCTCACAGTAAACTGAAGATCAGAAAAGAGCTTTTTACTGTCTTTTTAAAGCCATTCAGTGTAAAAGCACAAGGGCAGTGATGCTCCACATACTTGAGTTTGGCCAGTGTGTAGTTTGGATCCTCCAGTTGTTCAGAGAGCAGCTTGACTCCTGAATCTCCTGGATGATTGTAGCTCAGATCCAGCTCTCTCAGGTGTGAGGGGTTTGAACTCAGAGCTGAAGACAGAAAACCACAGCCTTCCTCTGTCACCATACAGCCAGACAATCTACAAACACAGCAATAGTCCACATCACACAGTTGGACAATCACACATCTCTTTGTGTTGTGAAGATGCTGACTGCTGTTTCTGCTCATGTGAACAGCAGTGATGAAAACACACATCCTGATGACCTCTCCTTATTGATCAAGCCCTGATATAGAGCATTGTGAGTGTGTTTGCTGATAATGACTCAAAATCATCTTTATAACTGTACAGAGAAATAGTTCATAAGACATCACATGAAACTGTAAAGTCTGCTGTGAGGAATAAGCCACATTTGACCTCAGAAGGAAATCTTGAAGTATAAAGTGTTTAAGTACAATGATGAACAGTTTTACAGTCATATTTCTGTAGATTAGAAAAAGACTTTGAAAATTCAACATTTTGTATTTTTCACAGTAATGCTGTTAAATATTTTTGCCTAAACACATTTGTATAGATATCAATAAAATCACACCCCTATAGATTCTGCCATCTGCCAACACACTGAGTGGGGAAAGGGGCTTCCATATTTGTTAACCCAATGTTTAACTATCTTTCTGTAGTTATTGTTGAGTGGAAAATCATTTACCTCAGTGTCTCTAGTTTACAGTCTGGACTCTTCAGTCCATCAGAGAGAAGCTTCACTCCTGAATCCTGCAGGTCATTGTTACTCAGGTCCAGCTCTCTCAGGACACAGTTTGAGGATTGAAGAGCTGAAGACAAACTCTCACAGGACTGAACAGTGAGATTACATTTGAGCAATCTGAGAAAGAACACAGATTACATTAACAGTGTGACTTTATTAATTCATCTGATGTAAAAAAAGAAACAAACCAATCAATGAGTTGCCCTAACTCAGACCTCAGTATCTCCAGTTTACAGTCTGGACTCTTCAGTTCATCAAATAGAAGCTTCACTCCTGAATCCTGCAGGTAATTGTTACTCAGGTCCAGCTCTCTCAGGACACAGTTTGAGGACTGTAGAGCTAAAGACAAACTCTCACAAGACTGAACAGTGAGATTACACACGGAAAATCTGAGAAAAAACACAATTACATTAACAGTGTGTTTTTTAGTAATTCATCTGATGTAAAAAAAAGAAACAAATCGATCAATCAGTTGACCTCAGACCTCAGTATCTCCAGTTTACAGTTTGGACTCTTCAGTCCATCAGAGAGAAGCTTCACTCCTGAATCCTGCAGGTCATTGTTACTCAGGTCCAGCTCTCTCAGGACACAGTTTGAGGATTGTAGAGCTGAAGACAAACTCTCACAGCACTGAACAGTGAGATTACAGCCCTGTAGCCTGTGTAGAGGACAAACACAATATTGATGTTGTCATCTGGGACCTCATTGATTAACAATGTTTACTCATAAAAACGATGTGTACACCAGCTTTCACCCTTATGTTTGTATGTACTAACAGTAGTGTTGTACGATATATCGATACTATAAGTATAGCGATACCCTGGCTCTCAAAACAATACAATTCAGAATGTTTTTAGTACCGGTACATTTAAGTGACAGCTGTAGTTGCGAGTGCTCGTCAATAGGGGCAATGTGGGAGCAGTGTGCTTCTTCAATGGCAGGGGTGTCAAACCTGTGGCCCAATACTCACGGGACGATTGTTTGTGGCCCCCACCTTAATTTTAAAGTTTAATGTTAGTGCGGCCCACGAGTTTGATATATATATAGCACTTTACAGTTTTGTTTGTGGAGCTGAATGGATCCACCAATCACGGTGGGGTATATGGTTTTTGGGGGGCGGGACATCAGCTGGGCTTGACGCAGGCACAGAAACATTTTCCAATGAGTGAAAGTTACAGCAGCGCTGCCATGGAGTGTTTTCTTCCGTGCCTGCTGGCTGCCTCGTTTCTATTGGGCACATGCGGACATTCATCCCAGCGCGCTTCATTCACAACATTTAAAAAAAGTTTTGCAAGTTGCTGCCCAGCGGGACATTATAAGTGGAGTTTAGTTATAAACTAATTTCGAGAGGATCACGTGATTATGATTGAACACGGCTGGTTACACGTTAACCACTCACGATTGTCCAATCAGACGATCCCTGACTCACTATAAAGAGCCAGGGTTTCTTACTACAGTCATCTTCGATTTGAAGAACACACTGCTCGGCACCAGCTGCTACTTGCTACTTCATCTTCAACAACAAAAACAACAACAACATCACAGCCTAAAATATTCAAGCCAGCGATCAAAACCATTGCAAGGAAACTGAACCCTCACCGCTCTCTGCCAGCGGTACATCAGTGGTAACGTACATAGCACGCTCCAAAGGGAAGCCTCGCCTTGTGGTGGGCAAAGCGAGGCTTCGTGAAACACTGAAACAGTCAAACCAAATGTGTCGAAGCTTCGAAACGTTTCGAAACCCCACTCTACGGTGACACCTAGTGGTCATTTTTTATGTATTGCACTGAACCCGCTTCAGCAAAGAACAGTTGAGCAAATTAAGGTATTAAACCCCACTTTGCAAGATCAAGCATTAAAGTGACACAGTGGAGCGGTTAAGGTTCCTGACTACCATGCGGGGATAGTGGGTTCGAATACAGGCTAATGCAGCTGTTTTGAAATGCTTATATCAGTTTGAATTGCTCTGTTCTTGTGTCGTTTTGTTTCAACATTGGTCTGACATCCGAATAAACACTTTGTGATTAAATATGTCTTGTTTTGGTCATAAAACAGGGTTGTTGCTAGATCAGACACGGTTGTGGCCAGAAGTTAACAAGAATTATTTATATTATTTATTAAATTTCCCATTTATTGTATGTTATTAATGTCTACCCAAAACTGAAACCCAACCATTACACTAAAAGTATCAATTATTGTTTTACAGTGTTAAAAAATGACGCTAAATTCAGCAGCTGTATCCTATCTAGACTACCCCATAAAACAGTAACATGATTAAAATACAGAAAATCATGATTTCGGAGTAGTTGTTCAAGTCGGGATTCGAACCCAAAGTCAATTGAAGCACAGTGACAACGTGCATACGTACAGTGCACTAGGCTATATGAGCCGTGACGTCATTTGACCTTGTCAGTTAAATGCAGATTCGCCAGGTCTCAAAATGCTTCTGAACTGATCGATGCTTTGAATCGCTTAGTCACGTGACAAGGTGTTTCGAAACACTTTAGTCACGTGACTTGGGCGTTTCGAAACACTTTAGTCACGTGACCTGGGTGTTTCGGCTCATGCTTCGGTGCAGTGATTCGAAACACTCGCGCTTCGGGATCTCGACACTGTGTCGAAACGTCAGTTTCACATCTGCCATCCCTAGCCTCGCCTTAAAACAACCACTCGCAAACACAGACTAAACATTTTCAATTCAATTCATCTTTATTCTTATAGCGCCTATACAACGTAGATTGTGTCAAAACAGCTTCACATGAAAGAATATAGCGAATTGAATCAGAGTCAGTTCAATTTCAGAGATTGTTCAATTCAGTTAGCTCAGGTCAGTGTGGGTTTATAATCACTACTGAGAGTCCAAACACTGAAGAGCAATTCCATCGATGCACAGCTCTATAGATCCCAAACCATGCAAGTCAGTGGATTCATAAGGGGAGACCAGTGCTAATAGGATAAGTTATACAAAGAACTCACCTCTAAAACATCCCGCCTGTCCACAGATCCATATCATCCTAAAAACTTGAAGTAATTTGACTGCAAAAGTCCAGGCATTTCAATCCGCAAACATTAGTCCACAGCTTATTCTTACGTCGATATACATCCATTAAATGCACCGTCATCATCCATTCTACTCGTCGAAGTGCGTTCAGTAGCGTCTCCAGTCATAACAATAGTCAAAATGGCCACCGGCTGTTTGATTGACACTTCTTTGAGCCAATAGCTGAAAGTGAAGCATCACCATCCAATGGTCCCGCCCTCTCTCTTGAGAGATTAAGAATGTACTCCGAATTTGTGAATGAACTAGGCTAGATATGATGGTGAGTTTTAATCACATTAAGATTTCAAAGTCATTCATGGATTAAAGTAAAGCTCATAAAAAAATAAATAAATAAATAAATCCTTTCACACAGTTCATACTAAGTGATGACATCGCTTTTAAGTTCAGGGTTTGAAGTTGGCAGTTGATATTTATAAACAAATAAATAAATTTAATTAATAAACAAACAAATAAATATAAATTATTACTCTGCCCCATCCAACAGCCATTTTTTCTTCTGAAAAGAGTATTACCCAGCTAGTGAAAATATTAAACGCATTAAGCATAGAAGTCTAATCGTAATATGCCACTGTGACTCATATGTCCACACACAAGGGCCATATGCAAGTTTATATAGGCAAGTCAGTTAGATGTGAAAACGGCAAAGTAATAAAACTTCCCGCTTTGATATGAATGGGAAGAAGATATTTCTTATATTTCTAATGTTTTATCCATTGACTAAGCGTTAGATACATTTACATAAAATTCTTATCAGTAAGGGGTTTAAACTCCATCCACTATCACTACACCTACTCCGTCTTCAAGAGGTATTTCCATGACCACCAGACAAGCCACGCCCCACATCCTCAGCTCTCCATCTATCTGTCATCCTGTAGGGGGATGAATGCCCACCTCTACTATCCTTGTACATTGCATCAAGGAAGCTTTCATACTATGCATTAACAAAATGCACTGCCATTTACAGTTGCCCATGCCCTTATTAAGACACCTCGCATGGATATCAGCTTAAACAATTTATTATGTTCTGCCATGCATGTACCATGTTGTAAATGTCAGGTCTCATTCTCTCTTGTTTCTCTCATTCCAGACATCTTGACAAACAGCTTAGAAGCGGATCCTCATCCAACCAATTACCTGAGCTAAATAATCACCCTGATTCTAACTTCTCTGATTTTCTCATTTCAGGTCTAACTCACGGATTCCACCCAGGTGTCTCAGCCTCTCCCGCATACAACCTATGCTGCCCTAATCTACAATCTGCAAAAGACGAACCCGAAACAGTCGATCAGCTAATCAAAAAAGAAACTGATAACGACTTCATGATCGGGCCCTTTGCAGCCCCGCCGTTTAACATATACCGCATTAGTCCAATAGGCATTGCGACCCCGAAAAAAAAATTTCTGGTAAAAAACGCCTCATAATCGACCTGTCCGCGCCTCATAATTCTATTTTTCCCAGCATCAATAGCACTATCCCGCTAGATGAATATTCGCTCAACTACCACGACATAGACCAAGCCATATCCCTTATCAAACCGCCGGCCATAATCCCTGGCTAGCTAAAGTCGATATCACATCCGCTTTCAAAGTCATGCCAATCCACCCAGATTTCAGGCACCTTTTTGGCATTCGCTGGCGCTCCAAATTTTACTTCGCAGTCCGTCTAACTTTCGGCTGCAAAGTAGCCCCCAAAAAATTTCGTCATGCTCTTAGAAGCAGTATGTTGGATACTTTCCAATCATTACGGAATTCCTTACCTCATACATCTGCTAGACGACTTCCTCATCGTCTCTCCTCCGTCGTCACCTCCAAACAAACATTTAGCGATCACCCAAAAGTTTCGCTGACCTAGGAATTCCTCTAGCAAAAGGCCGTCCTTTTTCTACAGCGAGCCTATAGCATCGCCAGTAGATATTAATTTATTCACTGACGCCGCCCCTTCAGTTGGTTTCGGGGGATTTTACCAGGGCCGTTGGTTCGCGTCATCCTGGCCCCCCCCAAATGTTAAAAAACTCCACCAAACGAACAATCATCTGCACTCTTCGAATTATATCCCGTTGTAGCAGCGGCCATCCTGTGGGGCGAAGAGTGGTTCTCATCCAGCATTCTCATTCACTGCGAGAACGAGGCTACAGTGCAACGTATTAATAAAGGGCGCTCGCACTCACAGTCACTCATGCCCCCTTTTAAGACGCCTAGTTTGGATAGCAGCCACTAAACAATTCTTAATTTCTGCTGAACATGTTCCAGGTTGTAAAAACCAAATTGCTGACTATCTGTCTCGCTTTTCTTTCCAGAAAGTCTCGGCTATTGGCGCCAGAAGCAGACCCTCATCCAACACCTGTTCCTCACTATGCAGAGATGATATTGACATAAACCACCCTCTATACCACCTCTGGAAATCATCCATTTCACTCATCCTCCAGGCGGTGGCTCCCAGGACTCTGCAATCTTATCTCACAGCACGGAATGCTTTTAAACACTTTCACTCTCTGTTCAAAACTCCTTTTCCAGACTTTTCCCTTCTCTCCATCACCTCATTCATTGCTCATTTACACGTCTCAAAAAACATACAAGCTAGTTCCATCAGGATGCCATGTTTACACTAGCCTTCTTTGGATTTCGGAGATGTTCCGAACTTACCATAACATCTCATTTCAACCCTTCTATCCACCCCACCATATCCGATCTAACCTTGCCGGATAAAGAAACTCTCGCTTTCTTTATTAAGCAAAGCAAAACAGATCAGCTTCGTAAAGGACATTCCATATACATTTTCGACATCCCCTCACCCACACACCCATTCCAAACCCTCTTAGCATTTATACACTATAGAAGATCCTTAGATCAAACCCCCTCGCCTCACTTTTTACTGACGACGCTAACTGTCCAGTAACACGCTTCTGGTTCCAAAACCACCTTAAGGAGGTTCTCCGCATTTCAGGCTTTCCTCCAGAGCCATTCTCTGCACACTCATTCAGGATAGGAGCAGCCACTACAGCAGCTCACAACGGCCTCTCCCAACAACAGATACAAACTCTCGGCCGTTGGTCCTCCAACGCCTTCAATTCATACATTCGCCTCAGCCATCATCACCTCAGAGAAGCCCAGCTGACTCTCTGCAGCCATCACCAACACTCATAACAATACAAATCCACATGTTTCCTCGAAACTTCCATCCTTTATTCTCTTCTTCCCCTCCTTATTTCCATATTTTATTCTATATACCATTTCAATCACACTCCCCGCTATAATACAGCCGCAAAGGCTAGCGGGTACACATATTATCCACCTACTACTCTCCCACTCATTACACCATAGCTTCAACTCTGTCAGCTTAGCAAAGCTTACACCCCCTGTTCAATGGACCGGAACCACGTTCCGGGGGGAGTTTACACAACTCTCCATCCAGCCATCATATTCCAAAGAGGTTCTTCCTAACCTCTATCACGTCTCTACAACAACAGAGACACTGTCAGCTTAGCAAAGCTTACACCCCCCGTTCAATGGACCGGAACCACGTTCCGGGGGGAGTTTACACAACTCTCCATCCAGCCATCATATTCCAAAGAGGTTCTTCCTAACCTCTATCACGTCTCTACAACAACAGAGACACTGTCAGCTTAGCAAAGCTTACACCCCCCGTTCAATGGACCGGAACCACGTTCCGGGGGGAGTTTACACAACTCTCCATCCAGCCATCATATTCCAAAGAGGTTCTTCCTAACCTCTATCACGTCTCTACAACAACAGAGACACTCAGCCGAGCTCCACCCCTTCCACACCACTGCCACAGCAGTGACGCTCAGCCGAGCTCATACACACCTCCATTAAGTCATTTCACTACTGATACACTCTCCAGCACTGCCAAAAGCAGTTAAACATCTCTGTGGAGACGTATTTCCCTTACTACTGACCTCCAATGCACCTCTGCAGCGCAGAGACGCTCAGCCGAGCTTCTTTCCCCCCCCTACACCACTGCCACAGCAGTGACGCTCAGCCGAGCTCAGTTACTCTTCCATTTAGTTAATCATTACTGATACATTTCCCAGCACTGCCAATGCAGTTAAACACCTCTGTGGAGACATATTTTACTGACCTCCACACACCTCTGCAGCCGCAGAGACGCTCAGCCGAGCTTCTTAACCCCTCTACACCACTGCCACAGCAGTGACGCTCAGCCGAGCCAGATACTCTCCCAATTTGTTTTTCATTACTGATACATTTCCCAGCACTGCCAAAGCAGTTAAAACGTCACTGTGGGACGTATTTCCCTTATATTACTGACTTCCATAGACCTCTGCAACAGCAGAGACGCTCAGCCGAGCATTTTTCCCCTCTACACCACTGCCACAGCAGTGACGCTCAGCCGAGCCCATTTTCATTTCCACTTAATCATTCAATACTGATACACTCCCCAGCACTGCCAAAGCAGTTAAACGTCTCTGTGGAAGCGTATTTCCCTTATTTTACTGACCTCCAATGCACCTCTGCAGCAGCAGAGACACTCAGCCGAGTTTCTTTTTCCCTTTCCACACCACTGCCACAGCAGTGACGCTCAGCCGAGCTCAGATACACTTCCACGTAATTATTCATTACCGATACACACCCCAGCACTGCTAAAAGCAGTTAAACGCCTCTGTGGAGACGTATTTCCCGTATATTACTGACACCTTATACACCTCTTGCTCAGCCGAGCTTCTTCCCCTCTTCTACACCACTGCCACAGCAGTGACGCTCAGCCGAGCCCAGATACACTTCCACGTAATCATTCACTACTGATACACTCTCCAACACTGCTAAAGCAGTTAAACGTCTCTGTGGAGGCGTATTTTCCTTCGTTTACTGACTTCCACGCACCTCTGCAGCAGCAGAGACGCTCAGCCGAGCTCTTTCTCCTCTCCACCACTGACTCTGCAGTGACACTCAGCCGAGCTCATATACTCTCCCTCTCAGTCATTCATTTCTGACACACTTCCCAGCAGTTAAACATTCTGCTGAAGTGCAATTTACCTCGTATTATCAACTACCTCGCATCTCTACTAAACAAAGACGCTCAGCCAAGTTCCTTTTCCTCTCCACCACTGACTCTACAGCTTCACCCAGCCGAGCCTTACACACTCCCTCTCAGTCATTATTTCTGACACTCTGCACAGCATCACCAAGCAGTTAAACGTTCTGCTGAAGTGTAATTTACCTTATACTATCAAATACCACCGCACCTCTGCTAAACAGAGACGCTCCACCATACTTCATGCACCCCTACGACACTGTCGCAGCATGACACCTAACCTAGTACTATCCTACAGTACTTCATACCCTGCAGCTGGACATCTGTATTCCAGCAGCCGGATATTGCATTTCTATATTGTCTTTTGGGGGGTTCTTCAAATACGCGGCTGCTGTCCCGAGTAGAGCATTTTGGGGAGTTGTCGAGATCTACCTGAGCTCAGAGCTCCTCTCTCGCCCTGCAAACGGGAGGGAGCCCGGGGCTCAAGGACCTTTTGAGCTCAGGGCTCTCTCCCGGGACAGCATGCCAAACTTGCTTATAATCAATCATTAGCTAAGTGTGAACTCTTGAAGTGGAGTTTAGTTATAAACTAATTTCGAGAGGATCACGTGATTATGATTGAACACGGCTGGTTACACGTTAATCACTCATGATTGTCCAATCAGACGATCCCTGACTCACTATAAAGAGCCAGGGTTTCTTACTACAGTCATCTTCGATTTGAAGAACCCCCCCCCCTCCTTCCACCCCTACTCCTCCTCCTTCCTAGATGGGTGACACGGTGGCCCAGTGCTCGGCACTGTTGCCTCACAGCAAGAATGTCAATGGTTCTAGGCTTTACCAAACCAGCAGGCATTTCTGTGTGGAGTTTGCACGTTCTCCCCGTGCTCACGTGGGTTTTCCCCGGGTTCTCCGGTTTCCTCCCACCGATTAAAAACATGCAACCTAAGTCATTGTCTAAATCAACACATAGACTTGCTCCCTACCTAGTATCTATCTCGCTAAAGAGAAGCACTATCCGCTCTTCAATCACCACGTCAGGGGAGTTCTCGAGATCTACCTGAGCTCAGAGCTCCTCTCTCGCCCTGCAAACGGGAGGGAGCCCGGGGCTCAAGGACCTTTTGAGCTCAGGGCTCTCTCCCGGGACAGCATGCCAAACTTGCTTATAATCAATCATCAGCTAAGTGTGAACTCTTGAAATATATAAATGTGTAGAAATCAGTGCTTATTTTGAGCAGGATCTTGCCGGATCCTGTTTCGGGAAATTGTCAGCTATTTGTATTAGAGCTGCAACGAATCGATGAAATCGATTACTAAAAGCGTTGGCAAAGAATTTCATTATTGATTCGTTGTGTCGTGCGACACGGTGACGTTTGATTATTAAAAAAAACACTTCAGTTCAGCGCAGAGCGGAGTGAACACGTCTCTCTCGCGCACTGATACAGAGTTCTGTGCCTCATACACAGGGTTGAGGAGGAAGGGAGTTCAACAGCAGGTGCGTTGGTTGGCGCTGAGCCAGAGAGAGACGTGTCATATTATAACAATTATGCAGCGTTTTAACCTCCTAATGCTTATTTTATGTTTTACATAAATTTTTACATGTTAACATGTAAATACACACAAGTACTAGTAAAACAATACATTTAGAGTTTGTGAAACACACCAGAAAGTCTATAGAAGTCTAACAATCCATTCAAATTTCATTTGCAGATGTGTTTTATTCGAATCAGACACACAAAGTGAAAGTAACCATAAAGTTGAATCTATTCTTCTCTAAGTTCACTAAGCTTGAGTTTAACTGTACTGACACTATGCAGCTGTGGTGATGAATTACAGTGATTTTACCGTCTTTACTTCATTCAGTGGGTGGGAAAAGCACACTCCTACATCATGTTGTGGTGGGTCTCAGATTTACATGAATTTGGATCCTATTTTAATGCCAGGAAACTTAAAATAAGAGACTGACTTATTGTGTTTCTATCACTCCAGTATGACTGTGGACACACTATACTACACACAGATCTGTCCAAACTGCTTACAAAAGAGGATTTCCATCATAGGTGCCCTTTAAAGGGATAGTTCAGCCCAACATTTACTCAGCCTCCAGTGATTCCAAACCTTTATGAGCTTCTTTATTCTGTTAAACACAAAATATTTTTTTAAGATGAAGACCATTAGCCATTGACCTTGATAAGAGGAAAATAAATGCTATGTAAGTCAATGGTTACAGGTTTCCAGCTTTCTTCAAAATATTTTATTTCATGTTCAACTTTGAGAAAGGTTTATAACCTCTTGAGGGTGAGTAAATGAGTAAATTTACATTGTTGGGTAAACTATCCCTTAAACAACCACTGCCAATACATTAATCTGAATATTATTAAAAACAATCTGAAATATTAAATAAACAATTATTCACAGTATTTTGAAGTGCCGACAATATCAATATTGTGCATGTTCATTACCATGATATATTGTATTATTTAATATCAGCAAATGTCTTTTTTTTATAAAGGACTTTGACTTACAGAGCTCTTTTGGAGGTTTTGATGACTGCTGATAGTCTGATGAGACACTCGTCTGATCTCTGGAATTTCTGAAGCTCAAACTCCTCCAGCTCCTCCTCTGAGGTCAACAACACAAAGACCAGAGCAGACCATTGGGCAGGTGAAAGGTCAGCAGATGACAGACTTCCTCTCATAAGGTGAGACTGAATCTCTTTCAGCAGAGTTTGGTCGTTCAGTTCATTCAGACAGTAGAACAGATTGATGGATCTCTCTGGAGACAGATTGCCTTCAAGTTTCTGCTTGATGTATGCAATTATTTCCTCTTTGCTCTGGTCACCGTCATCCTGCTGAGTCAACAGGCCTTGTAAGAGTTGTCGATTGGACTGGAGTGACAGACCGAGAAGGAAGCGAAGGTAAAGGTCCAGATGTCCATTCTTACTTTCCAGAGCCTTGTCCACTGCAGTCTTCAGCAAATCAGTCATGCCTTTATTTATGCTAATCTGTATAAATAACAATCCATGCTTCTTGCTCTTGTCTAGAATCAGATGTTGATAAAGGGCTGCAATGAACTCTTGAATGCTCAAGTGAAGAAAGCAGTACATGGTACCAAGAATCATTCCAGTCTCCTCCTTAAAGATCTGGGTACACATGCCTGAGTACACCGATGCCTTATAGATGTCAATGCCACAGTCTTTAAGATCGCTCTCATAGAAGATCACATTGTTTCTTTCCAGCTGCTGGAAGGCCAGTTTCCCCAGTGAAAGGATGAGGTTTGGATCCCAGGAGACATCTGCTGTGTTTTCTCCATCATACTTTCTTCTGCTCTGCTGGATCTGAAAGCGGAGAAAGTGTGTGTACATCTGTGTCAGAGTCTTGGGAGATTCCTGCAGTGTTTCAGCATTAGCCCTGTGTTTCAGTTTCAATATATTCTGGAGTACAGTGGCTGAAATCCAGCAGAAGACTGGGATGTGGCACATAATAAAGAGACTCTTTGACTGTTTAATGTGATCAATGACTTCTCTGGCCTGATTCTGATCTGTGAGTCTCTTTCTGAAGTACTCCTCCTTTTGGGCATCATTGAATCCTCGTATCTCTGTCAGTCGGTCGATACAGTCAGCAGGAATCTTACTGGCAGCTGCTGGTCTGCTGGTGATCCAGATGAGAGCAGAAGGAAGCAGATTTCCCTTGATGAGGTTCGTCAGGAGAACATCCAGAGAGACTGCTGAAGATACATCACAACACGTCTCATTACCAGCAAAGTTCAGAGGAAGACGACATTCATCCAATCCATCAAGGATGAACAGGACTTTGAATCGTGTGCTTCTTGTAAGGTTCAGTCCTTTAGTCTCTGGGAAAAACTGAGTTATGAGGTCTTTTAAACTTTGTCTTTCTTTCTCCTTTAAGTTCATCTCTCTGAATGGAAGAGGAAATATGAAGCTGATGTCTTGATTTTCTTTTCCTTCAGCCCAATCCAGAACAAACTTTTGCACAGAGACTGATTTCCCGATGCCAGCAACTCCTTTTGTCAGGACAGTTCTGATCTGCTCGTCTTGTTCAGGTGCTTCAAACAAATGTTTGCATTCAACCTGTATCTCTAGTGACTGATGATGTCTGGAAGCAGCTTCAATCTGTCTGATCTCATGTTCAGTGTTGACCTGTTCACTCGCACCCTGAGTGATATAGAGATCTGTGTAGATGTTATTCAGAAGTGTGGAGTCTCCTTGCTGAGCAACTCCTTCAAACACACTTTGATATTTCTTCCTCAGGCTACATTTAAGCTGATTAATGAAGAACAGCTCACCTAAACACAGCAGCAAAGACACAGAGAGTTTTAGTCTTGACTTATTTGTAAGTGACAGTCTGACAGATCACCATGAGTAGGTCCAGACAGAATTTTCTGACATTTTTTGCTTTTTCTGTGGAGAATTTTGTAAATAATCTGCAGATTACTGTGGAATGATTTTGGGAATATCATAACTTTAGGAGTATCATAACTAAAAACTAATTATATGAAATAAGAAATAATGCCTTTCTAACTTATAAAATAATAATATTTCATGTTTACAATACAAATCCAGTTAGATCCACTTAATTGGTAAACAAAGCGCACGTCTCTTATATAACAGATCTACTAAAGCACAGAAAATATGACTTTACAAACTGTACTGTAAATAAATCATATGAACATTTTCACATTAGTCAACAATATTCCTGAAATGAATTAAAAAACTGAATGAATATAAATGTACACACATTTACACAAGTAAATCAATAGACTCAATGATGGGCTAAACATCTGTGGAAATCTGCAGATTTGGTGTGGGCCTATCCATCAGTCTCTTACCCTGGAGAGTATCAGCAGCTTGATCTTGCTTCATCTCTCTCAGGAAGAGGAGTGTGAGATCAAGAGCTGCTTCTGTGATACTGCTTCTGTTCTCATTAAAGTCCTTCACAAACTCTTGTCTGTTTTCTTCTTGTAAGATTTTCTTAAACCTCTCCAGTTCATTCTTCAGAAATCTGATCATTTTGCTCTCAAGATTCTACGATTGAAGATAAGAGAAGAACAACATTTAACCAAAACATTCATTGGCATGCAGTTGTACATCCACAAACTACTCAATAATTGAAAATACATTATAATACATTATACTATGAGTCTGTTAAATAATTGATTCTGATTAGCTGATGAACATTCAAAGGATAACATATTTTCAGATAAACACACAGTTAAAGTACAACCAAGCAGGTTGTGAGCACATTACATTTAAGGGGGGGGGGGGGGGGGGCGTAGTCGCACACCGGATGCGCCACTCAGTGCTGCGGCACGGCTCGCACATGACAGTTGGGAGTATCGCACACATTCACATGTTATTTAAAATAAAACTATTCAAATGGCGCCCTGTGGTGCAACAGAAACATGAACAGTGTTCTGAGTCGGCACCCTAATAGAAATCTATGTTTAGAAATGTAAAATGCATGGCACTGCGTGGCGCCGAGTGTGGTCTGCTGTGCAACCCGCTTTACATATCACTACTGCTGAATGATTTCAGACATTTCACAGCTACAAAGGACAAAAATCACATCAAAACACAACACAGTCATTGGGTAAGATGTTTAAGAGACTAGTCCTACACACAGGAGCAGTTTGAGAACAAATACCTGACAAATGTCTGAAATACAACATCAAAATGGCTGTGGGAACCATAAACATCTAGGCAAGGCAAGGCAAGGCAAATTTATTTATATAGCACATTTCATACACAGTGGCAATTCAAAGTGCTTTACATAAACAAGAATAAAAGAGACAAAAATAAGAAAAAAATAAAAACAGATAATAAAAAAACAGATAAAAATGTGTTAAAACAGGTTATAAAAGAATGAAAAACAAGAGAAAAACATAATAGTGCGATTTGTGGGACATAGCACAGTGCTCATTCAGTAAAGGCACAGCTAAACAGATGTGTTTTCAGTCTGGATTTGAATGTGTCTAATGTTGGAGCACATCTGATCATTTCTGGAAGCTGATTCCAGCAGCGAGGGGCGTAGTAGCTGAAAGCTGATTCACCCTGCTTTGACTGAACTCTTGGAATTTCTAGTTTATATGATCCTAAAGATCTGAGTGATCTGTTAGGTTTGTATTTAGTGAGTATATCTGTAATGTATTGAGGTCCTAGGCCATTTAGTGATTTATAGACAAGTAATAATACTTTAAAATCTATTCTGAATGTAACTGGGAGCCAGTGTAAATGTCACGATCACCAGCGATCTTCTCCCCATAGATCGCTGGTTTACATGCACATTCACTATTGGACTACATATCCGCCATTCTATGAACTACATTTCCATACATGCACGACTCTGACATCACACACAACCGGTTCCAGATCTGCACTGATTACACCCACAGCTGAAGCCACTCAACAACTGATTACACACACTACATAAGCAGAACATACACTCACTCCATTGCCGAGTCTTGTTCATCTGTTCACAGTGTCAATTCTAAGCGTTTCCTTGTTTTGTCTTTGCCGTGTTTGGACCCTCGCCTTGATTCTCTGTTTCTGCCTGTCTGCTGCCATCCCTGTGACCTTTTGCCTGTTATATTGACTACGACTCTGGATTGTCCTCATACATCTGTTTGCTCCTGTACTGATCATTGCTTGTCTGACCATCCCTTAATAAAGACCTGCATTTGGATCCGCATCCTGTTGTCAGCGTATATCCCGGGTTACAGAAGACTCGGCCACAACATGGATCCAGCGGGTGTCAAGATCATGCGTCTCCATCAGGAAGCCAAGTCAATCGAGGAGTATGTGGAGGACTTTATCCAGGTAGCTCATTTAACATCTATGAACAATTCATGCCTAATGATTTTCTTCCGTGGAGGACTTTCTGAGCCCCTTTATTCATACATGCCATTTCCTGAACCCCATTGGACACTAGAGTTTTACATTGACCTTGTACTCAAACTCAGTGGGTCCCCCTTCACCGTAGGCGAGGTGGAGGAAACCCCTAAATGTTTTTTTTGGGGGGGCAATAGACAGCGAGACCCGCCGGCAACGGGGCTGGCTGTTCCCTCCAGTAAAACCATCATGCTGGCATCACCCATACTCTTGTCTACAGTTGATCAGTCCTCCAGTTCTCCAGCTCACAAAATGGCCGCCTCCAGTTCTCTAGCCGACAAAATGGCCGCCTCCAGTCCTGCAGCTAACAAGATGGCCGCCAACAGTCCAGTCAAGCACAAGAGGGCCACCTCCAGTCCTCCAGGTGACAAAATGACCACTTCCAGTCCTCCAGCTAACAAGATGGCCACCTCCAGTCCTCCAGCTAACAAAATGGCCGCTTCCAGTACCCCAATTCACAAAATGGCCGCCTCCAGTCCAACAGCTCACAAGATGGCTATCTCCAGTTCTCCAGCTCACAAAATGACTGTCTCCAGTTCCCCAGTTCACAAGATGACTGTTTCCAGTTCCCCAGCTCACAAGATGGCCGCATCCAGTTCCCCAGCTCACAAGATGGATTCCTGTTCAGAGTCTGTTCCTGTCCAAGTTCCTGTTCCTGAAATCCCATCACCTGAGCCACCAGAACGGCCACCACCACCTGAGCTGCCAAAGCTGCTGCCACCACCAGAGCTGTTGCTGACAGAGCTGCCAGATCCTCAGTCACTACCAGAACTGCCAGATCCTCAGTCACTGCCGGAGCTGCCAGATCCTCAGTCACTGCCAGAGCTGCCAGATCCTCAGTCACTGCCAGAGCTGCCAGATCCTCAGTCACTGCCAGAGCTGCCAGATCCTCAGTCACTGCCAGAGCTGCCAGATCCTCAGTCACTGCCAGAGCTGCCAGATCCTCCAGAGCTGCCAGAGTCGCCGCCGCCGCCAGAGCTGCCAGATCCTCAGTCGCCGCCAGAGCTGCCAGATCCTCAGTCACCGCCAGAGCTGCCAGATCCTCAGTCCCTGCCAGAGCTGCCATATCCTCCAGAGCTGCCAGAGCCTCAGTCGCTGCCAGAGCTGCCAGAGCCTCAGTCGCCGCCAGAGCCTCAGTCGCCGCCAGAGCTGCCAGAGCCTCAGTCGCCGCCAGAGCTGCCAGAGTCGCCGCCGCCAGAGCTGCCAGAGTCGCCGCCGCCAGAGCTGCCAGAGTCGCCGCCGCCAGAGCTGCCAGAGTCGCCGCCGCCAGAGCTGCCAGAGTCGCCGCCGCCAGAGCTGCCAGAGTCGCCGCCGCCAGAGCTGCCAGAGTCGCCGCCGCCAGAACCCTTTGTATTCCCCGAATGGCGGAGGCCAGATACCTCTGAATCCCTCGAATGGCGGGCGCCAGAAACCTCTGAATCCCTCAAATGGCGGGCGCCAGATACCTCTGAGTCCCTCGAATGGCGGGCGCCAGAAACCTCTGAATCCCTCGAATGGCGGGCGCCAGATACCTCTGAGTCCCTCGAATGGCGGGCGCCAGAAACCTCTGAATCCCTCGAATGGCGGGCGCCAGAAACCTCTGAATCCCCCGAATGGCGGGCGCCAGAAACCTCAGAATCCTTCGTATGGCGGGCGCCAGAAACCTCTGAATCTCTTGAATGGCGAGCATCAGATGACCCTGAATTCCCCGAAGGGCGGGCGCCAGATCCACTTGAATTCCCCGAAGGGCGGGCGCCAGATTCTCCTGAATTCCCCGAAGGGCGGGCGCCAGACCCTCCTGAATCCCTTGAAGGGCCAGGGGTAGGAAACCCACCTGAGTCCCACGAAAGGCCAGAGCTGTCACCTGAGTCCCACGAATGGTCAGAGCCGCCACCTGAGTTCCACGAATGGCCAGAGCCGCCACCTGAGTTCCATGACTGGTCAGAGCCGCCACCTCAGTCCCACGAAGGACTGCCAAAGCCGTATAATTTCCAAGAGTCACCAGAGCCGTGTGACTTGCCAAAACCTAAGCCTCCTGACCCACTGGGGTTGAAAAAACTGCCAGTGCTCCTTGAACCCAAGCCTCCTGACCCACTGGGGTTATATGAACTGCCAGTGCTCCTTGAACCTAAGCCTCCTGACCCACTGGGGTTATATGAACTGCCAGTGCTCCTTGAACCTAAGCCTCCTGACCCACTGGGGTTATATGAACTGCCAGTGCTCCTTGAACCCAAGCCTCCTGACCCACTGGGGTTATATGAACTGCCAGTGCTCCTTAAACCTAAGCCTCCTGACCCACTGGGGTTATACAAACTGCCAGTGCTCCTTGAACCTAAGCCTCCTGACCCACTGGGGTTATATGAACTGCCAGTGCTCCTTGAACCTAAGCCTCCTGACCCACTGGGGTTATATGAACTGCCAGTGCTCCTTGAACCTAAGCCTCCTGACCCACTGGGGTTATACGAACTGCCAGTGCTCCTTGAACCCAAGCCTCCTGACCCACTGGGGTTAAATGAACCGCCTATGCCTCCTGAACCCAAGCCTCCAGACCCACTGGGGTTAAACGAACTGCCAGTGTCTCCTGAACCCAAGCCTCCAGACCCATGGGGGTTATATGAACTGCCTGTGCCTGCTGAACCTAAGCCCCTGACCAACTTCAGCTCCATGCTCCAGGCCTTTTGCAACTCCACACTCCAGGCCTTCAGCAGCTTCACTCTTCAGGCCTTACGCAGCTCCAGCTCCATTCTCCGGGCCTTCCACACTCCAGACCCTCAGCAGCTTCACTCTTCAGGCCTTACGCAGCTCCAACTCCACGCTCCAGGCCCTCCGCAGCTCCACGCTCCAGGCCCTCCGCAGCTCCACGCTCCAGGCCCTCAGCAGCTTCACTCTTCAGGCCTTACGCAGCTCCAACTCCATGCTCCAGGCCCTCCGCAGCTCCAACTCCATGCTCCAGGCCCTCTGCAGCTCCAACTCCACGCTCCAGGCCCTCTGCAGCCCCATACTCCAGGCCTTGTACAGCTCCATGCTCCAGGCCCTCCGCAGCTCCACTCTCCAGACCTTCTGCAGCTCCACGCTCCGGGCCTTCCGCAGCTCCACGCTCCAGGCCCTCCGCAGTTCCACTCTCCGGGCCTTCCGCAGCCCCACGCTCCAGGCCCTCCGCAGCTCCATTCTCCGGGCCTTCCGCAGCTCCACGCTCCAGGCCCTCCGCAGTTCCACTCTCCGGGCCTTCCGCAGCCCCACGCTCCAGGCCCTCCACAGCTCCATTCTCCGGGCCTTCCACAGCTCCACGCTCCAGGCCCTCCGCAGTTCGACTCTCTGGGCCTACTGCTGCTTCATGCTTCAGACACTCCTCAGCTGCATGGTCCTGGCCCTCCATCCCTCCCCCTGTTCCGCCTCCGCTCCACCTCCCGCCTGAACTATGATAGGAGTGTCTGGAAGCCACTCCTTAGAGGGGGGGCTCTGTCACGATCACCAGCGATCTTCTCCCCATAGATCGCTGGTTTACATGCACATTCACTATTGGACTACATATCCGCCATTCTATGAACTACATTTCCATACATGCACGACTCTGACATCACACACAACCGGTTCCAGATCTGCACTGATTACACCCACAGCTGAAGCCACTCAACAACTGATTACACACACTACATAAGCAGAACATACACTCACTCCATTGCTGAGTCTTGTTCATCTGTTCACAGTGTCAATTCTAAGCGTTTCCTTGTTTTGTCTTTGCCGTGTTTGGACCCTCGCCTTGATTCTCTGTTTCTGCCTGTCTGCTGCCATCCCTGTGACCTTTTGCCTGTTATATTGACTACGACTCTGGATTGTCCTCATACATCTGTTTGCTCCTGTACTGATCATTGCTTGTCTGACCATCCCTTAATAAAGACCTGCATTTGGATCCGCATCCTGTTGTCAGCGTATATCCCGGGTTACAGAAAAGACCTGAGGACAGGTGTGATGTGCTCTGATCTCCTGGTTCTGGTCAGAATCCTGGCCGCAGCGTTCTGGATGAGCTGCAACTGTCTGACTGTCTTTTTGGGAAGGCCGGTGAGGAGGCCGTTACAATAATCCACCCTGCTGCTGATAAAAGCATGAACAAGTTTCTCTAAGTCCTCACTGGAAACAAAGCATCTGATTCTTGCAATGTTTTTGAGATGATAGTATGCTGATTTACTAACTACTTTGACATGACTATTGAAACTCAGATCTGACTCCAGAGTCACACCAAGATTCTTGACCTTATTTTTTGTTGTTTGACCTTTAGAGCCAAGGTACGCATTCACCTTGAGAACCTCATCTCTGTTCCCAAACACAATGACTTCAGTTTTCCCTTTGTTTAACTGAAGAAAGTTTTGGCACATCCAACTGTTCATTTCATCAATGCATTGGCAGAGGGTGTCAATAGGGCTGTAGTCATTAGGCAGTAAGGCTAAGTAGATCTGAGTGTCATCAGCATAGCTGTGGTAGGAGATTTGGTTCTTTCTCATTATTTGGCTCAGAGGGAGCATATAAAGGTTGAACAGGAGAGGTGCCAGAATCGAGCCTTGTGGGACTCCACATGTCATCGGTGTCCACCTTGACCTATGGTCACCTATACTGACATAGTAACCTCTCCCTTCAAGGTAAGATCTGAACCATTTGAGGACCGTCCCAGACAGCCCAACCCAGTGTTCCAGCCTATCCAGAAGTATGCTGTGATCGACAGTGTCAAATGCAGCACTAAGATCGAGCATTACCAGCACTGTTAGTTTGCCTGAATCTGTATTTAGGCGGATATCATTGATTATCTTTATAAGAGCGCTCTCTGTACTGTGATGTGCTCTGAAACCAGATTGAAAATGGTCTAAACACCCCTTGGAGTTTAAGAACGTGTTAACCTGGTTGACAACAACTTTTTCAATGATTTTGCCAATGAAAGGGAGATTTGAGATTGGCCTGTAACTGCTCAATAGTGTGTTATCCAGATTGCTCTTTTTCAAGAGGGGTTTAACAACTGCAGTTTTAAGTGAGTTTGGAAAAATCCCTGAGAGAAGTGAAGCATTTACCACTTTTAGGAGATCCATTTCTAAACAGTTAAACACCGTTTTGAGGAATGATGTGGGGAGCGTGTCAAGACTGCAGGTTGATGTTTTCATACTTTGCACGATCTCCTCTAAGATTTTACCATTAATTGCCATGAAATCAGACATAATGTCTGATTTCTTAAGTTGTGGTTGAGCTTGCCTGACATCAGCACAGCTTGACTGATTGAATGAGCTGATTGCCTTTCTGATATTATTGATCTTATCAGTAAAGAAATGAGCGAACTCATTACATTTACTTTCCGAGATTAGTTCACTGGGAATCGTACTGGGGGGGTTTGTGAGTCTCTCTACCGTTGCAAAGAGGAAGCGAGTATTATTTAAGTTGCTGTTTATAAGGCTTGAAAAGAAAGTCTGCCTAGCGGTTTTTAGTTTCACATTAAAAGCATGAAGACTGTCTTTATAGATATTATAGTGGACTACTAGTTTGGTCTTCCTCCACATACGCTCAGCTTTTCTGCACTGTCTTTTCATCATTAGAACTGCTGTTGTTTTTTTCCAAGGCACATTTTTCATCCCAGTTCTCTTCCTGACTTTAACAGGAGCAATGTCATCTATGACATTCTTAACTTTAGAATTAAACAAATCAAGAAGAGAATCAACAGAGTCTGCAGATATGCTTGGTGCTAGCGATATGGCCTTCATAAACTGCTCACTAGTGTTCTCCTTTATGCATCTCTTTCTGACAGAGACAGATCTGTCTTTAATGGCTGGAGTGATCAATATATCAAAGAAAATACAGAAATGATCAGATAGTGCAACATCCTTAACAACAGTCGATGAAATGTGTAGACCCTTAGTTATAAGTAGATCAAGAGTGTGTCCACGATTGTGTGTGGGTCCTTGAACATGCTGAGTCAGATCAAAAGTGTTAAAAACAGTCATGAGTTCTTTACAGCATTGATTTCTGGATTATCAATGTGAATATTAAAATCCCCAGCAATAGTAAAATCGTCAAACTCAGAGGTTACTATTGATAACAGCTCTGTAAAATCATCAAAAGTTGGAGAATATTTTGGAGGTCTGTAGATAATAATCAGTAAAATGCGTGGAGCCCCCTTTAGTGCTATACACAGATATTCAAAGGACAAATAGTCACCAAATGACACTTGTTTACACTCATAGACATCTTTAAATAGGGCAGCGATGCCTCCACCTCTCCTATTAACTCTGCAAACACTCAAATAATCACAGTTTAAAGGAGCTGTTTCATTCAGAACTGCTGCGCTACAACTGTCATCTAGCCAAGTTTCATTTAAAAGCATAAAATCAAGGCAATTTGTGTTGATAAAATCATTGACTAAAAGTGACTTATTGTTAAGTGATCGGATGTTTAAAAGTGCTAACTTAACAGTTTTAGCTGTTTTCCCTACAGTAGTCTCAGAATTACATTTAATAGACACCAGATTTGAATGATTTGCTATACGGCCTGAAGAAGTCTTTGGTTTTCTGTCACGTAATATAACACATATCTGCGTAGAGGCTACAGGCACACTGGGTTCCTGCTTGTTCTGTAAACATTGGATAAAGACACTGTTATCTAAGCAGGCCCCCGACACACATCACTGTGAGCTGTTGTGTTCACCAGCTGATGATGGGGCATTGGTTGAGGCCTGGCGGTGTGGCAAAAGTCGGAGGGATCTTCCAGGTGGGCTCAGAGGCGGTTGTGGAGCAGGCCGCTTTTTGGTTGATAGCTGGGGGGTTGCGGCAATGGAGTGTGAAAGTTTAGTTCCAGCATACACCAATTCCTCCATCTTTTTTGAAAAACCCAAGAGAGGCGAGCAGGGTGACAGTGAGAATGTGTCTGGTGACAGAGGCTGTGGATTTGGAGATTCTAGCTGCTGAAATAGGTTTTCCTGGCTGTTTTCCTGAGGATCATTGTTGAGTGACGAGATCTAAACAAAGACATCTTGGCTAAATTTGGACTGTCAGTGAAAACTAACACGTCTAAGATTAGCCCAAATCTAGACTAGTCATCAAATACACATGAATGAACACATAAGTGAAAAGATTTGTTCTTTTAGTGTCTTTGTTGCTATATATAGCGACTTTGCAGACTTTCCAAAAATTCTCAAATCAAGGACCATTTTCTAGACAAGCAAAACATATTGTCTTGTTTTAAGAAATAACATGCCAAAATTAAGTGAGTTTTTCCTTAAAACAAGCAAAATAATCTGCCAACGGGGTAAGCAAAATAATCTTGTTTTTCCTTTCGACGCAAGATTATTTTACATCATCGTCAAAATTATTCTGATGACGAATCGCATAGCCCTACTCATGAGTAATGTACATTCAAGATTATATTCATGTATAATATTATATATCATTATTTACAATAATATTCCCTCAACTGTTACCATAGTTCTATATGGCGCAAAATAAGTTGCTGCATGAATGAATTAGATTATGAAGAATGATGAAGATCCTGCTTATGCGTTAATGTGTCTTTTCTGCAAGTGATTTACTATTACTTTAAACAGTGAATCCCTACAAATAATGAGATATGAAATCGATTTTCGCTATGTCGAAATCAGGAGAAATTAAGTCATGATCACAAGAAAACAAGAAAGAAAACATATTTGACTGCATGGCCCTCCATAGATTAAGATTAAGATCAAGCAGGTTAGAAGAGTCAGTTTTCAAAAGTCTTGTGAACAAATATTTCTGTGTTTCATGGAGTTATTTCAGAGACTTTAATGAATCAAAATGAGTTTTTCCCACCTGGAAGATCCACTGGAGATTGTCTGTGAAACTCTTGTGTCTCCTGTGAGTTTCGTCTCCTGAATCTGCTAACTCATATTCAACACTGTTAACAGATAAAACTACTGTAGTAATACTGTTAGAGGCAAACACATACAGATATTCATTCATTCATTTGCCTTCAGCATGGTCCCTTATTTATCAGGCATCACCACAGAGGAATGAACTATTCTAGCATATGTTTTACACAGTGACTGCCCTGCCAGCTGCAACCCAGTACTGGAAAACATTCATACACGCTTCAAGAGTTCACACTTAGCTGATAATTGATTATAAAGCTTGTTCAGCATGCTGTCCCAGGAGAGAGCCCTGAGCTCATAAGATCCTCGAGCCCGGGGCTCTCTCCAGTTGCAACGCGAGAGGGGAGTTTGATCTCAGGTTGATCTGGAGAACTCTCCTGCTGTAGATAATGAACAGATAGTGATTGCTCTTAAGAGATAGCTACTTGCTAAGTGCATGTCTATTGTGCTGATTTGGATTAATTAATCTAGCTCCTGTTTATCGAACCAACCTCCTGTCTCGATACAACCCAACCCGCTCTTTATGATCTCAAAACTCAGGGCTTCTGGTAGTACCTAGAATATCAAAGTCGAGTAAAGGAGGTCGAACCTTCTCATTTATAGCCCCTAAACTCTGGAATAGCCTTCCTGATAATGTCCGAGGCTCAGACACACTCTCACTCTTCAAAACTAGATTAAAGACCTATCTTTTTAGCAAAGCGTACACTCAGTGCATCACTTAGCGGTATGACGCATGATGTGCCCCACACAGGATTTTGCTTCCTGTTTATATACACTATGAACAGCAGCTACGCTAATTATTCTCTTTATTCTGTATTTCCACCTGGGGGTACTCATCTCGAGGCCCTCAGACTATGCAGTGCCACTGACGCGATCCGAGACCAGCGACGAGATGATCCCAAGGTTTTCTGGACCAGGCCGTATCCTGAGCAGCTCGCAATTCGCCAAAGTTTTTTCCTCGCCGATGTCGCCACTGGCTTGCATGGTTTGGGATCTGTAGAGCTGCGCATCGATGGATTTGCTCTTCAGTCTTTGGACTCTCAGTAGTGATTATTAACCCACACTGAACTAAGCTAAACTGAACTGAACTGACACTGTTTCAATTCACTATAATCTTCCATATGAAGCTGCTTTGACACAATCTACATTGTATAAGCGCTATACAAATAAAGGTGAATTGAATTGAATTAATCAATTAACTTAAGTTGCATGTTTTATGGACGGTGGGAGGAAACCGGGGGACTCATGAATCATAAGCACGTGATCCTCTCAAAATAAGTTTATATTCACTCATTCACAAGACTTCAAAAAGCAGCTGTAGATATTGTAGGAAGACTTATTTGATTTACAGTTTATTATTACACAAAACTTTCAAGCTACGATAGCTATGATTATTTTCCTATGATTACGATAGCTATGATTATGTTTTAGCTATAAACATCTTTTATAATCCACAAGTGAGGAAATGATGATGAAGAATTTATTTATTTTTTTATTATTATTATTATTTTTTAATAGACATAGAAATATAAAATTATGATTTCCTAAAAATACTAATATTATAATACTATTATAAATACTAATAAATAATTTGGCCAAACTAAGTCTGCCACCAGCTGTCTGTAAATGTTTTAATGAGCCACCAAAGTCATTCGGGACTGACACTCTACTGAATTGTTGGTTCACAATAACATGTTTAAACAGTTCATGTGTGAGCAATAATGTAAAACATGAAATACCTGTTGGCAGGTGATGGTGTTTTCTCTCTGAGGTCTGGTGGATAATCTTTTGACCAGTCACTCTTCAGAGACACAGAGCTGGACACACATGATCCTGATCTCACACTGTAGACACAAACACAACAGAGGAGGAGCGTCACAACCTGCTGCAGTCTCTCTTATGAACACTAGAGGGCACAGGGTGTTATCTTCCTGAACTTCATTTCCCATCAGCCCCTGTGCTCCTGATTGTCTCTTTGTAGCAAAATTAGCTCATAGAGAACTATGAATTATTAATTGTTCATAAGTCCCTATGAGCTCAATTAGCTAAGGCTATACCTTTATTCTACACTTGTATTGCCTCTTCCTGTAGCAGCTGAATGTGTGTTAGATCAGTTTAAGTGTTCAGTGTAGTTAATGAAGCATTACTTGTATCACACTTCAAACTGTTCATTATTTGCTCATAACTGGAGTCCCTAATCATGCCGAATACTCTAACTAGTATTGTATTTTAAGATTGAGTTTATTTTTTGGATGGCTGAAAAAATAATAGCTTAGTTTTATTTTATTTCTGTCTACAGTTTAACAAGGAAAAGAGAGGTTTTGGTGTGATTTGTCATTTTTTATTACATTCATATCTATCCAGCTATATTAAATAGGTCTGGAATAGGTTTAATAATTGTTGGACACGTGGCTAACGGGGGGTTAGATATATCTCAAATATCAAGGTGGCTGAATTTAGATGATAAGATAGCAATTTTTTTATTTAATAGATGCTGAACATCAATTCTCTGGCTTGTGACTCATAACTTTATATGACAAAGAGGATATTTTACTACCAGAGTTTATTCAGATGCATTATTTAAAGTCATAAACAGTAGATAAATGTTTTATGGTCAGATATTTGTCCTTATCAGGAGTATTGATGAATACAGAAGAATTCAAGAAAATGATATAACACAGTTCTTGTGTTTCTTACATATTGTGCTTTTAAAGTATTGTGTAAGTATAATTAAATGTCCTGATAAATACTGAAACAGTTCATGTGTGAGCAATAATGTAAAACACGAAATACCTGTTGGCAGATGATGGTGTCTTCTCTCTGAAGTTTGGTGGATAAACACCTTTAGACCGGTCACTCTTCAGAGACACACATGATCCTGATCTCACACTGAAGACACAAACACACCAGAGGAATAAACTGCAGGACAAACTTCAGTCTCCTTTTAGAGTTTCATGAGTTTGTTTAGTTTAATTCAGCACAAACTAATTGTTGGCAGAAGGTCTGTCTGATCAGGTCTGCTACACAGGAATCATGGGTAAACAGCTGAGTGATGCTGAAACTGTTCTGCGGTCAGCTTTAACTCTGAACCGACTTTAAACAGCACACATGACACATATTCAGCTCTGGTAAATATGAGTCCAGATCAAGCTGTCTGTAAGCTAGAATGATTTAAACACATTTCCTGAAGGTGTAAACTGAAGCTTTGTCCATCATTTGATCAGGCAATAGCAACACAAATAAGTGCATTGTTGCTGGTCTTTGTTCTTCAGAGAAAGTGTTGAAATAATGGTGTAAAAACAGAGTCAATACCTGTGTTTCTCTGAGAGAGAGTCCTTTACTCGCTCTTTCTCTGGCTCTGCACCAAGCGGACTGATCTTTAACATCTGATCACGCGATGCACTAAAGTAAACATTCTAAGCACACTAGTGTGATCGTACGCTTTAGGGAACAGCTAATGCTGTCTGATCACATCAGTGTTATCGAACACGTCAAAGTTTTAAAAGTGTGTTCATTTTATTCTGTTATTATTCAGCGATTCTTCTGCGTACCACTAGGAGGAAGCCCACAGTTTGAGAAGCACTGCTGTATACAGTAAAGAATGCCATTATAGCCACAAACATAATGAAAGGGGAGTAAATCTGCCAACATATGTGTATTTTCACAAAATATGTCAAAACTAAATCTGTCAACCCTTTAACATCAACATTCATAACAATGTATATTTGTATTAATTTTAGTAAACAAATGTTCATTTGATCTCCTCTATAAGCACAAGCTGAAACTGTTCTGTGGTCAGCTTTAACTCTGATGTTGTCCAGGACTTTAAACAGCACACATGACACATATTCAGCTCTGGTAAATATGAATAGAGGTAAAGTTGGTTTTATATACGGATATTCAGACATTCTCCTTAATAATATAATTTCAGGAAAGTATTCTTTGCAAATTCTAAATAGGGAAATCATATAAGCAGCCAATGACTATCAAAGTACAACATTGTTCACAGTCAAATAAACAGTGTTAATGCTGTTTTGAAGTCATACTTGCATGTTAATTCCGATCGAATATTCAAAGTAACATGGTAAACTATATATAGACTTCTAAATGAACGAATGTGTGAATATAAAACCAACTTTACCTCTATTAAATATGAGCCCAGATCAAGCTGTCTGTAAGCTAGAATGATCTCAACACATTTCCTGAAGGTGTAAACTGAAGCTTTGTCCATCATTTGATCAGGCAATAGCAACACAAATAAGTGCATTGTTGTTGGTCTTTGTTCTTCAGAGAAAGTGTTGAAATAATGGTGTAAAAACAGAGTCAATACCTGTGTTTCTCTGAGAGAGAGTCCTTTACTCGCTCCTCTGCCATACTGCAGCTAAAACACCAATGCAGACATTAGCAGAGCTTTGAGGAAACAATCAGCCGCTGACCATCACCTGGAGATGACAATATACTGACATTAAGAACATCACACTTTATAGCAATCAATGCTGACTTCACAAACAAGCACTTACTGAAACAGAGCCAATAGACAAACTGAGTTTGAGTCATCTCACAGCAGATCAATATATAGAATGATGAACATTAATGCAGTAGGTTTAACCCCTGATCTGACACCTCAGATACTTCAGATTTGATATGTATATGTCTGTCACGATAACTTCCGCTTTAGACAACTATTTACTTATTATTGTATGTATTTATTTGCTTAGTTAGTAGTTAGTTAGTACTAAAACGTTACCAGTTAAATGCAGTTTAAGGATCATCCGCATTCTTTCTGTTTAGGGAAGCTCTGGTTTCACTTTCAATCTCGTGACTCTCTGTTTAAAGTTTATTTTGTGCTGAATGATGTGAAATGTTCGAGTCAACCTGATATAGAAGAGCACAAACACTTTCAATGGATAAAAATAACCCATTATATTGTTAAAATGACCGTGTTTGGACTCCGTGTTTAATCTGTGTTTGAGGCTTTGAGCTTCAGGAGCAGACAGACATTTAAACACGCTTAAAAACACGCTTATACACATCTAAAACCCCTTCATCATCTCCACAGATAAGCGTAATGGTAGAAGTATTAAACTTACCTGCAGAAGTAACGTTACAGAGGCTCTTGTGCAGCAAAAACACGACGTGAGCTCTTTGACTCTTTCGTTTCGTCAGGGCTTCTGCTTCTTCTTCTTCAGTATTCTTCTTCTTCTTCTTCTTGTGGGGTTAATAGAGTGGGGGAACTATGACGTCAATTTGTATGCAAAAACCCGGAAGCGAGTTAGCATTTTAGCACTTCCGGTTCCCTCGTCCCAAAGTCAATGGGTTTTTTGAATGGGATTTCAGTTAAATCGATTAAATAAGGTTCGTGGCAAACACAAACTCAAAATACTTTCACGTTTTATTCTACGACATAAAACACATCAGTTACATCACACTCTTGATTTTTTTAATCGGTTATGCTTATTTAAAAAGACGGTTGCTATCAAGTTGCTAACAGGGACTACAGCCGGTGTCGGAGACATTATACGTCATCGAGCTGATCTGGTCTGGAGCGCAGCTCGCTTGTGTTGGGCATTTGGATTTGTCTGTTATTTAAGTATTTTCATGAATAGTATTTTATTGTTTGTAATATTTTTCTAAATGGGAATTGATATTGTGTAGATAATGCCTTCACTTGTAAAGACTGTCAAGACAGATTCATTTGTTGATCATTTATTTTAATTAAACGATAATATGAAGATACTGCTTACCAGTGCAGCCTGTCTCTTTCCTGCTCTCAGTAATGCAAACGTGTGAATAAATGTGTAAAAATACATACCTGTTAACTGTCATTTTAACGTGATCAATAAATTTCTCGTCGTTTTTTCTTTATCTGAACATATTTAACTCTGTCATTACTGCAATATTTACACTCCTTAAAATGTATAGCATATGTGACTGTATGGGCTGCTTTTCGCTGTACTCGGTGACAAAAAAAGAGTATTGAAGGTTGTTCTGTGTCAATGATGGAACTTGCAGGCATATAACATTAGACTTGTCCCTCACGCCTCATCTCCTCATTTCTGTCGTCTGTTAGGGTAAGCGGGCTGTGTGCACGCGAGCGATACACTTATTTAAACATGTCTTATGATAATACTATGTAGGCACATTTACATGTACAGTTTTAAAACGTTTACAACAACCGTAAAGCAAAACAAAATTTATTTCCCCCGTAAAAACTATCCAAAAGGTACATAGGTCTAAGTGGTTTTGCGTATATATTTGTTTATAATATGTAGCGTGGATTATAATATAATAAACCGAGAGAGTAAATCTTTGTCATGGACCATATTCCAAAAAAATAAGCTTGAAGAGTTGTCTGTAGCAGGGTGGTGCTGACGTCACAGGCGAGCGCCCCGAAGGCTGTAGTCCGTTTATAGCCTAATGTTAGCTTTTCAGTTCTTGCGTTTGCATTTATGATCCAAAAGTGCTAAAAGGTGTATTTTCGTGTGAGGATTATCCGGCTGGACAAAACGTGTAAGTGTAATGAACAGTGTTTGAACACAGAGCTTATTATTTGCAATCTTCGAAAAGCCTATGGGAAAATCCTATAGACATTTTATCGAGGGAACCAGTTTTATGCTAGCAGCCGATTCGCCTACAAGGTGACGTCATAGTTCCTCCACTCTATGGCGGTTGGCAGACCAATCTTACATGGTGCATTCCCGCCACCTACTGCATAGGAGTGTGGAGCACATAATGTAGAAAAGCATGAGATCAAAAAGGTATATGATAAGAATGGAGGGAATGAAACTACCAGGGAGAAGAGGACAGGGAAAATAAATGTTTAGATAAGAGTTTAGAAAATAGAAGAAAAAAAAAGTTATTAATACTTGAAAATTGTTTTATTATTATTTTATTTTTGCTTAACCATTCTGAAATTCTATTAATCAATTGTTTCTTTTAAGTAATTATTTAATTGCAGTATTATTTTAATTTGATTTGAACTGTTTCCTAACAAGGTCTGAAGTGACAGATTATTTATACCGTATACGTTTACAGCTTGGACTAATTTACTTCTCTGTTTTTCATATGCAACACATTCTGTAATCACATGTTCAATTGTTTCTCTTTTCCCACATTTATCACAACAACTGGTCTCATGTTTTCCTATTCTGTACCTATATTGATTTAACAAGCAATGACCAACACGCAACCTTGAGATCACCACATCATTCCTTCTTTTACTAAACTTATTTCTAATACCACCCACACATCCTTGAATACTATGCAAATGCCTTCCTTTAACTCCATCATCCCACTCCCTCTGCCATTTTCTTCCTATTTCTTTTGCAATCATGCTTTTAACTTCAGACTTACTTATAGCTATTTTAATTTCTATTTGAGTATGTTCTAATGCCTGTTTAGCAAGTTGATCTGCCTCTTCATTGCCTACTACTCCCATGTGACCAGGAACCCACAAGAAGCTCACAAAAAGTCCATATTGTCTTATTCTAAATAAACTTTGCATAACCTCTATCACCATGTCCTGTCTTGCCATATATGTTCCACTGATTAAGCTATTTAGAACTGACAGAGAGTCTGTGCATATTACAGATCTTAATGGTTGCACTTCCTCTATCCACTGAAAAGTGAGGAGGATAGCTACTATCTCTGTTGTGAAAACAGATAGATAGTTCGATATTCTTTTTGATATTTTAATTTGAAATTTTGGAATGTACACTGCTACTGCGGTTTTCTCATATTTTGGATCTTTTGAACCATCCGTATATATCTCTACATAATTGAAATATGATTGATTTATGTATTGTTGCAATGCTTTTTCATTTAACATATTTGTTTCTATGTTGTGTTTTTCTTCATATAAATATAAATCGACTACTGGCATAGGAAAAAGCCAAGGAGGAATTGCAGAAGTTGGCAAAGCAGGGGATATATTGATGCCACTTAAACCCATATTATGAGCCTCCTCATTTGCTGTCCATCCAAAACTATCCATCTTTTTATGCCCATATTCCCAGCAGTCCTTCAAAACTGTTTTTACTGGATAACTCTCTGTTTGGCTTTTTATGTTTACACAATATCTAATCTTTATCTTAAGCCTTTGAAATATTAGAGGCATTTCACCCATCTCTACCTGTATTGCTGTTATAGGTGTTGTTCTTAATGCTCCACAGCATATTCGTAATGCCTGAGACTGAATTGCTTCAATTCTCAACAATTGAGTTTTAGCTGCAGAACTATACACCATACTTCCATTATCGATAGTTGATCTTACCAGTGCGTTATAAATTATTTTAAGAGAGAAACGACATGCTCCCCATTCAGCTCCTGCCAAACATCTCATTACATTTATTCCTTTTTTACATTTATCTATTATTTTCTGGATATGTATATTAAAATTAAATTTTACATCCATCCATATTCCTAACAATATGATTACTGACACCTGCTCTATTTTCTGCCCATATCGTTTAATATTTATACTTGGGTTAACTTTCTTTTTTGAAAAACACACAACTTGAGTTTTAGCAATAGAAAATCAAAACCCCCACCTGCTGACCAATCCTGTACTACCCTAACTGCATTCTGCATACATCTTTCCACATATTCTACATTTCTCCCCCTCTTCCATAGTGCACCATTATCTGCATATAATGATCTCTCAATTCCTAACTCAATATTTGAAAAAATGTCATTAATCATTATATTAAATAAAATAGGGCTACTAACACTTCCTTGTGGAGTTCCATTCTCTACCGGATATATTTGGGAGAATGCAGAACCCACTCTGACCTGTATTGTTCTCTTAAGCAGAAAATTCTTGATTTAATTATACATTTTTCCTTTAATTTCCATTTTTTCAAATTTAATTAAAAGACCCTCTTTCCACATCATGTCATAAGCTTTTTCCACATCTAAAAAAAACTCCCACCAACACTTCCTTATTAACTTGTGCCTTTCTAATTTCAGATTCCAAACAAATCACAGAATCCATTGTATTTCGCCCTTTCCGGAAACCACTTTGATATGCGGAGAAGAGGTTTTCCTTTTCAATGACATGCACCAATCTGCTCATTACCATTCGCTCCATTAATTTACAAATATTTGAGGTTAGTGCTATAGGCCTATAGTTATTAGGTTGAGACTGATCCTTACCGGGTTTTGCTATTGGTACTATGATACCATGTTTCCATTCAGCTGGTAGAATCCCTGACTCCCATACTTTAATAAATAATTCCAGTATTATGCATAATGAGTTGTCATTCAGATGTTTAATCATTTCATAACAAATCTCGTCTCTTCCAGGGGAAGTTTTCTTAACTCCTGCCAATGCTTTTTTTTTTAAACTCAAACAGTGTAAACTCATTATCTAATGTACTTCCAGATGGCCCTTTGTCATCCAACAACCGTGGATTCCTGATCATGGTCTGCTCCCTGTATTCCCTAATTTCTTCAGATAAATTAGAATTGCTATGGACTTCAGCTTTTTCCAAATCAGAAATTATTAATCTATTATTTTCTGACAACGTGGGTATATTACTATTTCTTTGCTTTCCTGCCATTTTCCTTATCATAGCCCATATGTCAGGAACAATAATATCCTCCCCTATACTGTCACAATACTCTCTCCAATATTTCTTTTTAGCCAATCTAATTATTTTTCTCACTATTGCCTGAGCTTTTTTATAATTGTTAAAGTCATTATAATTAAATGTTCTTCTAACTCTTTTAAGTGCTTTATTTCTATTTTTTACTGATTCGCTACACTCATCATTCCACCAAGGAACTGCTTTCTTCTTACCACCAACTTTCTTTTTTCCTATTATTTCTTCTGCAGTGCTCTGAAGAACTTCGCAAAGTTTAGAATTAAAAACTTCCACTTCATCCTCACATTGTCACGGATTGGCCAGGCTCTTCCTGCACCCAATCACAGCGAGCACCGTCACCTGTATTCTAATCATTCCCAGCTGCATCCAATTCCCTGTCTCACCATAAAAGCACACCCCTCACTTCACTCAGTGTCCGAGCTCGTTGATACGAAGCGGACTCTGAGTGTTCACTCTCCTGGCTAACACTCACGAACTTATATCCTTGTACTTACCGTGTCTCTGTTTACCCCTAGTTGTTCCTGTCTCCAGTCTCTCCAGTCTGTGGTGTGTGCTATCCGTCTTCCCCGTTGTGTATCATCCCATCTGCCAAGGAAAAGGACATTTACCATCCAGCTCATTCATCCTCACTGTCTTCTCACCCGTTTGTGTTCAACGTTGTCTAAATAAACTGTTACATCTTTCACTTACCCAGTCTGTCCGTCTGCTTCTTAACAGAAGCCCGGACCCAAAAAACTGTGACAACATGAGCACTCCCGATCACTTCCAAGAGCTGGTGGATTCGTTGAAAAGGATTCTGTTACGATCAACACCACTTCCCGAAGCATCACCAGTCCCGAGCACTTCCGCATCGTCTTCTTCGCCGTCCACCACCTCTTCCAGTCCCATGGCTCGACCAGCGCCCTACTCAGGCAGGGCGGAGGAGTGCAATGGATTTCTGTTACAATGTTCTCTAGTATTCACCATGCAACCTGCTTTATATCCCACAGATCGATCCAAAATCGCTTATATCATCTCCCTTTTATCTGGACCTGCTCTCCGATGGGCCGAAACCATTTGGCAGCAAGCCGGGCCGGTAACAAGTTCCATCCAAACATTCACAACGTACTTTAAAGAGGTATTTGGTCGATCAGATGGTGAAGTAGCGGCTGGAGAACAACTATATCATCTAAAACAAGGTACGATGTCCACCCAAGATTTCGGACTCTGGCGGCAGCTAGTGGATGGAATGAGCGATCTCTCCTCACCACATATCGGCTCGGCTTAGAACCCAAACTTCGAGTACAGCTCGCAGCCTTGGATGACACTATGGGCTTGGAAAAATTCATTCAACTTTCTCTCCGATGTTCTGAGCGTCTGAAGAGCTACCAGCGTGACCATAATCCTGTCCCTCAAGCACTCCTCCATCCGTCTGAGCCAGTGACCCCTCCAGAACCAGAACCCATGATCATTGAGTCTGGTAGACTCACGACCGCCGAGCGACAGAGGAGGCTGACCCGGGGTTTGTGCATGTACTGTGGTGTTAGTGGACATGTCCGGCTGGGCTGTCCACTCCGTTCCCCACGTTCCTCGGTGAGTGTGTTCAGTTCAGAAATAGAACAGATGCATCCACTCACTACTAATGTTCGGTTAACTACCCACTCTGCCTCTGTTACAGCCTCAGCCCTTATCGACTCCGGGTCAGCTGGGAACTTCATCTCACATGCCCTCTGTCGCCAACTTCAACAACACCGAATTGTTAAAGGTTTTTTTTATTTTTATTTTTTTTTTTATAATTACTATTGTCGGTGCTGTTGTTGTTGTCGGCGCGAGTATATTGTGGTTATCGCGTTTCCCTCCCCACCTCTTGATCTTTTATTATTATTATTACTATTACCATTCTTATCACTATTATTATCATTATATTATTATTAATAATTCATCATATTGGTAGTTAAATTCTCCTTTTTAATATTATTCTTTATTTTTGGGTTTATCATTTGTATATTATTATTATTAATATTATAGTAATGTTTCTTTTCTCATTTTCATTATTCTGTTTGGAGCACCTCATTTTTTCTAAATTTATTTATTTATTTATTTATTTATTCTCCACTTTTCCCTCTCCTTTCCTTTCCTGTTTTTTTTTATCTACTTATTATTATTATTATTATTATTATTATTATTATTATTATTTATTATAATTTTTCGTCCTCTTCCTGATTTCCCAATCTTCCCTCACCTCCTCAATATTATCATTAATATTATTACTTTTACTATTATTATTGCTTTTCTGACCCGTCCTCCCGTTTTCTCCTCATTATCATTATTACAAGTATTTCTACCTTGGTCATTATTCAGGTTGCTGTAGTTGTTGTAGTAGTAGTAGTAGTAGTCATTGTGGAAGTAACGATTGTATTTGTAGTTGGGTGTTAAAGTAGTAGTAGAGTAGTTTTGTAGTAGTAGAGGTCGTTGGAATAGTGGTACCAGAAGTTGTAAAGGTGTTGAAGTAGTAGTTGTAGTAGTCGGTATAGTAGCATCAGAAGTAGTAGATGTTGTTGATGTAGATATTGTGGTAGTAGTGATTACTGTAGTAGTAGGAGACGTTGTTGTAGTTGTATCAGAAGTAGTAGATGTTGTTGATGTAGATGTTGTAGTAGCAGTGATTGCTTTAGTAGTATCAGTAGTAGACGTTGTTGTAGTAGTATCAGTTGTAGAAGATGTTGTAGTAGTATCAGTAGTAGACGTTGTTGTAGCAGTATTAGTTGTAAAAGATGTTGTAGTAGTATCAGTAGTAGACGTTGTTGTAGTAGTATCAGTAGTAGTAGACACTAGTAGTAGTGGTAGTGGTTGTGGCTGTAGTAGTAGCAGCTGCAGTAGTAGTCATAATATCAGTAACTTTCTGTAGTAGTAGTTGGTGTAGTGGTGATTTATTTTTTAATTTTTTTTTATTATTATTATTATTATTGCTGTCAGTTATTACTATCGTCCTTTTTCTGTCATTTTTACTATCATACATTACGAGCATTGTTGCCTCACCTTACCACTGACTGTTGTTTTTCTGTTCACTTTTATCTACGATATTTGCTTCATTTATTGATTGTGTATTGACCCTTATATATGTACCCTGATTTGTCCACCATGTTACCTTTACATACACACACACACACACACACACACACACACACACACACATACACGCAACTGGCAGTACCTCACTGTATTGTTGCTTTTTGTTTTTGTTGTTTTTTTTTGTTGTTGTTTTTCAATTTCTTTGTATTTGTATGATCCCAATTTGTGTACCATTATGCATTTTCTAAAAAAAAAAAAAAAAAAAAAACTCAACACCGAAGCATCGCAGCATGTCTACCAGATCCAACCCATAATCCGCAATATCCACTCTCAGGCACGTATCCATCGTAGATGTGAATCCATTCAGCTTCAAGTAGGACTGCTGCATAAGGAGGAAATTCAATTTTTGGTTCTGGAGGGCGCTACAATGGATATCATCTTAGGGCGCCCGTGGCTGGTGAAGCATGATCCTATCCTCTCTTGGGGCACCGGAGAGATTAAAAGATGGGGTGAAGGATGCACACCAGAATGTTTTCCCGATCTTCCTCTTCAGCCAAAGAAACCCCTATCTGTCTATGTCACGTCAGTCGAAAGTCCAGTCAAGCAACAGTCAGTTCAAATTCCTGAAATTTACTCCTCTTTCAAGGACGTTTTTTGCCCCAAGAGAGCTTCCCAGCTACCTCCACATCGACCATGGGACTGCGCCATCGACCTAGTTCCAGATGCTCCGTTGCCCAAAGGGAGAATCTACCCGTTGTCGCTTCCGGAAACTAAGGCCATGGAGGAGTATATTCAAGAGGCTCTGAGTCAGGGGTACATTCGTCCTTCTACGTCACCCGCAGCATCCAGCTTCTTCTTTGTGGCCAAGAAAGATGGAGGGCTGCGGCCATGTATCGATTACCGGGTCCTAAACCAGAGTACCATCAAGTTCCGGTATCCTCTTCCTCTCGTCCCTGCAGCACTGGAGCAATTACGATCTGCCAAGATCTTTACTAAGTTGGACCTCCGCAGCGCATACAATCTGGTGAGGATACGGACTAATGACGAGTGGAAAACCGCGTTTGTGACCCCTACTGGCCACTATGAGTACTTGGTCATGCCCTATGGTCTGGTTAACGCCCCTTCCGTATTCCAGAACTTTATTCATGAAGTCCTCCAAGAGTTCCTGCATCGCTTTGTCATAGTCTATATAGATGATATCCTCATCTACTCCCGGAATGAGGCAGAACATCGTCTCCATGTTGCGGAGGTCCTACACACACTTAGAAGACACCAATTATATCTCAAAGCTGAAAAGTGCTCCTTCCATGAAACATCTGTCCCCTTCCTAGGATACATCATCGATCAATCAGGTGTTCGCATGGACGAGGGGAAGATCAAGTCTGTCGTGTCCTGGCCAGATCCCACTACAATAAAAGAGTTACAACGATTCCTTGGAATTGCAAACTTCTACCGACGCTTCATCCAGAACTACAGTCTTATCACCACTCCACTCACCAGCCTCCTGAAAAATAAACCCAAAAAATTTATCTGGTCCCCCAAAGCAGCCGCAGCCTTCCAAAACCTTAAAGAAGCCTTTACTCAAGCTCCACTCCTGACTCATCCTGATCCAGACCTACCTTTCGTCCTGGAAGTAGATGCATCCACCACTGGGGTAGGGGCAGTATTATCCCAATACACCGGAACCCCTACACTACTCCATCCATGTGCCTATTTCTCCCGGAAGCTTAACCCGGCGGAGCAGAACTACAACATCGGCAATCGGGAGCTCCTCGCCATCAAGCTCGCCCTGGAGGAGTGGCGACATTGGTTGGAGGGCGCAAAACACCCCTTTCAAGTCATTACTGACCATAAAAACTTGCAATATCTTAAAGATGCCAAACGACTCTGTCCTCGTCAAGCCCGGTGGTCACTGTTCTTCTCCAGGTTCCAGTTTTCCATAATCTACCGACCCGGGTCAAAGAATATCCGAGCAGACGCATTATCCAGAATGCATGATCTTCCAGAAACAATCGAAACTCCTGCTAGGATCCTCCCTGACTATATCACCATTTGTCCCATTGAGTGGTCTAACCCTCCAACCGTCGTCACTCCGGAACCCCGACCTCCGCCGGGTTGCCCACCTCATCGGCAGTTTGTTCCAGCTAACCAACGGGTAGATATGATTCACTCCATCCATTCCTCCCTGGGCACGGGGCATCCCGGGACCAACAACACCCTCTCGCTGCTATCCCAACGCTATTGGTGGCTGAACATGGCAAGGGATGTGAGGAGGTATGTTCAAGGATGCCAAGACTGTGCCATGTCCAAAAGTCCTCGTCATCTACCGGCTGGCAAACTCCATCCCTTGCCAATCCCGAATCGTCCCTGGTCACACCTAGGAGTGGATTTTATGACGGACCTTCCTCCATCAGACGGTAACACCTGTATTTTGGTGATAGTAGACCGGTTCTCTAAATTCTGTCGTTTGATCCCCTTGAAGGGTCTTCCCACAGCCCTAGAGACGGCAGAAAGTCTGTTCAACCATGTCTTCCGATGTTTTGGTTTACCAGAAGATATCGTCTCCGATCGAGGTCCACAGTTCATTTCCCGTTTGTGGAAAGCCTTTTTTAAACTCCTGGGTGTGACCGTCAGCCTCTCGTCTGGATATCACCCTCAGACCAACGGCCAGACAGAGAGGAAGAATCAAGAGGTAGGACGATTCCTTAGAACATTCTGTCACGGCCACCAAAACTCCTGGAACCAGTTTCTGGGCTGGGCAGAATACGCCCAGAATTCACTGCGGCAATCCACCACCGGACTCACGCCATTCCAGTGCGTCCTAGGGTTCCAACCTCCACTCTTTCCCTGGGATGGCGAACCATCTGATGTCCCCGCAGTGGATCACTGGTTTCGGGAGAGCGAGAGGGTTTGGGACGAGGCTCATCACCATCTTCAGAGGGCAGTCCGCAGAGCCAAGGAGGTGGCAGACAGAAGGAGGATTACTGGCCCCTCCTATCATCCAGGGCAGAAGGTTTGGCTCTCCACAAGAGACATCCGCCTACGACTGCCCTCCAGGAAGCTCAGTCCCCGGTTTGTTGGTCCCTTTACCATCTTGGAACAGGTCAATCCCGTCACCTATAAACTCCAACTCCCTCCACATTACAGAATCCACCCTACGTTCCATGTGTCACTCCTGAAGCCCTATCACGACCCTCTGATTCCCTCCACAGAGCCTGGCCACGAAGAGGAACCCCCTCCTCCACTGCTGCTGGAAGAAGGCTCCATCTATTCCGTCCAAGAAATTCTGCGATCCCGGCGTCGTGGTGGTCAGCTAGAATATCTAGTGGACTGGGAGAGATATGGACCAGAAGAAAGATCGTGGGTTTCCAGATCCGACATCCTAGATCCCTCACTCATGGAAGAATTCCACTCCAATCACCCAGAGTTCCCGGCACCTTGTGGACGAGGTAGACCACCACGGCGTTGGAATGTTAGGCCCTCAGGAGCGGGCCCTGGGGAGGGGGGTAATGTCACGGATTGGCCAGGCTCTTCCTGCACCCAATCACAGCGAGCACCGTCACCTGTATTCTAATCATTCCCAGCTGCATCCAATTCCCTGTCTCACCATAAAAGCACACCCCTCACTTCACTCAGTGTCCGGGCTCGTTGATACGAAGCAGACTCTGAGTGTTCACTCTCCTGGCTAACACTCACGAACTGTACTGGTGAGCCTTTATTTAATCACCTTAATTAAACAAAGATAAACCAGAATCCTCTCTTGGCTATATTTCTTAGCTAGAGTTTAGTTAAAGGATCGTCTTTTAAAGGATTTGCAAAAAGAATATATTAGATTATACTTTACCACACAAGGTAACTTGATGGGCTCTGGCAAATGAATTCAATGTCCACTCCAGCGAAGTAAATTAATAAAATATACTTTTATTAACAAAATGAAATCCAGTGAAAAAGTAGGAATAACAAAAAGACATATAACAGAAAACAAAACTCCTTACATTACCCTCCGTTGAGGATAACGGGCAAACCAACCGTCCGTATAAAGAGATTGGAAAACACGTGAAGCTGATCTGTGTGGCTCAGCTTTTTATACTCGTACAATAAAGTTATGCGCATAAATATACCTCATACATCATTGAGGATTTGACATGTTGGATTGTACTCATGTACGCACAGGGTACATGTACGGACAACATTCTGGGTTTTCCCCATTACATTTGACAACAGTTTGTAAATCATTAGGGACCAACTGTATAATGTGGCCAACACTTCTAACCAAAAATTCCAATAATATAGATCATGTTTTATGCGAACAGATTTATACTTGTTCCTAAGTACCACTAGAACATGAATCAACATCTACATAGGTATGTGCATTATAGATCATGGCTTATGCGAACAGATTTATACTTGTTCTTTGCAATCAAAGCACATTAGATATATAACTTTCTAGCTCTTACATTGCATATCATGTTTGTCAGTTATAGACTTTTGGTCAAACAGATATATAGTCTGACAGAGTATATTCAAACATGAATCTTTTAAGCAGTTTAATCATCAAGCATGGCTAGTGTATGTGTGTGTGTATGTTTTAAAGGCTCATGTGCGTGAGTTGAGCAGTCAGGTCAACCAGAGTTCGTCCAGCTGGTTTCTTGGCTCGCCGCGCCCTCTGCCGGAGACGTCTGTCCTTGCGCTTAAGCCTTGCTTTTTCATTAAGAGTGGTTCTATTGAGTATTGGAATTTCAGAGTATGTCAATGATCGTTTCTGTCTGTTGTATAGAATGTCACTGGGGCCATCGAATATCACACCCCCTCTTGGCATTCTACACTGAGACAGGAAGTAATCATTGTCTAACTCGTCTAAAATACAAGATCCATATATACAATATTCTAGCGAAACGGCCCATCCATCAGTACCAATTAACCAGAGATTAAATTTCTTTCCCCTTTTATCGTATGATAGCTGGACAGTCAGCAAATCACTCTTCCCTAGAGAGGCCAGAAGCCTCTGGCCAATCCTCCTCATCTGCCAAAAACGCCGTCCAGAAACGCTCAGTCTCGTCAGCTGGTTCCAAGGCAGTCTGATTATTAGACCATGTTTCAATGGAATGTTCATTAAATTGAAACAATTCCATTGGCCCTGCCCCCAAGCCAAGACCTCGATCTGTGGGTTTGACATAGAGGATATTACGATTAGTCATAATTCCCATTAGCAATTCCCCATTAACCCAATAGGGATGGACGAAATATTTTGTCCGTCCATGCTGCATACAGGTGATTATTGGTTTCCAGGGCATTACTGATTGTCCCACAGCCATTGTTAAGGTTTCAAACAGAGGCCTTAAACATTCATCGCTCCAACAGAGTACATAATGGATCTTGTTAAAGTCTAGTCCATTCATTAAGAAACAGTCCAGACAACACCAGGTGACAACACCATTTATATGCCAATAAATTTTACACTCTTTTAATCTACGGTGCCTACAGGGAGGGCGTGTCCAGTTTTCTTCCCATCCCAGTGGAACCTTTAAGAAATCAAATGCATCCTTTACCCAAATGTTACACTTAAGAGATAATTACACACATTATCATTTCATGATTGTTGTTAACATATTGCAGTAAATTACACATTTATTTAAAACACAAAAATGGTCATTGGTTTGATATACTTTGATTTTTATAAAAAAAAGAAAAAACTCATCTTCAAAAAATCACAAAAAAGCATAAAAAACCCAAAAACCCTTCCCCAAAATGATACCACTGTGTCCTTCGGCACTGGTAAGGCATCTCGGTTATGCTCAAATGAACAGACACCTGTTCACGTGATCATAACTGTTTCTCTTCTTCATTCAGTAATACAATAATAACAAAACTATAAGTCAATAGTTATTACAATTACAATGATCAGAAATCAATTTACCTGCGCATAATCTGACCCGGACACAGTGATCTCATGGTGTTCCTGATTATGGTCGAGAGATGCCATCTTCAAGAATTTTTTGAGATTTTGGATGTATAGAGAGCGTATTAAGCCAGTTACTTCTTCAGTCAACTTCTGCTGTGTGAATTTGCACACACACGGTCTCCCCTATATATGCTATGCGCGTCTCCCTTCCACTTTCAGGCCTGTTACCTTTGCTCCAATCTGAGATAACTCATTCTACTCCCTATGGGGCAGTTTGACAGCAAGTTACACAATTTGGCAATTTTTATTGTGATAGTGATAAAAAGAGTTGCTGCAATTATGCAACCCACTATAATCAAGACTAATTTTATCCATTTCCACCAACCTATGATGGTGTTCTTGATTAGGTTCACAGTTGTTCCTGTACCCAAAGCAACAATGACACCTGCGTTTACCAAAGCTCTTCTAATTTTAACTAGGGTTGAAACTTCATCAGTTTTTATATCTAACCCGGAAAGCCATGTGTTAACATAATGCCAGTTAGCACCTACGCTCACACCTTCGATATAATCATCTAAAATTTCAGTTAATCGGCGTTTAGCATGATAATACTCCAAACTTATCACACTACAATGTTTTTTAACCTGGTTCTCATATTTCGCCACTAGAGGGAGTACTGGTACAAATATCGAATGCCAGGGAATTGTGCAATTTATCTTATCACAAAAACTATTTTCCCCTTTATATAGTTTTATTTCATCCCCCTGACGAGAGTAGGGTGGCATATATTTATAAGTCCAATTATTGAAGATATCTGGATCACATTCTTGTAGGTCAATCCCATACAGCCTTGCTGTGTTGTTTAATCCATTGTCTTCATATAAATTCCATTTAAAACCACTAAAACCCATGTTCAACGTAGCCCCACCCTTCCAATATTCATTGGTGGTGTTATCAAAGGAAACATCGACAAGGTTTCTAGTATAAATGGTTTTTCTAAAGCTTGCATGAAAAAACCTTAGTTTATTAAATTGATGTTGATAAGCTCCTATTAGCTTATGGCCAAAATCAAATTTAATATAGAACTTATTGTGCCACAGGCCATGCACACTGTCAGTCAATCCCATGTGGATTGGACTGGGCCTAATTGTATATTCTGCCCTTGAAAGCATTTCCCATTGGTAAACATATAATGCTAGGGCCATTCTGTATTGCTGATCTGGAATAGATTTAATAAAATCTGTTATTCCACTATCATTGGCTAATGCTTTGGGGATACCATAGCTACTGTCTAACATAAAGGGATGTATACCACGCCCATCCAACCAATTCTTGTCAATAAAACATTTTATTGTTTGGCAGGTTTCATTTAAAACCCTCTCTTCTCGAATACCCTTGTATTTAACAAAAGATTTCCATCTGTCAAATATTTCACTTTCATATTGGTCCATCAGGTTTTGGTCATACAGTGACTCACCTTTTATATAACAGTACCAATATTCTGTTTTAGACAGATCCGTACAATATTTAACCATATTGTGTTGGAAAAAGGACGCCCAGGAATTTGATTTTAGTGACCCATATTTCTTGATGAGAAATTTAGCCCCACTAGAGCCAAAAGGCTTCATTCCTAGTTTATTAGTGCAGTCCCTTTCACTGTCACAGTACTTTCCTTGGGTTAGGTGTTGCTGACATGTGACCCAATTAATTTCTTCATAAGGAATTATTGGTTTTGACTTGTAAACACCTAATATAAGGTGAGAACTATTCAAATCATTAGGCCAATATGTCACATGTCCTTTAGCTCCTCCCATTAACCAATTGGTTAATCTGCGTTTCCTAGATGTGTCATTACCTGTTTCTGATAATAACCCCACCCTACTTATACGGTTACTATGTAAACCTCTAAGTATTTTGTCATTTTTAGGTGCAGTAAGGGAGTCACTCATTACCCATTGCTTTTCATTTGTTAAACTCTGCCAGCAATGGCCTACTGATTTGCTTAACTCTATTCCTACTTCCAAATTCCAGACACTTAGGCTACTTTCATTAGTCCATATTGTCTGATTTTTATTTAGGATTTCAAGTCCAATCAGTTTAACATGGGTGGCGTTTTCCACTATAAGCCTATCCCATTTGAATTTAACTTTGTTATTCATCAAACCATTATATTTGGATGGTATGAATAATGCACTTGGTTTTGAGTGATTACATACCCAAAATCTGTCATCAATGTCTTTAACATATGACTTCATCATAATTTCAAAATCACTACTATTGTAGGTTCTGTTTTTTTACAGCTATTTCTTGATTTGGGCATACCCAATGTTCAATTTTCTCGACACGTTTACACACATGTCGGGTCTCTTCCGTGCTTTCAGTTTTAATCTCCAGTCCTGAAAAGATGACACCTGTTAAAATTAAGAGTAAAGACGAGGTTAGCATTATACTCATCACCGCACTCCCAATGCGTGACTCCGTACACCTATTGCCAGCCTTCACCATTTTCTCCCGGTCACCTTTCTGCATGCTTCCTGCAACAGAGAATGGAGAAAAACCATGTTTCATCACCTAATCTGTCCCTCGACTAAGTTTTTTCCAAATCCACTTCTTCAATTTAATTAGTTTATTTTCTGATTCCATATCCGATTTCTCATTTGATCTTGTCAAATAGACATTAATCCCTTCAATGCACTCTCCTATCCCCAAGTAACTCCCTGTTAAATTTAACAGTATAGTTAAATCTAGAACTTCCATTCTGGACATATCTTCATCACTTGGTTCTGTAGTCATTGATGGATATGGTTGTGTGGATCTGATTATTTTAATCTGAGCTTTTCCCTCTCTAAAGGACTGTCGTGATCCATACACTGATATGTTTGTTTCACTGAAATAGCTAGGCTCATCCTTTGGTTCGCATACTTTGATGCATTGGTTAAACATCATTCCTTTTGCTGCTATAATTATAGCATCAGACAATTCACATTTAAACCACTTGGTGTCATGCAAGAGCCATATACACGCACCCCCGCTGCTCCTCTTGTAGCTCACATGTCTATGTAGCTGCAATTTCAAAGCAGTCTCCCACCCTCCTAGATGGGTGAGATACACAAGGCCGCTTCGGAAACTCTCGTTCCCCGTTAAAGACTCCTGTCCCCCTGGGATTCCCCCCGGACAAAAGGACAGTTCTCTGAGTCTTTGGGCCAAGAATTCTGTATCTGTATTTGTCATGAGAGATACGGGATTTATATTCCAATCAGTCATTATTCTATTTTCAACTAAGGCTCCTAAAGCCTTTCTGGATTTCCGAGTCATCCATATTTGCTTTTTGCTTATTAACTTCAAGCATTTGCAATTGAATAGACTCTTACATCTGTCACATGATGTAAATACTTCCCCATCAACAAACAACGACATTCTTTTCCTAATGCTAGGAATCGCTGTTTACATGACTGACAGTTTCGACATAGGCATCCATCCTGTTTTATCTCATATTGTTCGATTTCGACTTTTTGGTGTGATTCTCTGCAATCACCACAAATTGTGACGTGATTTAAAGCACAAGCTTCAATCTCTCCTAGCTCGTTCCACCACGGGAAATGAGCTTCTAAACCATGCTGAATTAGCAACTCTGCTTTATTCGGCCTATTAGCATATAAGCCTTCAGCTAGTTTAATCGCTACATTAGGTTTCGTACATACGGCGCAGTCTTCGATCCTGTAACTTATAGCAGATGTACCTTCAACACTCATAGACTTTCTACCCAGAGCTCTGTCATATTCTGGCTTAAGCCATTTTTCAATGGTTACGTTTCCAGAAAAACCTCTAATAATTCTGATGAAGCCTTTTTGCTTATAAAGGCCTTCACTAGATTTGAGGTCACAGTTCAATTTTTTCTCTGCCATTATTCCGGCTTTTTAATGAGATCTCGGAGACTCCAGATGCCGTTTGCTTCTAATTCGACCGTAGTTTTAGATGGCACGGATATAACTTTATCCTCTGTACCTGAATTTTGTTTAAATCTACGACCTTTTACTTTTCTTTGGATATATACAGTGTCTCCTACCTTTACCTGGCTCTTGCCTTGTCGGGGATTTTCCTCCTTTTCAGGTATAGGAACTCTGTAATTTAGAAATTTCAAGCAGTCATTAATCTGCTCGTCCCAATCTTTATCCTGATTTTTTACAAACCGAGATTTTGCTTCTTTGATCATTCTCTCCGCTATTCCATTACTAGCGGGTTGATATTTCACTGATTTGATCAATTTTACACCTTCATTTTTTAGAAAGTTTTCTACTTCCTGTCCGGTAAGATTATGCGCATTATCGCCCCGGACACGATTTGGTGTTCCTCTGTATTTAAAATACTCAGATAAGCTTTTAATTACTACCTGTTCTGTAGCTCTTTCACACGGATAAATCTGCGTATAATTACTCGCATTATCTGTTATTAAAAGAAAATAACAATTTTTCTTTTTAGTTTGAGGCCTAATAGGCCCTGCGAAATCCATGCTGATTTCATCATTTTCCTGATCTGTTTTTATAGATCCGTAATCATTATTACGTGAATCCATTGCCTTTCTGCAATTTGGACAGTTCACTTTTATCCTATGATACTCGGATTTTAAGTTTTGAATATTTAGGCCCAAAGCATGACAATATAATGCTAAATATTTTGTTGTAGGATGTTTTAATTCTACATGTAATTTCTCAAGAATGTCTTTTTGACTTTCTTTCGTGACAGCCCGGACAGTGCGAACATAGCCATCCACCTGTTTGTTCCCTAAGGCAGCTGTCGTATTCTGTGACGTATGACTGGTTTGATGTAATACGGTGGGCATAATCTCTGTGATTAGATCATCTATTACACGCCAATCATCAGCTTGTTTTAACTGCTTCCCTTTGGAAGTATTAAAATCATTATTTTTCCATGTAGTTAGGTGTTCTTCTACAGCTTAATAAATATAGTCACTATCAGTCACTATATAACAATTAATATCATTTAGTTGTTTAGCTTTTTCTAAAGCTTTCCTAAATGCTTTTACTTCAGCAGCCTGAGCACTCAATCCTGTCTCTAAGCGACCTTTATCTGACTCGGTGACCTTACGGCCCTTTTTCCGAATCCAGGCCCATCTCGTCTGTCCTTGTTCAGTTGTACCATCGGTATAATAACAAACTTTATTTATGGGCACCTTAGTAATTTTTTCCCTCTTGGGAATTTTCTCAGCTTGGAAGCTGAACTGCGTATCGTTCAGCAGTAAAGACCATTTGGCCCAAGTGTGTGAATGCACACGTTTGTTCTCACTAATTAGGTTTTTAGCTTCCCTAACTATTTGATTTATTCCCTCGCCTTTAGCTTTTACTATAATTTGCTGGTCCAACGCCAAGCTTTTCAAGGTTAACAGTGATTTAGCTAGTGAGGCTAAAATGTCAGCACCACTCAGGTTTTGCAACTTTTTCTGATTAGCCGCTTTAGTGGCGGACACGAAACTAACAGGCTGTTTTTCATTTCCTTCATTAAAGACTATCAACTCTATTTCATCCTCCGTATTAGCTATTTTCACTACTAATGGAGTGCTCTTGTCTCTTCTGACTAAACGACCACTATTTAAAGCTTCGTCGATTAATTTAGTCTTTATTTCGGATAGTTTTTCACTCCAATTTAAAACGCCTCCTTTGGTTGCATTATAAAGAGGTTTCGCATGTTTAACATATCCTGGGATTAAATCTCTTACAAAGTTTAATGTACCCAACATGCTCTGTAATTGTTTTAAACTGGTTATATTTTTTCCTCTCAATTCCTTTAATTTATTTTCTGTAGTTTGTGACAGAAATCGCTCATTACCAGTTATCTGAAATCCTAAAAACTCCACACTGTCTTTAGCAATTTCCATTTTCTTGTAATTTAACCTAAACCCTTCGTTAGTTAGTCGGCTTAAGGTTTCATCTAATATTTCAAGATGTTCTTCCTCGTCGTTGGTAACAATAAGAATATCATCGATGTATACAACGATTGGAAGGCCTTTAAGAATTTCCATCATTATGGCTTGAAAAGCATTTGGAGAATTCTTAAATCCTTGTGGTAAAACATTATATACATACTGTCTATTCTCAAAGGTAAAGGCCGTGCGCGCTCTGCTTTCAGGCGTCAAAGGCACAGACCAAAATCCATTTGCAAGATCTATCTTTGACAATATTTTCCCCTCTCGGGCTGCGCTTGTCGCATCTCTTGCATTAATCAGATATCTCGTATCTGGTATTGTTTGTTTATTTAATGCTTTATAATTCGTTACCAATCTCCATCCCCCATCTTGTTTTGCAACCGCTTGAATTGGGGAATTCGTTGGCGCATTATCAACTTCTTTTATTATACCCTTTTGTTTTAATTCCTCAATAGTAATTTTTATCTCAGGCAGCGCGCTTTTATTTATCGGGTATTGCCTTTGTGGTGGAGGGATTCCACCTTTTATTTCGTACTGCCATTTATCAGATAATTTTCCGCAATCATTTTTGCTTCTTGCGGCGTGGATTTGATATTTTCTTAATATCTCTGTTACTTTAGTGCGGTCGGCTTTGCTAGCTTCGGCCATTCTTTTTATTTCCTGCTCCAGGTCTACTTTTTTCAACCAATTTATCTTTTTACTTTGTAATATTGCGCTAGCATCTTTTAGTGTCATTAAATTATTGACACCTTTGATAATTTGCAAATTTTTCCAATCATAAACTTTATGCGTTTCTACATTACCTCTAAAGTCTTTGACATTAAACGCAATCTCAATTTCTCGGGCTTCTTCAGGCAGCTGACCCACAACAGTGACATCTGCTCCTGTATCAAGATCAAATAATATGCCCTCATAATTTATATTTAAATTCATATCTGCCGTTTCTGTAACTTGTTCAGACATAATGGCCTTTTTCCCTGGAGTCAGGCAACCCTATTCTTCTCGATTCTGAGAGGCTTTTCTGTTGTTGTTAACAACTTTCTCGCTGTTTTTAACTTCTTTAGTTTTATTCTTTGATTTTGGCTGTTTCTTTTTATTTTTTTTTTGTCTATTAATTCCTGTCTCTGTTCTGGGGTCATTTTTTCCCAGTTCTCTTTTGAGACATAGTCGCTTTCTGCAGATTTTTGTTGGAAACCTGACTTTTGCAGTTTGCTTTTATTCTTAGACTTTTCCTGAGCTCTCTGGCTCTGGTATTTCTCTCTCGGTGCAGCTTCGGCCCTCGGCTTCTGCTGCCTGCTTTTTCGTGCGGGCGGGGCTCTTTGAGCTGCTGCCCTTGGAGGCTGTACCCTCTGTTTGTCTGAAATTATTTTACGCTTTATTTCCCAAAAAGACAAAATTGGATAGTTCCACCCAGCTGGTTTCAGGCCCTAGCAGCTTCACCTCTGCTAGTCCAGGCACTAAATCTGTCAGCTCTTGGAGCTCTCGAATCAGCGCATACACGGATTCGACTTTACTCTGTCTGTCAAGACAATACGGGTAAACTCCAATTGACTTTATTAATTCAGCCCTCTCACTTCTTTCATCATCCGGGGTTCTGCCCAGTATCATCCCTAATTGTAACCTTACTGTGGCTACTGCGATTTTACGTTTAGTGTGATGGACTATCATTGCTTCGATTAAGTCATCGTCAGCTTTGTATAGTTCGCCCATTCTCACTATTTCCTGGGCTTTTTCCATCACCATCGCTTCAGGCGGGAAGGTTATTTGTGTTAACGGATAGAGAGCCCTCTCTCCTAATTCAGAAACAACCTGAGAAGATTTTTTAGGCTTACTGGTTTTTCCCAGCATTACTGATTTACGGACGGACCCTCCTTCAGAGGAGCTGGTCTCGTCTGAGCTAACGGCCTCACTCGAGGCACTGGGCAGAGGAGTTCCGCGTCTCACCTTTTCTTTGGTGATTAACTGCCTACCTCTGCTCTCTTGAGAGACACTTTTAGCAAAGTGTTTTCTGATCTTATTTTAACCTAATTTTAGGACCTGTTTGCTCGATTAATTTTCATCTATTAATCCTGCCCAAATCATGACTATCATTTGTAGCCTAATCCGTCTGCCAACTTACGGATCATATCGAGTTTGGCTTTCTGACTATATCAGTTCATCCTAATATCTTGCCTGCAGTACAAGATATTAGCCGAAGCTAGATATATCATATAAGCCTTCTCTTTTTTTGTTCAACCTTTCACCTTTCTAGATGAAGTTTGAGCCCATTTGGGAGACTAACTAATTATTTAACTCCTTTTGGCTCTTGCTTGTTAAACACTATCTTCTGATAACAAGTCTGTGTTAGTGTATTATGGACTCTTTTTAGCCCTTTCCTTTTTTCTGCGCACTTCATCTTACAGTGTGCTTGGGGTTTCTCCCTTCGCAAGGGAACCCTTTCTCTGGCATCCGTCTCCGTCTCACTCCCCATTCTCTGGGGTTGGACTGTAACTTCAGAGCTGTACTGGGCGCCAGCGGAAACCTGATCGCCCAAGATAGAAGTAGCTCTTTCTTCTTCCGATTCAGCATAAAATTCAGGACTTATGGTCGTGTTATTTTTTAACACTTTTAACCGGCCTCTGAATCTTTCTGGGTATTGCACGGGACCCTCATGGTTATGTAGAATTAACTCTACTTGTTCACCGGTCTCCGTCGCTTTGTCTATTGCGTCGTACAACTCCAGCCAGTTATTTTCTTGATCATTTACGCCTATGTAAACGCTATTACCTATTGTACACGATTGAGGCGAAACATGTAAAAGATTCTCCTTTTTACGCGTTTCCAATTCCTCATCTGAGATAAGGTGGATTTTGAATACCCGAAACTTCAGTCATGTTTTTGTATAGAATATAGATCCGTCTTTAGGTCTATGTGCACTTATTCGAGAGATTTCTTTTTCGGGCGTCCCCTACTTTTTCTCTCTAATCTAACTATATCTCCTTTTACAAATTAAAATAGATCCTCGCTGTGGGCCTCCATGTACTGGTGAGCCTTTATTTAATCACCTTAATTAAACAAAGATAAACCAGAATCCTCTCTTGGCTATATTTCTTAGCTAGAGTTTAGTTGAAGGATCATCTTTTAAATGTTTTGCAAAAAGAATACATTAGATTATACTTTACCACACAAGGTAACTTGATGGGCTCTGGCAAATGAATTCAATGTCCACTCCAGCGAAGTAAATTAATAAAATATACTTTTATTAACAAAATGAAATCCAGTGAAAAAGTAGAATAAACAAAAAGACAAATAACAGAAACAAAACTCCTTACTTTATCCTCCGTTGAGAATAAAGGGCTGCTAACCTCCAGTATAGAGAAGT
>LR812522.1:40780612-40848112 GCA_903798195.1 Danio kyathit
ATGTTCACAAATCAGAGGCAGAAAAGTCAGAAGTAAAAATTCTAGATCTCCAGTTACAGCTTGATCATTTACTAGCTGAACAGTTAGCCCTGGCTGAGAAATGCAGAAGTCAAAAAGACACCATTGCAGATTTAAAAGCTATGCTAAAAGCACAGAAGTTTGTGTCTCCCAAAATGCTTAACAGCGGTGGGATTGAAAAGCATGTTCACTTCTCAGATGAAGTTACCTGTAATAAATCTGAAATGATTTGTTCAGAGGCCGTAGCTCAAAAGAGTTTGCCTGTTTCAGTACTTAAGGTGATGCAGCACCAAAATAGCGCAGCAAAGACGCATGGTGTAAAAGCATTAGAGAGTCCTAAAAACCCTCAAACCTCAGATGATCACAGCAATCAACCCTCAGGCAAACAAAACAGGCTGTGTATGACCTGTAAAAAGTTTGGTCACAGAGAGGAACAATGTTGGACTTCGGGGCAGGGAAGACCTCCACCATATTTTCTGAGAAAACGGAAATTACTTAAGAGTAAAAATCAGTGGTCTTCACGTAACAAAAACTCATCTGCTAATAACACACTTAGTGAACTAACTGCATTAACACAAGGCCTGCAACTGTTAACTTCCTTTGCAGCCTAATAGCAATACAAGTGAATAATTGCTGATCCTGTTTGCATTTCCAAATTTGTTATATTTGTGTTATACACATTTTCATTGCCACACAATGGTATTCTGTGATACTACACGTACACATAGACTGAGTAACTCCTTATAACGTGATTTTCTTACTGTACTGTAGGTGTAAAAACACTCAGGTTTGAGGTTTTAGAGGCCACAGATGCATTCTAGACCGCATGTCATGTATAAAAAGGAATTAACTGTATTCTAAAATTCATTAATTTTAAGGTACTTGTGTTTATATGTAGGATGAGTCTCATCTCCTAAAAGTGGAAAACTGTGCTATCCTCAATACAGCTGCAGTTTAAACTACACACAGGAGTAAAGAATTGCCTTGTGGCTCCAGTGTGATAACTGCAGTAACAATGAAAATGCTTCCTTACAGGATTCAGCCTTGAACATTGCACTTTATCATGCTCCTTAAAAACACATTGATTTGGAAGTATTTTGAGCCAGATCACATTCACATCTCATACTCAAATCCCATGCTGGCTCCCTGTTACAACAGGACTAAAATGAACAACACTGTGGTAAAACTTCCACCCTTTGTTAGGAGCATGTTTACACAAACACACAGCCTCAGCTGGAACACTGCCACACAGAGAAACAACATTTCAAATCTTCACACACACAGTCAAATTCACATTTGTCTGACACCGCTTCATATAGATTTGACATGTTATTGAAGTCTTCAGACTTAATCATAATTATGGATTTTTCATCTTGTTTTGTTATTTTGGTTTCTTTTGAGTATTTAAGGTAAGGTCAAATGTATTGTCTCCCGAAAGAGAAATTAGTTTTAGAAAAGGGTTCTGCTGTACATAAACACCAGCAAGACAACATCTAACACACATACACAATACAAATCTAATCCTAAAATACCTCCTAATATAAAAAAGATTCCATAAAATCAATCATTTTAAAAGAATTATATAAAAATAAAATACAATGTGCCACACTGCCCTCTGTTATGCCGACCCATCCAGTTATCTTAATCTTGACCGTCTACCCTACTTGCTCATTGATCAATTTAATTGAAAAAGGAACCAAATAATGTTTATATCTATTATACTTGCATAACGGGACCCTGTATCTCCTGCCAGAATTCATCAGCTCATACTCCAAAGACAGCACATGTCAAGAATCCGATTAAATCTTGTTGGCTTGCTGGATTGTGCACAACTCAAAGATGTCTTTTAGCGAACCAAGTGTCTTAATTCCCATCATTTTTCCTGCCACTCTCATCAGGTTATTCACTTGGGTTTTCATTTTTACTGTCAGGTTCCCAAACCAAACAATAATCCCATATCTTAAAATAGACTCTATTGTTGCTTTATAAAAAGTTAAAAGCATTGTTCTGCTACTCACTCCAAATAATCCAAGTCTACGTAAAAACTGCAATCGCTGATGAATTCTTGCACAAAGACTTGACACCTGAGAATGCCAATTAAGCTCACAATCAATATTCACTCCTAAATATTTATACGAATCAACCTGCTTAACCCTCAGGGGTCTAAGGTGATTTTGGGGCCCCTGAGATGTTTTGACATGCCCTGACATTTGTGCTAATTTCAGCTACTTATTACATGGTATTGGCCAACATGTATTTTATTTGTATTCAGCACAAACTGTGCTACAACAATATGTAACAATTATTGATGTACATGCTTGTGTTTTGTAGAAAAAAAATATTATGCGTGGTTAGTAGGATTTGGAGAAAAAAATTTAGCTGAAATAAGGTCCAAAAAAACACTCTAAATGTGCTTGAGCAAGGCTTTTGAGTAACCAGTCTGGTAGGCTAGAATATTTACTTCACAATTATGTAAAAATTATTTTATTCTCTCAGTCAAAGGAAACATTACAAAGATTTACATTTTGTTAAGTTTGTTTGGCTCGTCTCAGGTCTATGCGTGAGTGACAATGGTCATGAATAATTCACACCTGGAGAGACAAAAGACACTCCCCCACTCACCCATCAAGAGCATAGTATAGCAAAGTCCATCTGCTAAAGCTAGCCCAAACTAAATGCTTGTTACATTTAGTTAAAATTTTGTAGGTTGTAATTTTTTTTCAATAATTTGCTTGAATTTTATTGTATTATCTTTCAATTTCTGAATATATTTGGTGACTAAAATATTATTTTAATAAATATATCTGTTTAATAAATCTGTTTAGTTTAAATGCATCAAAATACATTGCCTATATTCACTGAGAAATGGAGGGAAATATTTGAAATGGTATAAAACGTGTTTGCAAAACTGTTGTAATAAAAACTTTCTTGTGCATTAATCCAGCATTTAATAATAATTTCTGAATGACTCTGGCATAATGACAAAACACAAGAATAATCAAAATAATATTTGAAGACCTTTTATATATATTTTGCCAAAATAGTTGCAGCCTTAGTTAACTTTTTCCAAACTTTAACAGGCTGAACTACGGTAAAATAAATAAAAATTAAATTAATAACACGTATAACATGCGTCACGTTCTAGCCAGCGCGCTGTGGGCGTGTGGTCAGCCTACGTCATTGTTTGTATTAATGGCGGAAGTGGGAAGAGCCGGCGTGATGCGCGCTCTGCCGGGAGAACTGTATGGATTACCTAGCGAGACAACGTTTGCTTTCAAAATGAGTTGGAAAGTTCACCCTCCAAGCTTTATGCAGGTATGTCTGTCATGTGTATGTCTCATGTATTCGTGGAGATTCCGCTGTGTTTTCTGAACTCAGTTTACATGTCGCGCGAGTCTCACGTGGACTATTGTAATAACAAAGACTCGTGGGCGTGGCTGCATTAAAAATAATGAGCCTCTACAGAGAAGCTAGACATCGTGTTGGTTTCATACTGGTTACTTTGTCAAGCAGTATTTATTTTCTTCAACATGCACTGCTGCACTTAAAAGTAGACACTTCAAGCTTTCTATAGATACCTATCTCATGTCTGTGTGTTTAGTTTTCGCGGAGTTTCAGTGCATTTTACTGACGCGTTTGTAAAAACAGTTCACGGAGAGAGAAAAGAGAAAAGGCCTTCACTGTCTATTTTACTTATTTTGCAAAAGCACACACTTTAGTTGTTATTGTGAGTGTACCCAAAAAAAACTAGACACCTAATAGATTCGATTGATGTATTGCTCACATCTGTACGATCAAAACTGAAAGTGTCATTTAAGTTTTTTTCTGCGGTTTCATGTGAAAACACGTCAAAACGCGTATCCGCGGGCTTCGACCCCAGGGGGTTAATGTCTTTATCATACACCACAACAGAGCTCCTATCGCTCACTGACCTGGGCTCTATGATGACCTCCTCTGTTTTCTTAACGTTAATTTCCAAATTGTGGTCATCACACCAGCTGACAAACCATTCTACAGCCGCTCTATATTCCATTATGCTGGCATCTTTTGTGAAAAGGTGCAATAGTACAGTGTCATTAGAAAATGTAAGAATATATTGATTTATCTGCTGCCTAACGCAGTCGTTTGTATAAAGGGTGAACAAAAATGGTGAACTTACACACCCTTGTGGTGCCCCTGTACTGCTTGTTGCTACGTCAGATAACCCTGAATTAAATTTTACTTGCTGTGTCCTGTCTGTTAAAAAAGAATAAAACCATTTAATACAAAAGGGTTCACTTGCAGTTTTACCAGCTTTTCCCAAAGTTTATGTGGTGGAATTGAATTAAATGCTGAACTGAAATCAATAAAAAGTAACCTAACATAAGCAACTGGGCTTTCTAGATGCTTTAAAACAAGATGTGTTCGAGTGGAAATTGCATCAACAGTGCCGCGGTTACTTTTGTATGCAAATTGATACTGGTCTAAGTATGGCTCAGCTTCCTTACGCAATTCTTTTATTATAATCTTCTCAAATGATTTCATGACATTTGATGTTAGGGCCACTGGCCTATAATCATTATTGTCTTGTGGACAAGCCTTTTTTGGGATTGGGATTATCACAGATTTTTTCCAGAGCTTTGGTACTGTATGTGTGTCAACTGAGAGTTGAAACAGGCGATGCCAGGCTGGTGTGAGCTCCTCAGCAAACGTTTTTAGAAGAAAGCATGTCATACCATCGGGTCCCATTGCCTTACTAGAACATAAAGATTTAAAAACCTTAGTCACGTCTCCTTGATGTATCAACCTCCTATTTTCAGCCATGTTGCAATTTACTTCCCCTAAAATTTCTTCACATTTTCCAAATTATCAGTCTCAAATCTCATATAAAACTTATTCAATTCATTTGCCTTATCAGATTCGTTACAGGCGAACAATGCCTTTCTTTTTGGGCTCATATTGGTCATTCTCCGAATTGAGTTCCATAGCTCTTTTGTATTGGATTTTAACAAATGTTGTTCAGTCTGTTCTTTATATTGTATCTGTGCAATCCTTAGTTCCTGATTAAGGTCTTTTTGTGCTACTCTAAGCCCCACAGTATCACCTGACCTAAAGGCTAATTTCTTCCTTTTGATGCAGCTTTTAATTCCACAGTTTTTTAACCTTTACTTATTATTTGTTTTAACAAGTTATATTAAAATGTAAATTGGGATTCTAAATCCAAAATGCTGAAATATTGTTGCTTTTGTAACATTAATGAATTAAATGTTATGTGTTCACTTTGTATTTAATCCATTTAAATGCAATTGTGATTGTCTTTGCGTTTAATTCACTGTTTTGGTTACACTGAATATTTTGCTGATCCTCCTAAACAGCTATTGTTGATTTTGTTGTAAAGCAATTTCATTTTGATGTGTCCAGATATTGTGTAAAGAGCTTGTTTGCTTTTATTTTGTCTTGATCTTGACCATCTTTTTAATTGCATTAATTTAAGGGCATTTTGCTTGAGAAGAACTTAAACTGACCACATCAATCCTTTGATCAATGACAAATGCCATGAGTTTGCTTTTGCTGTTTTGAAATACAGGATCCATGGAGAAAAGGTTCACGTCTTGTGATCTACTTCAAGAGAAGAGCATTCCCTGCATTCCTCAGCACCTATTCTTGTGGGGGTATGCAGGACAATTTGCATATAAGCAGTGCAACACCATTCGACTAAAGCCTCTCACACAGGGCTGAAGGACAACAAAGACTGACCAACCTTATTCCTGCAACAAGCCTGGACAGGAAGTCCGAAGATGACAGCAGCACACAACACAAAGCAGATTTTCATCATTAATTTCTGTGTCACAACGATGCCAGGGGAGGACTGTAAGGGCTTACTCACACTATGCTATCCGAACCGTGCTCAGGCCCCTTTCATGGATCGTTTGAGAAGTGTGAGTGCTCTGAATCGGGCTCAGGCACGGTTCACTTGGGCGGCCATGGCCCAGCTGGAACAGGTGGGCCAGAGCACGGTTCACTTGGGCTCAGGCGCGGTACGCTTACAGTGTGAGTGCAAGCGTGCCTGAGCCCGAAACTGAAAGATGTGACTTTTAAGGGACTGTTTTATATGGATTAATTAATCATTCGTACTGTTCAATGAACGCAAACTGTCATAGATTATTGAAGACACAAACCCCTCACTGCACATCAGCTGCAGCTTCAGCAGACCTCCTAATTCCTGCAGCACGAGGACTTTATGATTGTTTATGAGCGTCAAAAGTGGCTGATCTGTTCGGCAAAGTATTAGACTGCGAGTCACCGCATATCAAACAACTTACACGATATAACTAAAGAAATCTCCACTGTGCTGAGCGAGAGCGCTTACTGAACAGCGCATCACCGATGAAGTAAGCACGCCCAGGCCTGAATGTAATGTGAGTGCGGGCCATCGGGGGAGACGGGAGGGGGGACAAGTGTGCTTTGGCCCGGTTCAAGGCAACTGTACATAGTGTGAGTACGGCCCTAGTCTCTCTCTCTCTCTCCCACCCCCTGTCTCTCTCTCTTTCTTAGGTAACTTTTAATTTACATTTAAGCTGGATACAATTTATATCATATGCTTTTATCATTTCATGTTTTATATTTTATACAGTTATTTTATAACTAATTCAGTTGTAACACAAAATAATACAAAAGAATCACATAATATCAACGCTCTCCCACATTTTAAGCTATTAAAACTGCCCTTATTTCCATTTTTGGTATAAGATTGCAGAAGAATGGTTTGACTAGAAATGTACAGTTTTTTACCATCATGCTGATTACTTTTTAGTCACTCGGCAGAACTACAGTTCGAACCGCTGTGGTCAAAATACCATTCTACACATATTATTGTAGCACAGTTTGTGCTGAACACAAATAAAATACACGTTTACAGTACTGTGTAATAAGTAGCTGAAATAAGCACAAATGTCAGGGCATGTCAAAACATCTCAGGGGCCCCAAAATCACCTCAGACCCCTGAGGGTTAACTACAGGTATAGTATGAGCAGTGTGAAACATAATTACTGATAAACTATAATTCCTGTTCTCTGGGGTTTAATATCACCCAGAGTTAACATGTTCAAGCATGAAAAGCCCTAATATGAAACAGTGTCTGTAGTTATTATTGAGTGGAGAATTATTTACCTCAGTGTCTCCAGTTTACAGTTTACAGTCTTCAGTCCATCAGAGAGAAGCTTCACTCCTGAATCCTGCAGGTCATTGTTACTCAGGTCCAGCTCTCTCAGGACACAGTTTGAGGATTGTAGAACTGAAGACAAACTCTCACAGCACTGAACAGTGAGATTACAGCTCTGCAGCCTGTGTAGAGGACAAACACAATATTGATGTGTTGATCTGGTGTGTTTAATAGTCTGAAGCACACATGACTGTAGTGACTGGTATAACTTCACTAATTAGTGAGCACATCTGGTGATTTTAACTTTAAATAAAATGTATGTCCATAAAACACACATAAATTGCTTCCTTCAGATGATCCAATAGCCCAACTCTTTATTAAACACCTAACACACGAGACAGTAATTTTTTAAATTGTTTTATTTATTATTATTTAACAAACAAACTAATAACAATCATTTTCTGTAGCATCTTTAAAAGTTGCATCTCAAAGCACTTTTCAAAATAAAGTGAAACAGATGCGTATGTAACAGAAATATAGAAAATAAATCAATATATTCATTGCTGTTTGCTGTTTGTGTGTTTTGTTTCTAAAGATTCCTCCATGTCAGTGATAAGGACTGCCTGCCCTATAATCTTGCCTGCAGCTCCTCAGCCTAATCCAGCCATGTCCACCATTTCAGTTGTCTCTAGTACAGCAGTTTCAATGTTCTCTAGTACATCAGACACAGTTTCTAGTGTTAACGGTATGTTGTAGCGGGACATAAACAAGGATGTAAACAACGGGAAATGCTGTTTGGCACTGTTAACAATTTAGCTAAAAATTCATATTTATCCATCAAACCGCTGTAAACACACACAATATTCAGCAGCGCTGCAGTGTCTCTCTATGTGGACGCTTTCCCTGCCTTCTACATCTCAAATAACAAACTCGCAAAAGATATGAGAATGTTTCATATTACTGACACATGCTTATTCTGAATATATGTGAAAGACACTTGTCAGATGATATTTTAGAGAGCAGGCGTGAGGTTCAGCTGTGTCCTCTGTGTCATTTTCTGTCTAATTCAGGCTCACACTGATACGGCTAACAGCTACTCTGACTGGCAGTATTTACACAGCGCAAAAGTGCGTGCTTGTGACACTTTCTGGTGAGGTGGAGCCGATCCGCGAATCACAGCACAATACGTTAGCTGACCAATCAGAGCCTCTTGAGGACAGGCCTTTCAGAGGAACTAGGAAATATGACATTTGTCTTCATGTTAGCGGAGTAACTGTATATAATCAAAGTAAGATAAAAATAACCTGATTTTCTACAAGTGAAGCATGAGCACACATTGCATTGCATCTTATCAACACAACCAAGCCTTACAAATACACTCTGGACCACCCCTTTAAGGACATCCAGGCAGTCTAGAGGTGTTTGAAACCTCCAGAAAGGTGGGCTCGCATCATCATGGAGGGTTTTACCAGCTCCACTATAGCTCTGTGCATAAAAACACATAATACATGCAAACACACAAGGAACCAAAGTACATAAACTCACAACACAGAATAAAAGCTAAAGAAAATAAGTGTGTTTTCAGTGACCTCTGAAAAGACTCAAGAGTTGGAGAAGTTCTTATGGAGAGTGGAAGATCGTTCCAGAGTCTTGGAGCTGCTATGAAAAAGCTCTATCACCTCCACATTTCAAGCGTGATCGTGGAACTTGTAAATAGAGTGGATCCTTAGAGTGAAGAGATCTCACGGGTTGGTGTATATTAATTAACTCAGAAATATACTCAGGGGCCATGGAGGGATTTAAAAACATACAGCAGTACTTTGTACTGAATTCTAAACTGGATTGGTAGCTAGTGTAGAGAAACCAGTACAGGTGTAATCTGCTCCCCCTTTTGGGCCTGTTAAAAGCTTGGCAGCTGCGTTCTGGACCAGCTGCAGTCCTGAGAGAGAGGCCTGACTCACACCCAGATACAACGCGCTGCAATAATCCAGACGAGAAGAGATGAAGGCATGAACAACCTTCTCCAAATCACTGAAAGAGAGGACAGACTTCAGCTTGGCAATATATCTAAGATAGAAAAAACTATTTTTGACAACCACATTAATTTAGCGATCAAATTTAAGCTCAAAGTCAAAGATAACACCAAGACTTTACAGAGGAATGTATTTTTCCAGGAAGCAATGACAGATTACCGTTAGAATCTGAACCTTTTAGACCAAAAACAATCAATTCACACTTGTCCTCATTCAGTTGGAGAAAGTTATTCGCTAACCAATCTCTCACATCAGCCAAACAATTTAACAAAGCCTGTAAGAAATCAATCTACGTTAAAAGATCGATTAGGAATTATTAGCTCATATCAATGACTCGGATCTTGAAGATTCGAATCATTGATTCGACTCAATTGAGTCGGATTGAATCAGATCAAAGATTCGGACTTTATCTATAGTTTGTCCCGCAAATAGAGACAACACATTTTACCAATCTTGTCTATATTATTTCCGTGGCCAGCGGTAATAACATAACACAGAATAGGGTTAACTTTTAGCAAGGTAACACGATCTATAGCTTGAGGCAATGACTTAGAAGCACATAAACAAGAACACAGTTCTTACAAAGGAGAACAAAGATTTATTGAGCTACACTATTCGATACATGAGGCTAGTCTACGTAATAATCAAAACAACAAACAAACGCACACACACGTGCACGTGCACACACACACACACACACACACACACACACACACACACACACACAGGCAGTTCAGAGGATGCAAAATGAGTTGACAAACAGTCCCGAATCATCTAGTATTTCATACTAGATCTTAGAATCACCTGAGAAACCACAAAAGCAGAGATTTGACTGATCTTTAACTGCTTAAAATCATATGCACCAGATCAGAAAGAGACAACAGTTGTCGTGTACTTGCGAGTTTGTTGAAGTCTTCTTGACTGGATTTTTCCTCGCCGGGTTGGTTTGAGGAAACACGTGGCGCTCCTGATAGGTTGGTTTTGGTGACGTTTCCGGGATTCACTCCGTGGACGTGAGTGGAGCTGGTTGTCCTAGGTGACCGGGGAAGCCGACTCTGTTGAGAGTCAGTTTAGTGGAAGTTTCAGCGGTCCGAAACTTCCGAGGCTTGGATGAAGAGTTTGTGGTGACCCGACCGCGTGGTAGGCGACCGGGGGCGGAGTAGCAACAGCGGGCGGACACCGGCTTGATGCTAAAAGGCGCGCAGATTTGACGCTGCAGTGGCTTTAAGGGAGACGTATTGATCCGTCCCTCATGATGCTATTGTTCAATGAACGGCAAGATGAAGGGCGGGGCCACGCCCCGTACCAGTGTAATCCGGTTTAATAATTAACCGACTGCAAGAGATTTCACGTGGTAAAATCTCTGGTAAAATTGTAACTATCTGACATCAAATGTTACAAGACGAATACAGTTCGTATTACAAAATTCTCATTTACAGCAATGTATTGCAAATAAAAGAGGTTTTGTTTAAGTCCAAACATAAAGCATTTCAGACACATACAGATAATTTTAGCCTGTCAAAAGGGTAAAAACCACACATTATGAACCTGGTTGGTTGAAATAAACACAGCACATCAATACCTATAAATGTCATTCAAAATATCAAATTTTGCCTTGGTTATAACCTTTATAAGAATTGTCTTTAAGTCTCTAATTCATTTCTTTGTCAGTAAATTCTGCCCATCTGGCTGAAATTAGAATGTCTCGTGATCGAACGCATGGCCCCCAGATCACATGATCGGTCATCCAAAAGTCTCGTGATGGAGAGAATTTGAAAGCCGGTTTTGTCTAGTTGGTTAACGATTAACCAAAATTGCGGCCGCATCTCTGTCCAACTTAGGCTAGAGTATTGGGGGGAAGAGAGTCGAATGAATTGGCGCATTGTTATGCTGATGGTACAAGCCCCGGAGCAAATGAAGCAATTTGCGCTCAAAATTCCAAGCCTGATTCGAACTGGTCTTAATTCAGTAAGTTCCTTCAAAGCCTGAAGGGAGGATTGATCCACAGATTTTATGGGGAAGTAGATTTGAGAGTCATCAGCATATAGATGGTCATTTATGCTATGCTTTTCAAAAACATTTCCCAACTGAAGAAAGTAAAGGGAAAACAAAACTGGACCCAGTATCGAGCCCTGTGGAACCCCACACATTAATTAAATGACAGAAGAACAAGAGTTGCCCAAACTGACTGATATAGTTCTATCCTTCAGATATGAAGAGAACCAGTCCAAGGCTAGACCCTGGATACCAGCATGCTCTCTAAGCAGTTTAATGAGGATGTCATGATCCAGTGTATCAAAAGCAGCAGTGAGATCCAATAATAGAAGAACAACAGGGCTACCTGAATCAACCTCCAACAAGACATCATTTGAAACCCTCAACAGAGCGGACTCTGTGCTATGACCAGCTCTAAAACATGATTCAAATTTATCAAAAATATGATTATTCAACATGAAATCATTCAGCTGTACAGACACAATCTTCTCTAAGACATTTGAGATAAAAGGCCAGATCCACAGGATCTGCCCTGGTTCACTGTCCAGCAGTCCCTGCCTTGGCTTTGTCCTGCTCCCCATCCACATGCCTGTCAGTAACATTAACTTTTTTGATCAGCAGCCACTGTGGCTAGTAGTTTTCCAACATTACTAGCCACTCGCCATTTTCACTAGCCACAATTTTGTTGTTGGGAAAATATATTTTATATGCATAAATTTAACTTTGACATGCTAAAATTACTTGATTGAGATTTTGTGGAATGTCCACGTGCCTCCTCATTCATTTTACTTTTGTGTATGAGCTTGCTCAGTGAGCATGAGCACATGGGTCATGGGTTCATAATGTTGTATTACAATTAGTTTTTATTTCACAGGACTTTTCAGAGCTCAAAGGATTTACCAAATTTATCTCTGACCACACTAATAAATAATTATTTCTTAGCCACAAATTTTAAATAATGTCAAAACAAGCAAAATATAGCCGTATACTATACATTTTATTTAACAAAACATTTCTTAAAATCAAACAGTTAACACCAGTCAACTACACATAAATGGGAGGTTAATATCATATATCCTGTTTAAATAATGGTTAAAGCGAAAGCAACCGGTGCTGCTTACAAAAAACAATCTGGAGCTCTTGAAAGCAGCAGGACTGTGGGTGCATGAATAACTTTTTGTCTAGTCTATTGGAAAGAGAACTGATCACACCCGTTGCATTTTCAGGCACGGTTGTTTAAAGCAAGGAAACGGGAGCGTGCACGTGCATCACATCAGCTGTTGGCGCGAGTGACTATCCTCTTATTTGGTAATCAACCAGCTTTCTTTTGCCCGCACGAACACAATTATATTTGTCAGTCATGCTGCTTCTCGATCCTAAGATCGCATTTGCACAAATATTGGGCCAATTTTATTCTTGAACCCTGCCAGAGCTAAAATTACCCGCATTTGGCGGGTGTTAATGTAAAGCCCTGCTCCTCTGTTTCAGTCATTATGTGGTGATCATAGTTTGCTGTATGTGTGTATGTTTCTCTTGCCTTTGTTTTCTGGTATTTAGCTCTGGTATTTTCTTTATGTATGGATTATATTTAACATTAGAACTGAACCTAGATCCACCTCTTGCATTTGCTTTGCCTGGCTGCACGATTAGAAGAAGATCTAATAAAGAAGAGCACGGTGGTTTAGTGGTAGCTCTTTCACCTACCCTTACAAAAATGTCCTGTGGTAATCCTGTGGTATTTCAGCAGTACAACATAAATTTACCACACTAAAAATGAGCAAAGCTAAATATGACAGGATTACTACAGCACTTTCTGCAGTATAACATCACAAGAATTGACAAAGTCTGTTCTGCATTTAAGTTGTTTATTAAGAAACACCTTATTCTTACAAAGTGACTTCTTTATAAAAAAATGTATTTATGTTTATTGTAAAAACATTTCAGGGCGCAAACGTTTCAGTGGACTGGAATAATTTTGCAATTGAAACAGCACTTAAGATGACTCACACTCCCTTACAAACATTACTACGGTATTTTATGTGGTAAACCATCAAATGTACAACACAAAAATTATGCAGTAATTGTGTAGTACTTTGTTGTTTTTTGGGACGTTTTACCACAGTATTCTGTGTTGTTCAGTATGTAATACTCCTGTAGTATTCTTGTGGTAATGTGTGGGATTACTTTAACATTTCTGTAGTATTTACCACAGTATTCTGTGTTGTTCAGTATGTAATACTCCTGTAGTATTCTTGTGGCAATGTGTGGGATTACTTTAACATTTCTGTAGTATTTACCACAGGATTCTGTGTTGTTCAGTATGTAATACTCCTGTAGTACTCTTGTGGTAGTGTGTGGTATTACTTTAACATTTCTGTAGTATTTACCACAGGATTCTGTGTTGTTCAGTATGTAATACTCCTGTAGTATTCTTGTGGTAGTGTGTGGTATTACTTTAACATTTCTGTAGTATTTACCACAGGATTCTGTGTTGTTCAGTATGTAATACTCCTGTAGTATTCTTGTGGTAATGTGTGGTATTACTTTAACATGTCTGTAGTATTTACCACAGGATTCTGTGTTGTTCAGTAAGTAATACTCCTGTAGTATTCTTGTGGTAATGTGTGGTATCACTTTAACATTTCTGTAGTATTTACCACAGGATTCTGTGTTGTTCAGTATGTAATACTCCTGTAGTACTCTTGTGGTAGTGTGTGGTATTACTTTAACATTTCTGTAGTATTTACCACAGGATTCTGTGTTGTTCAGTGTGTAATACTCCTGTAGTATTCTTGTGGTAATGTGTGGTATCACTTTAACATTTCTGTAGTATTTACCACAGGATTCTGTGTTGTTCAGTATGTAATACTCCTGTAGTATTCTTGTGGTAATGTGTGGTATTACTTTAACATGTCTGTAGTATTTACCACAGGATTCTGTGTTGTTCAGTATGTAATACTCCTGTAGTATTCTTGTGGTAGTGTGTGGTATCACTTTAACATGTCTGTAGTATTTACCACAGGTTTCTGTGTTGTTCAGTATGTAATACTCCTGTAGTATTCTTGTGGTAGTGTGTGGTATCACTTTAACATGTCTGTAGTATTTACCACAGGTTTCTGTGTTGTTCAGTATGTAATACTCCTGTAGTATTCTTGTGGTAGTGTGTGGTATCACTTTAACATTTCTGTAGTATTTACCACAGGATTCTGTGTTGTTCAGTATGTAATACTCCTGTAGTATTCTTGTGGTAATGTGTGGTATCACTTTAACATTTCTGTAGTATTTACCACAGGATTCTGTTGTTCAGTATGTAATACTCCTGTAGTATTCTTGTGGTAGTGTGTGGTATTACTTTAACATTTCTGTAGTATTTACCACAGGATTCTGTGTTGTTCAGTATGTAATACTCCTGTAGTATTCTTGTGGTAGTGTGTGGTATTACTTTAACATTTCTGTAGTATTTACCACAGGATTCTGTGTTGTTCAGTATGTAATACTCCTGTAGTATTCTTGTGGTAGTGTGTGGTATTACTTTAACATTTCTGTAGTATTTACCACAGGATTCTGTGTTGTTCAGTATGTAATACTCCTGTAGTATTCTTGTGGTAGTGTGTGGTATTACTTTAACATTTCTGTAGTATTTACCACAGGATTCTGTGTTGTTCAGTATGTAATACTCCTGTAGTATTCTTGTGGTAATGTGTGGTATCACTTTAACATTTCTGTAGTATTTACCACAGGATTCTGTGTTGTTCAGTATGTAATACTCCTGTAGTATTCTTGTGGTAATGCGTGGTATTACTTTAACATGTCTGTAGTATTTACCACAGGATTCTGTGTTGTTCAGTATGTAATACTCCTGTAGTATTCTTGTGGTAGTGTGTGGTATCACTTTAACATGTCTGTACTATTTACCACAGGATTCTGTGTTGTTCAGTATGTAATACTCCTGTAGTATTCTTGTGGTAGTGTGTGGTATCACTTTAACATGTCTGTAGTATTTACCACAGGATTCTGTGTTGTTCAGTATGTAATACTCCTGTAGTATTCTTGTGGTAGTGTGTGGTATCACTTTAACATGTCTGTAGTATTTACCACAGGATTCTGTGTTGTTTAGTATGTAATACTCCTGTAGTATTCTTGTGGTAGTGTGTGGTATCACTTTAACATTTCTGTAGTATTTACCACAGGATTCTGTGTTGTTCAGTATGTAATACTCCTGTAGTATTCTTGTGGTAGTGTGTGGTATCACTTTAACATGTCTGTAGTATTTACCACAGGATTCTGTGTTGTTCAGTATGTAATACTCCTGTAGTATTCTTGTGGTAGTGTGTGGTATCACTTTAACATGTCTGTAGTATTTACCACAGGATTCTGTGTTGTTTAGTATGTAATACTCCTGTAGTATTCTTGTGGTAGTGTGTGGTATCACTTTAACATTTCTGTAGTATTTACCACAGGATTCTGTGTTGTTCAGTATGTAATACTCCTGTAGTATTCTTGTGGTAGTGTGTGGTATCACTTTAACATTTCTGTACTATTTACCACAGGATTCTGTGTTGTTCAGTGTGTAATACTCCTGTAGTACTCTTGTGGTAGTGTGTGGTATTACTTTAACATTTCTGTACTATTTACCACAGGATTCTGTGTTGTTCAGTATGTAATACATTGTACATATATTATTTGATTACGTTTTAAAGCTTTGTATTTAAAATAAAAAAAATAATAAATTCAAGATTTATTATACAGTTCTTATTTAATTTTTTTATGAAGTGATCATGTTTGTTTATGTAAATGCTGCGTGACTTTAATTCAAATGCTGGAGTGGAGTGTGAGTTGCTATGGAAACGACAAACGAGGCAATAATGACACACCACCTGAAAGACATCACCACAGAACTTCTCTCACGCTGCTGTTATCTCTGTTTTCAGGTAAGTTTAGTCCCTAAAACTTGGCTTTTAGTTCTTCTTTATGTGTAGATGAGTGGTTTTTATCAATGTTTTATTAAAAAAAGTCTACTTTCTTTAGCATACACATATGAATTGTACTGTGAAGGAGTGTGAATCCTTACAGTCCTTGCTAGTTAAAACATGTTTTGATAATGGTAACTTTAAACAAATATTGACTAAAAAAGTGCCCATGTGGTTTCAGGAGTGACAGAATAACCCCTGCCACAGAAAAGAAGATACAAGATTTCTAAAGGGAGCTGATCACAATGATGCAGTAAACACAGGTAATACGAGAATGAATTCATATGCATGTCCATAGCATGTCTATAGCATTATCCATCTGTTATGTCTTTTTTGCAATTATTTGAGGGAAGTTTTGACATTGAAACATAAGTGAGTGGTTTTAAATCGTCACACGATTCTTCTTTAACATTTAGTATGCAGATTTGCTGCTGATCAAGTGAGTGATTTTCATTTTGTTTTATTTTCTTTTACTGTATTTGAAGCAGAAATGTACTCTCTCACTTTTGTTCAGTTTAATGCATCCTTGCTGAATATAAATTTACATTTTTTTTAAAATAACCACAGTAGTCATTATAAAGTAAAGCTGTTTAGAAATCTGAAAACCATTTCTCTCTCTCTCTCTCTCTCTCTCTCTCTCTCTCGTAGAGCATGCTGGGAGTGAGTGCGTTGTGAGTGAGCGTGTGTGACTCGAGTGCTCGGGTGCCTTGTTTTTCAATCTTTTTTTTCTCTTTTCATACTTTTTTGTTAAATGGTGTAGGAGTTTATTTTTTTTCTTATTGCTTTGTTTTTTCGGGGGGAGGGGATTGGGTTGTAGGGGTTGTGCGTTTTTGGGAGTGGAAAGCATGGCGGGGGCAGGTACAGGTGCGCGGGGATTGAGCTCGCTCACGCGTCGTCATGGTGTAAAAGTGGCGTCTGCGGTGAGTGTGGAGAGCTGTTGTTTAGCTGTTGGTGAAATTGTGGGACACGAGAATATTTTGTCAGCATCTAAAATGAATAGTGCAATAGTCATTTTTTTAAGCACAGTAGAGTATGCAAACGAAGTGGTTCAGAGAGGAATCATATTGGAAGGAGTCCTCACTCCGGTTATGCCTCTTTCATTGCCGTCAAAACGAGTCACTCTCTCGAACGTCCCGCCGTTTATTAGTGATGAAGTTTTAACACAAGCACTGTCTCGCTACGGTAAACTAGTGGTGCTTCCCCTTTACTGAAACACATTGTTTCATTCAGACGCTCTGTTTACATGATTGTAAACAATGACGCAGATCTAGACCTCGCGCTTAATTTCCTAGTGGATGACTTTGACTACATGGTGTTTATCACCATCGACAAGATTAAGTGTTTTGGCTGTGGAAAATTCGGTTATTTGATCCGTATTTGTCCCAACAAACACGAAGAAAGTAACAGCACCGCTGACGCGGGCGGCGCAGCTAATGGCGAAGGACAACTGTCCGATGAGGCCGCCGAGGTGGAACCTGCGGTGGCGGCAGCGAACGGTCATGATGGCGATCACAGTGTGGATCCTGTGGAGAATGCTTCGGTTTCAGTGGAGGTGGAAGCGCAAAATGCAAAAGATGTTGAAGACGAGGAAGCTAAAGGTGAGTCAAGCGATAAACAATTGGAAGTGGTTTTGGGGGATGTTCGGGAGGTTGACTGTAGGCATAATGAAACAGACGTGGACAAAACAGTATTTAAGGTACCTTTAAAAAGGAAGAAGTCAGACAAGGTGCATGGTTTTCGGCAAGTGAAAAAAGTTGATATGGAAGATGAACTTGAGTCGGAGAGTGACAGCGAGCTCTCTGATTCAAGCCTTACACTGTCTCAGAGTGAGTTTTCCAGGCACAATTACGAAGTGGATGACATCAAACTTTTTCTAAGGTCAACGAAGAATAAGAGGGGGGTCTTAGTAAGTGAATATTTTCCAGATGTTGAGCAGTTTGCGGATAAAGTTAAAGGTTTTATGGCTGAAGGTTGTTTTTCAAACAAAGAAGTGTACCGATTGAAAAAAATAGTACGGAAACTTAATGCAGACCTGAATGATGGAAGTGAAAAAGCATACATTTATGAAGACGAATCACAACAGTTTGTGTTTCTTTTTCTTTTTATGTTTGACTATGGCTGAAGTGTGCATCGCATCGTTAAATGTGAATGGTGCTCGAAATTGCAAAAAAAGAGCTGAGCTATTTGGGGTTATTAAACAGAAAAACATAGATGTTATTTTTATTCAGGAAACACACAGTGATGTTAAGAATGAAGTTGATTGGATGCAAGAGTGGGATGGGAATGCTGTTTTTAGTCATAACACCACACTCAGTGGTGGAGTGGGCATTTTATTTACAAAAACGTTTTGTCCTGCTTCGTTTCAAGTAGAGGAGATTGTAAAAGGAAGTCTTTTGAAAAAAGGAGCAATCTTTAAAAAATACATTCTCATTTTTATATGCGTTTCTGCTCCAACATCAGCAGTAGAAAGAATAGTGCTTTTAGATACACTTAATACTGTTCTACAAAAGAGCAATACTGAAGAATATTTGTTTTTAGGTGGAGACTTTAATTGTACAGAAAGTAATTTTGACAGGAATAATATTGAACCTCATATGCCTTCATGTGAACGCCTTATTAAATGTATTAAAATGAATGATTTATGTGATATTTGGTGGCATTTTCACAAAGGACAGAGACAGTATACGTGGGCTCATGCTCGTAATAATTTTCTTTCTCTTGCGAGATTGGATCGTTTTTATAGTTTTAAACATCAGTTGAGTATTTTTTAAAGCTGCATCACTTCTTCAGTCAGTTTCTCCGATCATCATATGGTTTTATGTTCCTTCTTCTTAAATGAAGTTAAGCCCCGCAGTGCATATTGGCACTTCAACACCAATCTACTATGCAATAAAAATTTTAAGGAGATTTTTAAGTTTTTTGGGAGGATTTTAGAAAAACAAAAGATTCATTTCGAGACTTAAATCAATGGTGGGATTTTGGAAAGGTCCAAATCAAACAACTGTGTCAACAGTACACTCGTAATGTCACCAAAGAGTTAAATAGTTCCATGAAAGCCTTGGAGACAGAGGTAATCAATTTGCAGATTCTGGCTGATTCAACAAATAATCAAACTTGCATAGAGACAATTTCAAATAGAAAACTCAGTGGGCAGACTTACTGGGGTTGAAAACACAAGGGGCTCTAATTCGTTCTCGTTTTTTAAGTATTGAACAGATGGATGCACCATCTAAATATTTTTTTAATCTTGAAAAGAAAAATAGACAAAAACGTATTCTACATGCATTACGCTCTGAGATTGGGCATATTTTAATTAGACCTGAAGAAATACGTAAAAGAGCAAACAGTTTTTATGAAAATTTGTATAAGAATGAGTTGGGTGCAGAGTGGGATTCAGAGAGTACCTTTTTTAGAGGTTTGAGTCAAATGACTGAGGAGGCAAATGCTGAAATTTCTGGTGTTTTAAGAATGGAAGAGTTGTATAAAGCATTACAAAACATGGAATCTGGCAAAGTGCCAGGAATTGACGGTCATCCAGTTGAATTTTATAAAATTTTTGGACCGAGGTGGGTGAGGACCTTTTGCAGGTGCTTAATGACAGTCTAGCATCAGGCAGGCTTCCATTGAGTAGTCGTAGAGCGGTCATCACACTCCTTCCAAAAAAAGCAGACCTTTTAGAAATAAAAAATTGGCGCCCTGTCTCACTTTTATGTGCTGACTATAAATTATTATCTAAAGTGTTAGCTAATAGGTTAACAAAAGTAATAAATTTAGTGGTGCACCCAGATCAGACTTATTGTGTCCCCGGAAGGTCAATATTTGATAACATTACCCTTATGCAGGATATTTTTGATGTCTCCAAGTTGCTTAACATTAAAATTGGTCTTATATCGTTAGATCAAGAAAAAGCCTTTGATAGGGTTGAGCACTCTTATTTGTGGAGAACATTAGAAGCTTTTGGTTTTTGTCAAGATTTTATTGATAAAGTAAAAGTACTTTATGGTGATGTTGAAAGTGTGCTAAAAATAAACGGTGGCTTATGAAATCCTTTTAAGGTCTGTAGGGGTATAAGACAAGGTTGCTCATTATCTGGAATATTGTATTCACTTGCCGTTGAACCTTTGTTGCAACAACTAAGAGAAAAAGTTTGTGGGATGAGTTTACCTGGATGTAAAAATAATGTTAAACTGTCTGCCTATGCTGATGATGTAGTGGTTTTTATTGACAAGCAAAATGATGTACGAGTTTTAATGGAAGTCTTAGATTTTAAAAGTCTGTCATCTGCAAAAATTCACTGGAATAAAAGTGAAGCAATTTTAATCGGAGATTGGTTAAATGATAGACCAAGCCTTCCTGATGGCTTGATATGGGGAATAGGTGGTTTTAAATATTTAGGAGTGTATTTAAGTGATGAAATTTTCACTCAGAAAAACTGGGAAGGGGTGGTGGATAGTAAAAAGGGCTGACTTAATAAATGGAAATGGTTAATACCTAAAACAACATATAAAGGAAGGATTTTAATAGTGAATAATTTAGCAGCTTCCAGTCTCTGGCATAGGCTGGCTTGTTTAGATCCTCCTTCACAACTCTTAACAGAAATCCAAGGTCTTTTGGTGAATTTTTTTTTGGGATAATTTGCATTGGGTCCCACAGAGTGTGTTGTATTTAACTAAAGAAGAGGGTGGTCAGGGGCTGATACAGTTGAGAAGCAGAATAGCAGCTTTTCGATTACAATTTTTAAAACATTTCTGTATGGGTCCTCAGTGTATGGATGGAGGGCAGTGACATGCCATATTTTACACAGTGTTGCGGGGTTGGGTTTGGATAAAGCCTTGTTTTTAATGGACCCCCTTATGTTAAATGTGAATAGACTGCCAATATTCTACAGAAATCTTTTTAAGGTATGGAGTCTGTTCAACTTGCAAAGGAATAGAACATGTTCTCTCCACTGGTTATTGGAAGAGCCTATAATAAATGGGGCTCGTTTTGACCTAACAAAGGACAGTTCATCATTTCATGGACTTAATGAAGTGCTGCAGAATTCAAAGATTTTTACGCTTGGACGTTTGTTGCATATTGCCGTAGTGGACTTAAGAAAAACACAAGAAGTGGCCGATGTTTTAAAAATTAGATCCTTGCGAACTGTTGAACATATGTTACAGAACTGGAGAGGACTGATCAGTGATGAAGAAAAAGTGCTACTAAAAGACAGTTGTGGAAAAGTAAACGATTCCGAATCAGAGGAGGTTTTTTCCGTTTTTCGCGTTGCTCCCTAAGTTAGAGGATTTTAAAGGGCCCTTCCTGGACTCTAGAAAAACATTGTGCTTGGGTTCATCTATGGTCACTGGCAAAGATTTTTACAAAGTCTGTGTTTAAGTGTTTAATAAAAAATAACTAAATGATAGAATTGACACACCTTGGCGTGAAGTGTTGGGTGTAGAAGAGCATGTTAAACCTGAATGGAGGTCACTGTATAAGCCACCGTTGTCTAAAAGGTCAGGGGATATACAATGGAGACTTCTTCACTGTGCTATTGCAGTCAATGCCTTTATTTCAGTTCTTAATCATGATATTATTGCTAATTGTCCTTTTTGTTCAAAAAGAGAAACAATTTTTCACGCTTTTATGGAATGCGACAGACTGATACCGTTATATTTACTGTTGGAAAATATTTTTACTTCATGTAGTGAAATGTTTTCTGTGAAAGTTTTTATTTTTGGTTTTAAATTTGTTAAAAGAAAGAGGTTTAAATGTCAACTTCTGAATTTTGTTTTAGGGCAGGCCAAACTAACTATTTATATGAGCAGAAAAAACAAGGTTGAAAGGTTGTCTGGGGAAGATGTGGTGGTAATGTTGGTAAACTTGGTGAAATCACGAGTTCTGATTGATTTTTGTTTTTATAAATCTACAAAAGACATGTTAGCTTTTGAAATGAGGTGGTGTGGAAGTGGGCCATTGTGTTCAATTGTTGAAGAGGAGTTAGTTTTTACTTTTTATAATTAATACTATTTTTTTTGCTGCATCTCTTGTGAGATTTCGACATGTTGAAATGATGATGATGAGGATTAATTTATTGTAATAAAAGGCACTTTAAATTCAATTCTCTCTCTCTCTCTCTCTCTATAGTTGAACCCTGAATTATTAGCCCCTTTTTTTTCTTTTTTTTGAATATTCCCCAAATGATGTTGCACAGAGCAAGGACATTTTTCACAGTATGTCTGATAATATTTTTTTCTTCTGGAGAAAGTCTTATTTGTTTTATTTCGGCTAGAATAAAAGCAGTTTTTAATTTTTTTTAAAATATTTTAGGGTCAATATTATTAGCCCCTCAATTTTTGCGATTGTCTACAGAACAAACCATCGTTATACAATAACTTGCCTAATTACTCTAACCTGCCTAGTTAACCTAATTAACCTAGTTAAGGCTTTAATGTCACTTTAAGCTGTATAGAAGTGTCTTGAAGAATATCTAGTCGAGTATTATTTACTGTCATCATGGCAAAAATAAAATTAATTGATTATTAGAGATTAGTTATTAAAACTAGCATGTAAAGAATTGTGTTGAGAAAATCTGCTTTCCGTTAAACAGAAACTCGGGGAAAGAAATAAACAGGGGGGCTAATAATTCAGGAAGGCTAATTCTGACTTCAACTGTGTGTGTGTGTGTGTGTGTGTGTGTAAATCTCGTTGTGTTTCAGTAGAAACCATTTTGAGGAGAGAAAAATTATTTAAAAAATCTCAGAAAATACAATATGAGAATTAACTGCAGAATTACTTGACATGTGTGTATGGAATATTATACAATTTTGCATATATTAACCTTTTTATAATTATCATGCTTGGTGTGAACAGGCCTTTACTTAATTAATACAAATCAAATAAAATGTGATTAATAAAAATCTTATAAAAAAACATTTGTGTCTTAAATATTGTGTTAATTGTTAACCCAAAGTTGGTTTCTTTTTCTTTGCCATATTGGATGCCAGATTGCAGTTTAACTCTTATCTCAATCTTGCACAGTTGGTCCAGCTGATCAATGTCTTCAGTATTCCCGGAAGCTACCAGGCAGATGTGTGGACAGCTATGAGCCAAACTCCAAGGGACTTTAGAACTTCAGGACAATGACTGGACATCACAGTTGTGTAAACAGCATAGCAGTCAATCTACATAACTGAACAGCAACACAGGCACGGGTTACTGCATCTTTATTTGTTTATTTTTAACTGACTGTCACACGTTTTCAGCATAGGCTTTTAGTTGAATTTAAAGTGTAGCAAGCTAAACTTGTTACTTATTTCCTAAAGGAATATTTATAATGCTTTACTCTCATTTACTCTCATTGTGTGACATGCAAAAGAAAATATTTAGAAAATTTGAATACTCAGAAAGTTTTTGTTTCAAATTTTTATTTGTGCTCTAGACCCAGGCCTTTGCAGAAATCTAAAGCTTTCCAAATTTGTAATGGGTTTAGAAATTAATTTAGGACAAATTCATCTAAATTTTATTTTAATTTTATTCTCATTCTTTTTCAGTGTGGTCAGTTTGACCCCAAACAACATAAAAAGTTATTTCTTTTTTTTTTTTCACACATTTAAGCAACCAAATCAAGTCCACTTGTGACAACATTTTGTTAAAGGTTGGACTGATGTGACCACAACATTACCTAACTGATAAAGTTGCCATTTCATAATTTGATAAATTCATAATTTGATCACAATGCAATCCAGCTGATCAGCCTCACAATTTTCACAATACAACTAAATTGTCAAATTTTCCCTTGCAGGAAATGTGAGATGTGGAAACACAATCTTTAAAGGAAGCAGCTCGCAACAAGCTAAGCAGCCTTGGGAGTTTCTAATTATTTGAAAAAAAAGATATTAGTGAAGTGTTTATGGTTTGTCACATTCTAAAATAACGTAGTATTTAGAACAGAATCCTGTGGTAAATACTACAAAAATGTTAAAGTAATACCACAAATTACCACAAGAATACTACAGGAGTATTACATAATGTACAACACAGAATCCTGTGGTAAATACTACAAAAATGTTAAAGTAATACCACAAATTACCACAAGAATACTACAGGAGTATTACATAATGTACAACACAGAATCCTGTGGTAAATACTACAGAAATGTTAAAGTAATACCACACATTACCACAAGAATACTACAGGAGTATTACATAATGTACAACACAGAATCCTGTGGTAAATACTACAGAAATGTTAAAGTAATACCACACACTACCACAAGAATACTACAGGAGTATTACATACTGAACAACACAGAATCCTGTGGTAAATACTACAGAAATGTTAAAGTAATACCACACACTACCACAAGAATACTACAGGAGTATTACAAAATGTACAACACAGAATCCTGTGGTAAATACTACAGAAATGTTAAAGTGATACCACACACTACCACAAGAATACTACAGGAGTATTACATACTGAACAACACAGAATCCTGTGGTAAATACTACAGACATGTTAAAGTGATACCACACACTACCACAAGAATACTACAGGAGTATTACAAAATGTACAACACAGAATCCTGTGGTAAATACTACAGACATGTTAAAGTGATACCACACATTACCACAAGAATACTACAGGAGTATTACAAAATGTACAACACAGAATCCTGTGGTAAATACTACAAAAATGTTAAAGTAATACCACAAATTACCACAAGAATACTACAGGAGTATTACAAAATGTACAACACAGAATCCTGTGGTAAATACTACAGAAATGTTAAAGTAATACCACACATTACCACAAGAATACTACACGAGTATTACATAGTGTACAACACAGAATCCTGTGGTAAATACTACAGAAATGTTAAAGTAATACCACACACTACCACAAGAGTACTACAGGAGTATTACATACTGAACGACACAGAATCCTGTGATAAAACGTTCCAAAAAAACAACAAAGTACTACACAATTACTACATAATTTTTGTGTTGTACATTTAATGGTTTACCACATAAAATACCATAGGTAATTTTTGTAAGGGTAAGTATCCCAATTTTGATAGCTTTTGTCAAATATTTATAAGATAAACAAGAAGATCGAATAAATGTGAGTGGAATGGGGTGCATTTGCCAATACCCTGCTTCCACAGCCAGATTAAAAGGGCCACAACAGTTTCATTCCCTGGCAAACAGCCTCCTCCACGAGAAGCACCACCACATATTTACACCGTGTTATATTTGGTGCGGCCAGACGTTGAATGGCTTCACCGGTGTATGTACTCTTATAGAAAGCACACATTCTGAAAAGGGCTTTTGTGCCAGTATATGACCCCCTTCAGGAATGATCATACAAGTGCGGAAGCTTCTGTATTAGCTCTGCTACCTGACTCTCTAGTGTATCAGGAGATTAGTGTTGTTGTGTTGATGTTGTTCTCCTGACTGCCAACCATGGATAAAGAAGTGAATTAAGTGGAGGAATTGCAACTCAAGGTGGAGCTCCAGAATGCAAACGCCTATTGTGTAATCACCACAGACCAATGGTAGCTCAAAGGTGTTTAGGAGCCAAAGCAAACTGTTGGGAAAGCTGTGTCAAACTTCCCAAACAAACTCAAAAAGAACTTAATTTTGGCAAGACTTTGTTTGAAATTACGACATTTGAAGTGAGTGCACCAAAACAGCTCATTTTAGATGTGCCCCAAAATCCCAAAGAACATGAATTAATGATGTTTTGAGCAGACATTTCACAGACATTTTAGAGCAATATTATATCTTCTAAATACAGATGCCCTTTAAACCCAAAGCTTTTCTCATATTTGACTTCATTTCACACTTGACATAAGAAATACACACACTGAATAATCATAATAATAAAATACATGGCAGCATTTTTTTTTCTCACTGCATCATACTTTGTGGCATTTTACAATGTAAAAATAAAGTGTGGCAGCATTTTTACTTTACCTCAGTGTCTCCAGTTTACAGCTTACAGTCTTCAGTCCATCAGAGAGAAGCTTCACTCCTGAATCCTGCAGGTCATTGTTACTCAGGTCCAGCTCTCTCAGGACACAGTCTGAGGATTGTAGAACTGAAGACAAACTCTCACAACATTCGGCAGTGAGTTTACACGTGACAAATCTGAGAAATAAGAACATAAATCAAATTTACAGTGTAATTTTTATTCATTCATCTACTGTTAATAAAAATTATAATCAATCAATCAATCAATCAATCAATCAATCAATCAGGTGTTTGAACTCAGACCTCAGTGTCTCCAGTTTACAGTTTGGACTCTTCAGTCCATCAGACAGAAGCTTCACTCCTGAATCCTGCAGGTCATTGATACTCAGGTCCAGCTCTCTCAGGACACAGTCTGAGGATTGTAGAGCTGAAGACAAACTCTCACAACATTCGGCAGTGAGTTTACACGTGACAAATCTGAGAAATAAGAACATAAATCAAATTGACAGTGTAATTTTTATTCATTCATCTACTGTTAATAAAAATTATAATCAATCAATCAATCAATCAATCAATCAATCAATCAATCAGGTGTTTGAACTCAGACCTCAGTGTCTCCAGTTTACAGTTTGGACTCTTCAGTCCATCAGACAGAAGCTTCACTCCTGAATCCTGCAGGTCATTGTTACTCAGGTCCAGCTCTCTCAGGACACAGTTTGAGGATTGTAGAACTGAAGACAAACTCTGACAGCACTGAACAGTGAGATTACAGCCCTGTAGCCTGTAAGGAAAAACAGAAATAATGACTTAGCATTTATCTAGCTGGGTAATCCAGAGCAGAGACAAAAACATTTTTTGTTTTAGTTTGAGCAAAGGTAAAATCACTATATGTACTCTGTAAATACTGAATTCAAGGGAGAATCCAAGGCTGTAAAATAAACATAAAAGTATTCTTCAGCTAACATTTCACATTTTTGTGTGATAATTAATCATTAGTTATCATTAATAAAAGCTTAAAATCAATATTTTTATTTCCCTTTTCCAAGCTCATAACATATTAGAGGTATCAGTTTTGAAATGCACACTATGTATATTTAAACATTTCAATGTGTTAACAGAAAGGAGAGATTATATTATTGTATTGCGTAAAAGAAGAATCAAAGTAGTGAATAGAATATCTGAAAATGGAGTAAACATAAGGAGAACAGATATTGTATACAGCAGGTGATCAGTAATACATATTTGATGTGAAAGCACAAATAGTCTGTGCTGTTTCTGCATTACATGCATATCACTCATGGGTTGCAGATGTGTTGCAAATCGCAGATGAATTAAGCATAGGTTTATACAGAAAACTCTTACAGTGCTCTTGTGGTGTTTTTGACCACTGGTATCAGTCTCATCAGTGCTTCATCAGATCTTCTGTATTTCTGCAGTTCAAACTTCTCTTGAGTCTCTTCTGACATCAGGAGCACAAACATCAGACCTGACCACTGAGCAGAGGACAGATTTTGTGCTGTAAGATTTCCAGAGCTCAGACGCTTCTGGAGTTCCTCCACAAAGTCATCCTTCAGTTCATTCAGACAGTAGAAGAGGTTGATGGTCCTCTCTGCTGATTTCTCCTCCTCTATTTTCTCTTTGATATAGTCAGTCGTGTCTTTGATGTTCTCAGTTTTGAGCTTCAGTTCTGGCAGGAGCTCTCTCAGGTCACTCTGATTAGACTCCAGAGAGAGACCCAGCAGGAACCGGAGGAAAAGGTCCAGGTGTCCGTTCTTGCTCTGTAAAGTCTTCTCAACTGCAGCCTTATGAAGTTTAAACAGGGACTTTGTAGAGAGTTTCCATGTCAGTTCCTTTTTCCTGGAATCAAGAAATGGATTTGCTTTTTTGTTTTTGTAAGTATAATACACATAGAGAGCAGCAATGAACTCCTGAACGCTGAGATGCACAAAACTGTAAACCTGTTCCCCTGAAATGGGGTTTTCCTCCTGAAACATTCGAGTACATAATCCAGAGAACACAGACCCTTCCTTGACATCTAACCCGCACTTCTGCAGATCTGTTTTGTAGAAAATCAGTTGTCCTTCCTCCAGCTGTTTAAAGGCCAGTTCCCCAAGCTTCAGAACAATGTCCTCAAAAGACCAGGCTTTGGCTTTATAATCAGGATCATTGCTGTATTTTTCTGTCATCTGTTGCTTTTGAGACAGTAAGAAGCTGGTGTACATCTCTGTGAGAGTTGTGGGTGTTCTCTTTTGACCAAGCAAACGCTGAAGAACAGTGAGAGAGATCCAGCAGAAGACGGGGATGTGGCACATGATGTACAGACTCCTGGATTTCCTGATGTGAGCGATGATGTTTCCAGCAACCTCAGGACTGCTGTTTTTGATGAAGTACTGCTCCTTCTGTTCATCATTGAATCCTCGCACCTCAGTCACCTGATCAATGTAGGTTTGGGGTATCAGACTGGCTGCTGCTGGTCTGGATGTGATCCAGATGAGGGAAGAGGACATTAGATGTCTCTTTAAGAGATGTGTTACTATCTCACTCACTGCCATTTCCTTATCAACATCAGTAAATCCATCATCCTCCTTAAAGTTCAATTCAAAGCGATATTCATCCAGTCCATCAAAGATGAACATGACCTTACATTGTTCTTTAGGAAGAGAGCTCAGTCTTCCCGCACTGCTAAAGTACTTGTTAAGCAGACCCATGAGACTGTACTTTTCTTCCTTAATCAGATTCAGTCTACGGAACGGCAGAGGAAATATGAAGATTATTTCCTGATTGTCTTTTCCTTCAGCCCAGTCAAGGATGAATTTGCTGACAGAGACAGTTTTTCCCACTCCTGCGATCCCCAGTGTCAGGACTCTTCTGTTTTGTCGACAGGTGTCAGGCTGAACTTTGAATATGTCATTACACTTGAGTGGTTTATCCTGGGCTGTCTGTTGGTTGTGTTTTGACTCCATCTGTATCACCTCATGGTCATTCTCTCTTCCTCCAGTCTTGTTCTCCACTATAAATAGATCAGTGAAAATATCATCCAGGTACTTCTTATAACCTATCTGTGAACTACCAATCAATATCTGCTCATATTCCTCCTTTAATTTCTTCTTTAGTTCACGGCTGATGTTTGTATAATCAACAGGAGGAGTTTTCAAGTTCTCTGAAGCTGCACCTTTACAAGAGAGAGGAAAAAACATTCAAGTAAAACATAATTATGCCCTGTGCTTTCCTTTTTGAAAAAAGAACAATTGCACATATAAACAAATTTATATGAACGAAGACAAACATATAAATGTTGATAATGTGAAATTCAGGCACCCTTTTATATGCATTAGCATTATTATTGACAATCACTGTTGTCCGTAGCAATGGTGAATTTAAGACTGCTCATCTGAAGCTGTGCAATAAATGTTATGACAATACATCTGACTCTAAAACCATTGCTAGGACAGGGTTTAACATGAAAGATTTGAACTAATAAAAACGTGAGTCAAATGATCACATTTGTAAAGTCTGACAGGGAATTAAACAATACCTTGCTTCTGTGTATTCTCCAGCTGTTCAGCCAAGTCATTCTGGTTTATTTTCCTCAGGGTGTCCACTGTGATCTTCACAGCTCTTTCTGATCCAAAACATGACACCAACTTATCCACTGTCTTCAACCTGTCTGCATTCTCCATTTCAGCATTTGAAATATCTCTATGGCCATTCACTAAGTGCCACTGAAACCTCTTTAGTTCAGCTTCTAACAGTCCATCCAGTGAGATCTCGAGCAGCTGTTTAACATTCGCCATGGTCCTTCACCCATTCACAGCTACAGGACAAGAGCAACAATATCTGAATTAGTTTCACAATAAACGTATGGACTTAAACATTTATTTATTATTTGAATAACAAATAACGAAGTTAACCTGTGAACAGAAACTTAACATTTCAGAAAGCTCCATTTTGAAAACAGATTGTCACTATGTTAAGTGGCTCTTACTAACCAGGAATAATGTAGATGTTTGTTTGTCTGCTTAACTTGTGTCTTGAGCAGAAGCTCTGTAACTCTTCTTCCTGTATCCTCATGGAGGAGTGTTTATTTAAATGTTCAACTGGTTAAACCACAACCATTTTAGAAAACTAATAAAACCAGTTTCAGAAAAGACTTCAGATGACAGATGAGATCGGTGGAGTTACACACACATTTGTTCAATTCATTTTGCATCCTCTGAACTGCCTGTGTGTGTGTGTGTGAACGTGTGTGTGCATTTGTTTGTTTGTTTGTTTATTTGTTGTTTTGATTACTACGTAGTTAGCCTCGTGTATCGAATAGTGTAGCAATAAATCTTTGTTTCTCATTTGAAAGAACTGTGTGCTCGTTTATGTGCTTTGTAAGTCTCTGCCTCACGCTGTAGATCGTGTTACCTTGCTAAAAATAACCCTATTCTGTTGTGTTATTACCGGTGGCCACGGAAATAATATAAACGAGAATTAATAAACGTGATTGTCTTCATTTGCGGGACATACACAGTTTGAATCTTTGATCTGATTCAATTCGACTCAATTGAGTCGAATCGATGATTCGAATCTTCAGGATCCGAGTCATTGATCTGAGCTAATAATTTCTAAATTGATCTTTTAACGTAGATTGATTTCTTACATGGGTAATACCATCTCTCGGCGGGATCGTAAAACCGCTCCTCCCCGCCGAGCCATCCACATCCCCTGCTTCACGCCGAGAGCGCCCGCCTGCGGCTTTGCTCGGTCGCCCCCGCCTGCACCTCTGGCCAAGCGGCTGCGCCGAGCATCTCGCAGGCAACCAGCGCTCACCGCCCCAGGGCGCCGCTAAGTTCGGTAAATGAACCGCGAAGCGTCCCTGAGACGGGCCATCTGGAGAGGAGGAAATTTGCTCTTTCCCTGCTGGAGGGCGGGGCTCTTCTTCTAAACAGCGTTAAAAAACGCTATCGAAACCTCAGAGAAAGAGCATTTATTCCCTTCCCCGGATGTGACAGCCCGAACACCGCCAGTCTGGGACGCTATGCTTTCCAGCTCGCAGGATCGGTGCACTTCGCCAGTGGCTCGCGGAGCGAGAGAGAATGGTCTCCTTTCTCTCCCCCTCCCAGCCCCACCTCCGGAGTACGGGTGCGAGACAAGAGTGAAGCTCTTGCCTCCTGCTCTCCTGTGGGACCCCAGTGCTCCCCGGTTGAGCCCACCCACTCCGCGCTGCCCCACCGCTGGTACGTCAGCGATCGTGCGGACGAAGCCACTTGCGAGGGCTCTGCCTGCCTGGTTAGCGCGGGCCAGCCCATCGCAATGGCTCATCCGCGCGATCAGACTCGGCTACGCGATTCAGTTCGTGAAACGGCCTCATCGTACCCAAAAAGAGCGGTGGGCTACGGCCAATCCTCGATCTGCGCGTTTTGAACCGCTGGCTTCACAAGCTGCCGTTCAGAATGCTTACGCAGAAGCGCACCCTCCGGAGCGTTCATCCTCGGGATTGGTCTGCAGCAGTAGACCTGAAGGACGCGTACTTTCATGTCTCCATACTTCCACGCCACCGTCAGTTTCCTGCGGTTTGCGTCTGAAGTCGAGCCTGGCGGTACAAGTCCTCCCCTTTTTGGCTCTCTCTGTCTCCGCGGGGTTTTCACCAAGCTCGCGGAGGGTGCCCCAGCTTCGGCTTGCGGGCATCCGCATACTCAATTATCTCAAGCGACTGGCTGATTTCAGCGCGCTCGCGGGATTAATTGATTACGCACAGAGACAGGGTGTTTTGGCACTTCGACCAATTGGGGTTTCAGGTCAACCGAGAAAAGAGCAGCCTCGCCCCCGTGCAGAGCAACTCTTTTCTCGGGTTGGAGCTGGACTCGATCACCATGACGGCGCGCCTCCCCCGAGAGCGCGCCGGGCTGATGCTGGCCTGTCTGAGAGAGTTCGACATGAATATGTGGTCCCACTGATATTATTTCAGAGGCTCCTGGAGCATATGACATCCGCAGCCGCGGTCTCGCCGCTCGGATGCTCCATATGAGACCACTTCGGCATTTGCTTCACGATCGGGTCCCTAGACGTGCATGGCACGCGAGCGCGCACCGGGTGACTGTCACTTCGCTGTGTCGCCACGCCCTCAGCCTCTGGATGGACCCTGTGTTCTACAGGCCCGCGGGCCACTAGAACAAGCGTCCAGGCATGTCGTCGTTTGACGGATGCTTCCAGTTCGCGCTGGGGGGCTGTGTGTTGCGGGCATGCAGCTGTGGTTCCGTGGTAGGAAGCTGGTTGTATTGGCATCTTAACTGCCTGGAGCTGTTGGCAGTGTATCTCACACTGCACCGTTTTTTACCGGTGTTAAAAGGGAAACACGTTCTGGTCAGGACGAACAGCACGGTGGCGATGGTGTATATCAACCGCAAGGGAGATATTCGCTGTCGCTGCATGTCTCAGCTCGCTCGCCGTCTGCTCCCCCGGAGTCATACGCGGCGCAATCGCTGCATTCCATTTTTCCCCGCCGAGCTCAACCGTGCAGCTGCTGCGCTCTCACGGCAGTTCGCCTGGGAGAATGGAGGCTCCACCCCCGACTGTCCAGCTGTTATGGGTGCATTCTGCGCACTGGCTACACAGCTGGCCCCGGGGCGTGCGTAATACGCATTTCTCCAGTGAGCCTACTTGCACAGATGCTGTGTAAAGTCAGGGAGGACGAGGAACAGGTCTATGCATTGCGCCTCTCAGGCCCAATCAAACCTGTATTCTAGCTCTCTCCTCGTGATGGCCCCTCCCTGGCATGTCCCCTGGAAGAAACTTCTTCTTTGGGGACAGGCACTGTTTGGCACCCGCGCCTAGTTCTATGGACATCACGTGTGTCCCATAGATGGAGCGCGGAGGACTTAGGTGACCTACCGTTAGGTGGTTAACACCATCACTCAGGCCTAGAGCACCCTCTATGAGGCATGCCTATGCCCTGATGTGGAGTCCATTCGCTGTGTGGTGTACTTCTCTCCGAGAAGGAAAGCCCAAACATGCCAGATCAGTGTGATGCTATCCTCCTTCAGTTGGCTGGAGCCAAGGCTGTCCCCTCCGCACTGAGGGGTTGGCGTGGCGATCATCCCCGCTCTGAGGATGCGGCGATGGCGACGCGCTGGGAAAGCATCGCCTCATCATCCAGTCCCCAGAGGCGCGAGACGTGGATATATATCCTGTCCCCTCTCTTACTCATTTGAAGATCTCTCTTAGGAGAGGTCTGCTCGATCACTCGACTCAGTATCTATATGATTTCTGTCCAGGTAGACAGCTCTGCTGGTTGCGTTGGCATCGGTCAAATGGGCGGGTATCTGGAGGCATTTTCGGTCAGCGAAATGTGCCAGCGTTTTGGGCCGGCCCACTCTCACGTTTACCTGAGACCCCGGCCCACCTAGGTGCCCTAGGTTCCTACAGCGCTCGTTTAAACTATGTAGTGAACCTGCAAGCGCTGCCCACGGAGGAGGCAGACCCAGCCCCTTATTGCTGTGTCCTGTTCGCGCTTTGCGTATTATACGGACCGTACTCAGAGCTTAGATCCTCTGAGCAGCTCTTATATGTTACGGTGATCGGCAGAAGGGAAGTGCTGTATCTAAACAGAGGTTGGCCCACTGAACAGTGAATGCCATCTCCCTCGCTTATCGAGCCAGGGCGAGCCGTGTCCCCCAGGAGTGAGAGCGCACTCCACTCGGAGCGCGCATCCTTTTGGGCGTTAGCACGCGGCGCCTCTCTAACAGACATTGTAGAGCTGCGGGCTGAGCGACACCTGAGCATTGGTGAGATTTTATCTTCGAGTGAACGGATTTCCTCACGAGCGGTGAATGAGGAAATTCAGTTAGGTGTTGTAAAATGCTTGCTGCGCCTTTCTCTCTAACACAGAGATACGTGCGCTTTTCTCGCTTTGTCAGTTGAGTTCCCCACTCGGCGAACCCTGCAGAGTTCCTCCGAGGCCCCCAGCATCTGACTCAGTGGAGTCAAATGTTGGCCCATTACGTTGTAGGTATGCCCGCTGGTCATCCCGCGTTCTGGGTATAGGTGCCTGCTATGTGCGATCCCCGCTGGCGATCCCATACGCTCACTCAGCCACGATGTAGTCCCCCCTCCTAGGCGGGCTCGTGTCTTCCCTCCCCGCTAACCACCTCTTCGTATGTGCACTCCCCCTTCTCAGGGCTAGTCCATACGCTATTTGCTACCAGGTCTCCCCCTCCGGGCAGCAGGTGGCCTCCGCAGCGTCCTCCCTATCGGGACTGAACGCTTTCCCAACGTACTGTCGTATTTAAAAATTCCTAGAAACTAACTAGGTGTATTTATACGACTCCCCGAAAAATATATCTAAACCAGAAAAGGTAAGTAAGGTAAGTAAGGGCCAGGGGACACGTTGGAGGACTGTGTCTCCAGCGATGCAGGTGCGCTCGTACTGCTGTGTGGCACGCCCTTCACTGGAGACATGGTAAGGTTCTTTCGTTGTGGCGCTTTCCATAAATTTCCCCATAGTGGAAGTTTTTCCACATAGCATTGAAGTTCCCCTCCCGAAGGGGAACGCTCTGGTTACTAAAGTAACCCTCGTTCCCCGAGGGGGGGAACGGAAATGCTATGTTCCTTCGCCACAACGATTGTCCCTTAGCTGTTGAGTGTGAAAGCCTCTTCAGCTAGAAAAGGATGTCGTTGCTGAGCACATGCTAGCCTTTTATGCCAGGCTGATTGTCATTCAAGACAGCTGTGCACGCTGACGCCGCCAACTCATTGGCATTTCATTGGCCCGTTTTTATACTCTTTCAGATGATTGGATTCTGACGAAATCCCCCATAGTGGAAGTTTTTCCACATAGCATTTCCATTCCCCCCTCGGGGAACGAGGGTTACTTTAGTAACCAGAGCGTTTTGAAAACAGATTGTCACTATTAGTGGCTCTTACTAACCAGGAATAATGTAGATGTTTGTTTGTCTGCTTAACTTGTGTCTTGAGCAGAAGCTCTGTAACTCTTCTTCCTGTATCCTCATGGAGGAGTGTTTATTTAGATGTTCAACTGGTTAAACCACAACCATTTTAGAAAACTAAGAAAACCAGTTTCAGAAAAGACTTCAGATGACAGATGAGACGGGTGGAGTTTCACACACATTTGTCCACTGTTAAAAGACCCTGGCATACTACAATCTTGAGTACAAATGCCCATCACTGTGGTGGTACCCTGAAAGGTACCTTTTTGTACCTCTAGTTTAGATCTTATTATTCATACAGGGTACAAAATAAGGGCCCATTGTGGACCTTTAAAGGTACAGTTATACTTACTGGTACATTTATTTCTGAAAGTGTTGTAAAATTATATATATATAAAAACTGATGACTAATATAATAAAAAAAAGCTCTTGGGATGTAGTTGTACATGCTCAGAATCCTCTGAATCAAATGTTATTTTTATTGTGACACACATGGCCAACTAGACCTCAGTTTATGCTGTTTAATGCAGACATGGGAAAAGAACTGGATGATCATTGCAGCAGCTCAAGAATGTACCCAGATAGCAAGAATTCTTGCCCAGATTTGTTATAAAGCTGGTCCAGCAGGCATTCATCTGGCACTGGCTCACAGCATGTGGGCCAAACATTGCCCAGATTTGGCAGAGGTGGCACCGTCTTTAAGGCAGCATGCAAGACATGGGCCAGATGTCAAATGTAGTATTTGGCCCAGATGTTAATCATTGATATTTGGCCCATGTAGGTTTGGCCTATCTTGACCCACTTTTAAAATACATTCAAATTATTTTTTGAGTTAAGAAATATTTTGGTGCACAAAGTCATTTCCATCTTCCTGTTTGCATTTTCTAATGTCTTCATTTTAATCCAGGAAACAGTCCAGATTTATTAATCTATTGTTTTTTGTACGTTGTAAAATAACTGAATTTAACCTACATTACATATATTTTATTAACTAAATTATTATTTTACAAATTATATTATTATTAACCATTACTAACCATTATCATTATTAATGTGTCTAAAGCGCAATGCCTCATGGGTTTTCACTGCAGTCATGACACACCAAATCTGGCTTCCAGACAATGACCAAACATTGGGCCATAGCTGGCCCAGTTCAGGACAAGTTATAGGTTTGAGAGTCTAAATGATCATATGCATTTGTTTATATGGCAAAACATGTATTTTGCACTAAAGAAGGTCCATACTGACTCCAAAGGCAGATACTGGTGAGATCAGGGCCTGCTATGTGGACTTTGGGGGTTTTACGATGTGGTCACATGTTGATTGCTCAGTTTGAATGTCTCAGTATTTGGGCTTTGGTCACATGGTCAAGAAAAAGACAAAATAGCTGGTAAACGTCCTGTTCTGCCTCTCTCCTCCTCTGGATTCTGTCTTCTCTGACTCTACTGCAATCAGGCTATCTTCAGGGCCTGCTGTCTTTGTCTTTCTTTCCCTCCCCCCTCTCTGTCTTTCTTTATTAGGTAACTTTAAATTTACATTTAAGCTGGGCACAATCTATATCATATGTTTTATCACTTCATGTTTTATCATTTTATACAGTCATTTCATAACTAATTCAGTTGTAACCATAGAGAATTATTGTCATTAAATCATCTCATTTTCAAGTATTTGTGAATTACTTTTGATTTAACATAAACACTTAATTGCTCCATATTGTAATACAACACAATCACATAATATCAACGCTCTCCCACATTTTTAGCTATTAATACTGCCATTTTTTCAGTTTTTTGTATAAGATGGCAGAAGGATGGTTTGACTAGAAATGTAGAGTTTTTTACCATCAATACTGATAACTTTATAGTCATTCGGCAGAACTACAGTTCGAACCGCTGTGGTTAAAACCCATTCTTACATAGGTAATTAACTTGACTGAGACTAGGCCCAGATATAGTCTATAAAAGCTGATTGTGTGGGCCAGAGCTGGGTCTGAGAAATGTAGCTATGTGGGTATATATCATCCACCAAGTGCAGGCAGTCATTTCAAAAGCTTGATAATGGAGCAGTTGGTTGGAAAACATGAATACATTTGAGCTACCTGAAGTCAGTGGGTGCACAGGCAATCTGAGACTGCATGCATGCTTTATAATGTGTACAGCTAACCCCGCTCCTAACCCTACCCCTCACAGTGACGTCATGAGTGGATGATTAATGGATATTAATGAACTTGTACAATCCATCAAAATACTGAAAATGAATCAGACTTGCAAGACAGATATGATCCAGCATTTCCCAAAAGTATCATAAACTTAAGATTATTGTTGGTTTTATTGGAAGTACAAAAGTTGGACCAATGAAATGATACGATCTGCACACCGGTAATATTCATTTATTCATTCACTCATACCTGTGGGATTATTTATTTTATTTAAGCTGCTTAAAATTCACCTTAAGTGAAAACTTGATGTGTCAACCTTTGAATATGTTGCAGAGATTCTCAGAGCACAAGCAAACAGCCTGTGGTCATTAACCAGAGGCACAGTCATTTCAAATGAATGTCCTGTAATAGTACGTCTAATAGTCATCATTCTCATTTTGCATGGGTGCTGTTTTGAAATCCACATTAAATTGTTTCAATACCCTGATGTTTAAGAAACCTTAGATGTGTAAGTTTAAACTCTATAAAAACTTACAGCTTTTTAATATTTAAACTTGTTTTAATGACAAAAATGTATTTTATGGACACCATGTGGGGGAAAAATTCCAGACTATGCCATTCCAGAGTATTACAAGGTTTTCTATCATTACACATTTGTACACGGAACATGTGCATGGAGAATAAACTTTCATTATTAAAACTAGAATTAAACAAATGCTGTTTAAAGTGTTTCATAAATGATGAATAATATTGTCACAACCCAGATCTCTGGTGTAGTGACTGGAGAGATGTACCACTAAGCCGTCCATATCAAATAATTCTGACTAATCAGCAAACAGTCAACTGAGGTTCATCTCAGATTGAGGTATACAAAATGCTTAAACAGAGAAATAAAGATATCAACTCCACAATGGGAGTAAACAAACAATAAGGCAGTAAACAACAGGTAAAACAGGGCGCTGACCAGAAAGTATTGCACAAAGGTGGAATAAAGCCAGGTTAAGAGAAAAAGCACAGCTTGACCTAGTTTAATCGGGTCCTTCTTGTCCAGCACTCGTACACTCTGTCCACGGAATAGTGGTGGTAAGTTTCTACTGCTGCACTGATTATGATGTGTTTTCATTATCGTTGTCCTTTTTTCCAGGCATTGTCTGTGTTCAAATTTCCCTGGATCTGCATAATCTGCTAAGAGTGTCATAATAGGTCTGCCAAGCAGTAGTTCTGCAGGGGATGGTAGATCACCATCAATTGGTGTTGCGCGCACCTGCAACAAGGCTATTTGCACATCTCCCTTGTGTTGTATTGTTTTATTTTTGATGATGGATTTGATGTGTCTGATGTGTCTTTCAATAAATCCATTACTTTTTGGATAGTAAGATGAACTTTTACTGTTTTATTCCCCAATCAGCCGTCCATTTCTTGAAGGGTTGTCCCATGTACTGTGGTCCATTGTCTGTCATTATTTTATCTGGACGACCAAATACAGACAGGTAGCACTGCATTTTTTTGTGCAACTGAATGGCTGCTTGTTGGAACGGGCAATTCATCAACCAATGAATATTTAGAATACCTGTCCACAGTGAGTAGGTACTGATGTCCATTAATCTCAAATAGATCAGACGACAAGTACTGCCATGGCTTTGTGGGTGTTTTGTGTGGAATGAGTGGTTCTTTTGGTTGTGCGTCTTGATGCTCTGCACAAGTGCTGCAAGACTTACACATTTTTTTCAATGTCGGTGTTTATCTTTGTCCAATACACAGTTTCTCAGGCCAACCTGCATGCTTTTTCAATACCTTGGTGTACAGCATGTGGTTGGGTCAGAATATCAGTAGTCAGATTCTGGAATTAGCACATGTCTGCCTTTGAATACAACTCCTGCTTCTATGGTCAGTTCATTTCGGAACGGCCAATAGCTTCGTAGGTCTTTTGGCAGACCTTCTATTATATCTGGCCACCCCTGATGAATTATTTTATTAGTTCCTTATGAAGTTTGTCCTTAATGTGGAAACTGCATTTACTTGGAGGTTCAATGAATGGGTTAGCGCCTTCTTTTAGAATGAGCTTGGCTGTGCCTGTGAAATTGCCAATTTTATTGAATTGGACTGGGTATTTCTCTTTAAGTTCTTTGATGTCTTTTATGTGTTGTCAGTTTTTCTCTTCTTTTTGTTTCCCCTCATTTGCATTGTTTTCTTGTTCTGCCATTGCGTCTACATTAACTGTCACAAGGCAGAGGAGCTCACATGTGGGAGCTCACCACAGCTGGTCCGCGTACATCAACGACATAAAACTTTGCATCAGTCTATCTGGACTCTTTATATTGGCATGGCATGTTGATGAATTACATCACCGGTATATGATGTTAGTTTTACATTGGATGCTGGTTTTAGGTGTTCCATGCTTTGAGTCGGTGTACCATACATCTGTCTGAATGTGCGCAGTGGAAGTGTGTTTCCTGATGCACCAGTATCTATTTTCAGGCGAAACGTGTATCCATGTCCTTGCAGAAAGGGTGGTTTAAGATTTAGAGTTGTGTATGCTTCGTCTCTGGATGGTTTTACATGGATACTGTGCATGCATTTTGCACTAATGGTAATAGGGTAAAAATGTTTTTGGTATGCATACTAATCATCATCTCTGGTAGTATCTACAGTGTTGATGCTGGGCTCATCTTTACGTTTGTGGTGTTTTCTTAAGTTAGTGTGACTTTGGTGTCTATTGCGTGTTCTTTGGTGTCTATTGCATGTTCTTTGGTGTCTATTGCGGTGAAGTTTTTTGTCGCCACTGGCTTGCATGGTTCAGGATCTGTAGAGCTGCGCATCGATGGATTTGCTCTTCAGTGCTTGGACTCTCAGCAGTGAATATTAAACCACACTGAACTGAGCTAAACTGAAACATTGAAAACTGAACAGACACTGTTTTAATTCACCATAATCTTCTATGTGAAGCTGCTTTGACATAATCTACATTGTAAAAGAGCTAGACAAATAAAGGTGAATTGAATTGTTCGTGACTTACTCCTGCTGTGCTGATTGGATGTTGGTCCTTGTCATCTGCTCTTTTTACAACATTTCACCCAGTGGCCTCTGTTACCACATAAAGAGCATGTATCATTGTATGCTGGACATTGTCTTGGCTTGTGGTTCATGTCACAGTTTTGACATGTTCGTCCTCTTGTAATGATATGAACCTTTTCACTGTTTGTATGCCAAGCTGTTGTATCTGTTCATTTCCAATGGGATGGCCTGTAGGCTTGCTGTACAGATCATTCTGAGAGCATCAAAAGGAGTACTGGCAATAATAAGCTCAACAAGACGCTCATTAAGTTCATCAACTGTAAGCTGGCACTTAAGCGCTAAAGTTCTAGCTCGAGTCACAAAGTCATCGATGCTTTCATTTGGCTTTTGTCCGTATTGCATAAGATGAAGTCTGTGAATTCTGAAGTTCACATTTAGTTTGAGTTGTCCTTCAAAAAAATTCCACAAGGTGTCAGGCTTTCTCTTATCTGTTTCACTGAGCCCACTTGCATTGAGTCATTTTAATCCTTCCTCTCCAATTCCTCTACACATTTTCCTAGCTTGTTTTTCTGTATCTGCTACCTCCTCATCTTCCAGATACAGATTTATTTTTAGTTTGAATAAGGACATTGCTTTACTCAGATCATGTTCAGACCAGTTCATCATTGGTAAGTGCGATGCCATTATTTTCTTTTGTACTCACATTATAAGCTGTATTTGCTCTCCGTGGTTTGTTGCACAGGACTTTGTAGCGGTTATCACGCAGACAACGTGCTCCTATTCAGTCCCACAATGTGTATCCAAGATTGCGTTGTGGAGAGAGCTCTCACGTTATGCACAGCAATCAGTCACAAGTTAGGCTCGCAGCATAATGATTTTCTGCTTCAGTGGTCAGGAACACTCACGCGGTTATCAATGTGGGTATTTACCGCTGCCACCATGAGGTATTACTGGACAACATTGTAGATTGATAAGAACATCTTTACTCGGTGCTCACATGCTCATACAACAAATCACTTCCTGCATATTAGATATTACAACACGCTGAAGCGACCCCTGATTAATAAAGGGACTAAGCCGAAAATAAAATAAATGAAGGAATGTACTTTTGAAAATGATTTTCTATATTTTAGAGGAGAATTTGTTTGTTTTCTGCTTTTGTTTCGATCTCTGAAATGTACAGGTTTAATAGTAGAACAATAAGACTGCATAAATAATGTAAGGGTGCTTTCACAGCTGCCTTATTTAGTTCGGTTGAATCGCACAAGAGTTTGTTTTCCCTCTTGGTGCGGTTCGTTTGGGCAGGTGAGAACGTAGCAATCGCATTCGGGTGCACACCAAAAAAGCGTAACGAGACCTGCTTGAAGAGGTGGTCTCGGTCGGCTTTCAAACGAACCCTGGAGCGGTTCGTTTGTGGTGAGAACGTGATCCAAACTAAAACAGACCAAACCGCAAAAAGTACTGCGCCTTTTTGGACTAATCCAGCTGCCGTAGTGCTATGCGCTGTCTATCTTATGGGGTTTGGAGGAAAAATATTTGTTGACAGCGCTTTACCAACAGTTTTAAACAGAGAGAGAGAGAGAGAGAGAGAGGGAGGGAGAGAGAAACATTACCTGATGGATCATTGGTAATATTTCCGGAAGATGACCATGTCGCAGTTTAGCTAAATTATTTCACGCCTTCTCCTAATGCTTTCGCCGATTGCAATGCATTAAAACATTGTTTTCCAGCCCTAGCCGCCCTTCATTCTCGAAATGTATAGTTTGTCTAAAGTGATGCATACAAACTACATAGTATACTATGACCAGGGATACTGCGTCAGCCAGCGCAGCGACATTGTGTGTCTGCCGGTTTGTTTATTTGCGGTAGTTCCACGTGAATTCTGACCAATTGAAAAGCAGTTTAGGAAATGCGTTCAATAACATCTGGCCAGTGAGTGATGTAGATTTTGTCACATGACTGCATTTTGGTTCGTTTCAACTGGTTCGGACCAAAGCAATCAGTGTGGTGTGAAAGTATAAATGTATCATTTGTTGCCTTTGGTCCGGACCAAATGAACCGAACCACAGATGTGAAAGCACCCTAAAACAGGTGACAGGTGTAGCCACAGCAGAAGGTTTTTCATCATCAGAATCAGCTAAACCAGAAGCACTTCAGGAAAACAAATGAAACCGGTCTGACTACTGAAACTCTTCAGGGGTTTCAGCTCTCGTATCTACAAATAAGATTGTGTGACTCCACTGTACTGTAATCACTATTGTCATATAAAGCTGCTCAGCTCTTCTTTACCACAAATGTACACCCTAAAAACAAACTAAATGCATTCAAGAATACTGTTATTGCAGTTTGAGTTTTCTGCATTAAAAAGCTTCTGTAACTCTTTGAGCTTATGCTGTGAGCTTAATAAATGACCGTTCCTGTCTGAAGTAGAAAAGCTGCTCATTTCACTGAAAGAGTCTGTAATGAATCATGTAGAAACAGTATCACATCAGAATGAAGCTGTCGAGTGAGTTTCTGTCTCAGAGTTCACAGCAATATGATAAGAAACACAGCCTGAAAATCACACACCACTCATAAACACGCAGACCACTCATAAACACACAGATCACTCATAAACACACAGATCACTCATAAACACAGATTTTACTATCAGAATGTGAAGGTTTTTGCTTTCGGTGATCCTCTTCCAGAAACACACTCGACATTAAAAGGTGGAAAGTAAATCACCAGAATGACTTGAGCTCAGCAGTAAAGTCTCCGAAACACAAAGAGATGATCGACGGATAATCAGACGACACTCATAGATGATATAAAATAAAGAGCAAACTCTCACCTCAAATAATGCCTGCAGATCTTTCTGTTCCTCCGCTGAACTGTTGAGTTGAACAACAGATCTGAACATTCTTTCACTTCTGGAAAACACATCAAACCTGTTTGAGACATGAGGAAATAAGCAGATGAAAAACACAGAGACACAAGTAGATAAGAATATAAGATAAAAATGGAGGCTTTTGCTCAGCTGTTAATATCAGTGTTGTGAGTACAAAATTAAAGCAATCCCTGTAATATAACAGTCTTCTTCTGTACTACAGTAATATAACTGGTCACTTTTCCAAATGTGGTATATATTGTACTTGTTATAATCTCAGTAACACAAGTCACAATGAATGAATGTTAGCCCCAGTTAAGTCGTGTGTTTTATATTGTCCCTGATGTGAAGTGGATACATTTCAGACTGTATTGATCTCTGTAACACTACAGCAGAGCCAGACAGAGCTTCATCACTCTCCATCAGACTCCAGGATGGCAGACATGCTGCTCAGCTTTTGAGCTTATTTCAGCTGATTTCATCTAAGCCTGTCGCTGGAGTCAGTTGAAGTGTTTGTGTTTCTCTTCAGTGATTCTGCTTGTTAACATCAGGTCTTCATCAACAGTGCTGGATCATCATTTAACTGTCTGATGAACTTTAACTCGATGTAGAGAGGGACCAGATAGACGCTGAGCTGAGGAAATGTTACTCAGAGGATTTTGCTGTAGTGTGGGTTGTGTGTAATTCAAACAGAGCTTGTATGTTTAGCAGATTCTGGAAAATATACAGTATAATATATAAAACAAACCACATAATGAAACACCCCCACCAATATATTTTTAAGCATCAACCAATGTCTTGGGAATAAAAGGTCTAGACAAACCAAACACCCATATATTTATATGTTCCCATGTCACAAAAACTGCTTTCTTTCATCTGAGAAATATTGCTAAATTGCGAAGTATGCTATCTATATCAGACGCAGAAAAGCTAGTTCATGCTTTCATGACTTCTAGGCTAGACTACTGTAATGCTCTGTTTGCTGGCTGCCCAGCATCCTCTATTAACAAACTTCAGCTAGTGCAAAATGCAGCTGCCAGAGTTCTTACCAGATCTAGGAAATATGATCACATCACCCCAATTTTATCCTCCTTACACTGGCTGCCTGTTAAGTTTCGTATTGAATTTAAAATATTACTCCTTACCTATAAAGCTTTAAATAATCTAGCTCCTGTTTATCTAACCAACCTCCTGTCTCGCTACAATCCAACCCGCTCTTTAAGATCTCAAAACTCAGGGCTTCTGGTAGTACCTAGAATATCAAAGTCGAGTAAAGGAGGCCGAGCCTTCTCATTTATGGCCCCTAAACTCTGGAATAGCCTTCCTGATAATGTCCGAGGCTCAGACACACTCTCGCTCTTCAAAACTAGATTAAAGACCTATCTTTTTAGCAAAGCATACACTCAGTGTAGCACATAGCAGTATGACGCATGATGTGCCCCACACAGGATTTTGCTTCTTGTTTATATACACTATGAACAGCAGCTACGCTAATTATTCTCCTTATTCTCTATTTCCACCTGGGGGTACTCATCCCGAGGCCCTCAGACTATGCAGTGCCACTGATGCGATCCAAGACCAGTGACGAGATGATCCTAAGGTTTTCTGGACCAGGCCGTATCCTGAGCAGCTGCTGTGGTGGTCATCGTGGAGTGAGAGCCTGAGACTGACCCCTGTGACGCTCCAAGGACAGACGAGTCTTCGCTGAGGTCCAGCTTCATGCGCCTAGACTGCAGCTCTGCACAAGACGTTTGGCCACAGGAGAAATGGTCGTGCCCAACTGAGCCTGGTTTCTCTCGAGGTTTTTTAAATCTTCACTTTCTCTAATTGGTGAAGTTTTTTACTCGCCGCTGTCGCCACTGGCTTGCATGGTTCGGGATCTGTAGAGCTGCGCATCGATGGATTTGCTCTTCAGTGTTTGGACTCTCAGTAGTGATTATTAACCCACACTGAACTGAGCTAAACTGAACTGATCTGACACTGTTTCAATTCACTATAATCTTCCATGTGAAGCTGCTTTGACACAATCTACATTGTATAAGCGCTATACAAATAAAGATGAATTGAATTGAATTGAATGTTTACTCTACAGCACAATAATCTCTCAAAAGCTGTGCTAAGTTTAAACCTTTACAGTATACTGGATATTCAAGATTTGTTCTTCTTCATCATCAGATTCTGATGAAAATTTCCTCATCCAGAAAAGCAAGAGGATTATGGTCTGCATTAACAGGGATCACATGGCTACTGCCTCCAGAATAAACTCCAGAATGCTGTAAAGCTGACACCAGCGCCTCCTCCTCAGATGTCCTGTACTTTTCTATTGCACTTTTGAGCATTGGTGATTTTCCTGAAACACATACAGGATGATCTACCCCAGGGGTGTCGAACTCAATTCAGTTTAGATCCAACACATTTACCTGCTGCTCAACTCTTATTAGTCCATCCTCGCTTCATCTCCTGAATTACCTTCATGCGTAATATTCACACTCATGTGCATTTGTGTTTTTGGCTGAGGAGGAGCTGAAAACAAGGAAAGATATTGAGAAGCAGCCCATTTATTCAAACAAGAATGAAAGACTCAGTTTGTTTACAGTGTTTTTTACAATGGCTATGACAGTTTTTTCAATACTTTTAACAAGTTTGCTCAACTCCTAACACACTAACACACCTAAAACACACAATTGTCAAAACAGTTAATTCCATGCTAAAAATCACACGTTGTAAACTAAACCCCAAAACTAATTTTCTAAATACAATAATAAAGTAACACAATACACCAAACAAAACACTACAAACATGTCTCAAAATCAAATAATGATTCAAAACACTAACACATGTTCTCTTCCAACAGGAACATTTAGTCAATCATAACACACTGACAAAACAACACTATCATCAGCTGACATTACAGAAACTGCATTATTGTATGTGTCAGCTCTACCCTTATATTTGAAGCCTCTGTGCATTTGTGTTATGTTGGGTTTAGTAAATGCATGCATTTTGTTTCTTTTGCTGCAGAAATTCAATACAAAAAAAAATGAAAGACAACATCAGGGTAGCTTTATAAAATGAACAGCTGATGTAAAATTAAATAAAATACAGACACAGAATTGCTGCAGAACAGACTTTATTTGCAAAGGACATTACTGCAAGATATACAAACAGAAAAAACACTATTATAATAAAAAATAAAATAAAATAAAACAAAGCAATCTTCTATTCTGCCGGGTCTTCTGCATTTGGCCACATGTTCTCATCCACATCACACCTGTTATCTTCTCTAGCAAGGCATCGTGGGAAGAATCTTTTGACATGCCTTATCCACCCCTGGCAGTGTTCAGTTGTGATGTCTTGGCATGCCGCATCCATTGCATCCAGGAGGGCTATTTGGTCATGAGGACGATGGGCAAAAACCTTCCATCTCCAGACTGAGAAAAACTTCTCAATGGGGTTGAGGAAAGGGGAGTAAGGGGCAAAGAAATGGGACACCATCCTTGGATGGGCGTCAAACCAGGCTGTGAATGCACAGGAATGGTGGAATGCCACATTGTCCCACGTGATAACATATATTGGCAAGTGGTCTCCCACCTAACCCCTTTCTACCTCTGGCACCAGTCTTTCAGGCAGGTCTTCTAAAAACAGGAGAAGGCCAATGTTGTAGGGGCCAATCTGACATTTATGCAGGAGTTCACCGTTGTTGGACATTGCGGCGCACATGGTGATGTTGGCACCTCTTTGGCCCGGCACGGTAGCTGTGGCCCTTTTATCTATTATGTTTCTCCCACGGCGACGCCTTTTCGCCAAGTTGAAGCCAGCCTCGTCAACAGATTATTTTATGTGGGATTTGATTGGCCTCCAACTCCATGACTCTCTGAAAGTAATTAGACCGTGTATGTAAATGCTGTACTGTACATCCACTATACATACTAATGAACTCCAGGTTTATAGAGTAGTTTTCTGCAAAACACACTGTGCATGTAGTACAGTAATGACTGCATTGCATAACCTTACCTGGACATATTGGTGACGGAGTTCTTTGATGCGCTCACTGTTCCTTTCAAAAGGAACTTTGTATAGTTGTTTCATTTGGACTCTGTGTTTATCTAGAGTCCGAGAAATTGATGTTATGCTGATTGCTGCAATGTTCCCAAAGACAAGGTTGTCCTCTACAACTCTGGAGTGAATGTCCTTCAGTTTTATTTCATTGTCAGCAATCACCATGTTGACAATAGCAAGTTCCTGTTCTTCAATCACGAGTTTTCCTTTGCCCCCTGAGGGGGGTAGACACTGAATCCTTAGAGGGACAAAATACAGTTACATTTTAGAGACCGGAGGCATACAGTCACTGTAATACAGTAAATGGTTATTTACACTTTACTGTAGGAGAAGCCAGGGGCGCCTGCAGGATTTTATTCCAGGGTACTCACAAATCCAGCACCGCCCGCCCCCTTCCTCCCAGTCATCTCAAGAAACACTGATGTTTATTGTCAAAGGCTACATTATTTATTTGTTTTCTTTTTAATATTAATATTTTTTTGAAACCTAAATGTAATGAAAGCAAATCAGCACACTCAAGACGCAATCTTTAAAATTATGATCTATGATTAAATCCTTACTTTCCACTGACCAAAAATCATCCACCCGCACAGTTAGTAGTAGTTAGTAATGGAAAATTATATATTTTTAAAACGAATTTCGAATAGTTTGTCTCTTAGTTTAAATATTTTTGTTGGTCAGTTATCTACTAGATACAATAGAAGAACGAATAACATTTTAAGTGAAGTGCTTCAAAACCAGTCTGCTATGCTTCAGTGCCAAAACATGAACAGAATTGTCAAATGAAATAATAATCTAGCCTAAATAAAATTAAAGGGAAATATTCACAGAATCCCAGTTTCAGAGAAGCCTATAATAACTATTTGTCCTGTTGGCCGTTTACAAAATATTCGCAACAGCATTACCCCCTTACAAAGAATTTGTGCCCCCAGTTTTCATAAAGGATTATAGTTCACGCAAAACTGAAAACTCTGTCATTAATTATTAACACTCCCGTCATTCTAACCTTCAGAACACAAATTTAGATTTTAGAATATGAAAAAGCAGATAAAATAGGAAAATTGTGAAATTACAGTTTTTTTACAATGGCTATGACAGTTTTTTTCAATACATTTAACAAGTTTCCTAAACTCTTAACATGGTTAGCACAACATCCGCCTCTGTAGGCTATACAATTAACACATTTCTTGTTGTTTTGACACACAATGCATACAGTTAACACCAATTTCAAATGCTTGAACGTCTTTTACACACAAGCTCAACCAAGACCAAAGCAATGTAAATTTACAGTCACATTTACAAATGCTTTCGCACAGTATGTCAGAACAGATAACACCATGTTCTAAACAGAACTTAAATAAATGAGGCAGCTTATTGCAGTTATATATATATATATATATATATATATATATATATATATATATATATATATACAGGGAGTGCAGAATTATTAGGCAAATGAGTATTTTGACCACATCATCCTCTTTATGCATGTTGTCTTACTCCAAGCTGTATAGGCTCGAAAGCCTACTACCAATTAAGCATATTAGGTGATGTGCATCTCTGTAATGAGAAGGGGTGTGGTCTAATGATATCAACACCCTATATCAGGTGTGCATAATTATTAGGCAACTTCCTTTCCTTTGGCAAGATGGGTCAAAAGAAGGACTTGACAGGCTCTGAAAAGTCAAAAATAGTGAGATATCTTGCAGAGGGATGCAGCACTCTTAAAATTGCCAAGCTTCTGAAGCGTGATCATCGAACAATCAAGCGTTTCATTCAAAATAGTCAACAGGGTCGCAAGAAGCGTGTGGAAAAACCAACCAAAGACCAAGGCGCAAAATAACTGCCCATGAAGTGAGAAAAGTCAAGCGTGCAGCTGCCAAGATGCCACTGGCCACCAGTTTTGCCACATTTCAGAGCTGCAACATCACTGGAGTGCCCAAAAGCACAAGGTGTGCAATACTCAGAGACATGGCCAAGGTAAGAAAGCCTGGAAAACCACCACCACTGAACAAGACACACAAGCTGAAACGTCAAGACTGGGCCAAGAAATATCTCAAGACTGATTTTTCTAAGCTTTTATGGACTGATGAAATGAGAGTGAGTCTTGATGGGCCCGTGGCTGGATCGGTAAAGGGCAGAGAGCTCCAGAAATTATCTATGTTGACAAGGCTGGCTTCAACTTGGGGATAAAGGATTTCGCCGTGGGAGAAACATAATAGGCCAAAGGGCCACAGTTACCGTGCATGAAATTTGAGCATGGAATTAACCATTTTGACAATTGTGTGTTTTAGGTGTGTTGGTGTATTAAGGGTTTAGCAAACTTGTTAAAAGTATTGAAAAAACTGTCATAGCCATTGTAAAAACCTGTAAAGCCCAGAGATGGTCATCGCGTCAGGTCAAAGTCTCTTTAAAACACACGCGGCCTTTAAAACACGCACTTTAAAACACGCACGCGGCGGCCAAGGCGCACTCTAAACTCACTGGACTAGTGGATCCCTCAGAAAACTGGACAAGTGCATGACATGAAGCTGAGCAGCCTAGTTCAAGTCATGTTTTGGTTAACTAATTCTATAATACAACTTTCTTGAGCTCTAAAGGGGAAAAAAAGTTGAAGAAATCTGCCGTTAAATCAATTTTAGCAGAGACGCAACCGCCTGTCATATTCACATTAGTTTTTCAGTTCGGGATTAATAGCCTAATAAAAATGTTTAGTTGGACACAGTAGTCTACGCTATAATAAATATTACAATTTATTATATTCATTATCATTAATATGATTAAAAGCTATAACATTTACAAAACGCAGAACCCTTTTAAATGTTTACTTTCATTTTTAAATCGCTAAAGCGCACTTTAACAGTTGTGAAAAGAAACATCCCATTATGCAGCAGCAGTCTCAAGTAAGGACTTTTGAGTTTAAAGATGACATTAGATTGTAACATTTTACTTTTTCCTGACACTGATATTGGTTGGGTAATGAAGCGTGATGACTCGGTTATGCTGATTGCAATATATACCGGTTATATGAATAGTGAGTTAGCTTTGATGTGTGGGCATAGTTTGACGTCTTTACCTAAAACTTTAAACATTTATATTATTTGAAATAAAACGGAAAGAAAAAAGGAGAATAAAATATCATTTAATCCACTCTGACGCCATGATCCGTCTGCTTTAATAAACGGTATCATTGATAAAATCAGTAGTAGCGAAACTGCATATTATTATTACTATAAAAAAAGTATATTACTGCATTTAGTCAGTAACTTAGGCAGTAATGCAGAATAATACATAAGTGAATAAATAGCCTAAATGAAGCTGCTCTCATGGTAGGTACGCACAGTGCATACAGCTGCAGGCGCCACTGGGAGAAGCAATATCCTACCTGTTGGTTTCTCTGAAAATACGGACAATGGATGCCACTGTGTCCCGGCTGAGATTCGACTACTCGTTCACCAGCCTCTCTGTATGATAGCCCATGATTTATGACATGGTGAATGATAGTAGCTCTTATTTGATCAGTTATCCTAGCTCTGGTCCTTTGAGCGCCACCTCACATTCTAACTCCTCTCCCTCTACCTTGCCCCACTCCTTTCCCTCTACCTTACCCCACTCCTCTCCCTTATCCTGGTACTTGTCTTCCTCTCCCTCATGCAGGCGTTCTTTCTGTCTTTCTTTCTTTTGCTTTATATTGTTCCTTTTCCACACAAGATCAGCCCAAAGAGTACTCTTATAGAACATATGATCATGTAATTGGAAAAACCTCAACACCTGAGTGTGGTTCCTAGATGGGAATCTGCTGTGATTTATGTATTTACATAACTGCAATCAGCTGTTTCTCATTGGCAATGGAACAAAATACAGGGAATATATCTGTGCTTCAATTCACAATATGAACAGCTGTTCACTTTGACTTTAGCCTATATAAGTTCTGTTTAGAACATGATGTTATCTATTCTGACATGTAGTATGAAAGCTTTTGTAAATTTGACTGTAAAATGACATTGTTTTGGTCTTGGTTGAGCTTGTGTCTGAAAGAAGTTCAAGCATTTGAATCTGGTGTTAACTGGATGCCTTTTTGTATCAAAGCAACAAGAAATGTGTAAATTGTATAGCCTACAAAGACGGATGTTGTGCTAACCGTGTTAAGAGTTTAGAAAACTTGTTAAATGTATTGAAAAAACTGTCAGCCATTGTAAAAAAAACTGTAACACAGAACATTTCTGGAGTCATTAAATCCTAATGTCAGTGTAATTCTGCAGCAGACTGACAGACAGAAACTGAAGACTCCCTGTCCTCCAACAGCTCACAGTGCCACTGTTGGTCACCCACAGCATGATCTAACAGACAATTAGATAAAGCACTGCTGGGATCTGGGTTACAACCATAGACTGTAAAAGATATGGACGTAGTATCCGTGACGTCACCCATAGGTTTATGAAGAACCCAAAAGAAGCTACCAGAAGGCGTGTTCCCGTGTCATCGCACCAACCGGGGCATACCATACAAGAGCAAAGAGGCTTAGACGAGCTTTCCTATGGGAGAAACACTTAATACTTCATTACCTGCGACTCGTTTGTGTTCTGACCACATGTGCTTGGTTGTATACTATATCAATTAAATGTTTAGTCTTTTAAAAACACTGTTTCATAAGCAACGTCATAAGCACAATGCTTAGATATTTGCTCCATATGGAGCCATGACTAGCGGAATTTCGATGAATTGCAGTTACAGTTACTTCCGTATTGGCTTCCCGAGGGAGAGCGGGAGGTTGCCACTTGGTTACAACTAAAGAGAATATCTGTCTGGAACTGATCTGCAAACTTTATTTAATCACAGTGAACGTCTCTCTGTTCTATTAAATGAATAAAACACATTACAGATGAGAATCTGACTTTAATATTAGATAAACTCTAGGAAACTCTTCACATGCTAAAGGAAAGTCAGACTTTCTGCTGAATGTACACCCTGTCAGACGATGTTTTGATGAACACAAACCACTCGCTGCTGAATGTAGAGTCTGAATGAACTCAATTAAACTGTTCTTATGGTCTACAGTATTTGATCATAACATTACAGAGTACAGTAAGGGTTATCATGTGTCTGTAAAAGCAGAGATAATGACATACAAGTCAAACACAAATCTGGAGATCATGTAAACACACTGCAATATTTACAGCTCAGAGGATGTGGAATCAGACAGGATTGATTATGTTTGATTAATAATAGTGCAGCAAATGCTCACTGATGATCCTGATATCATTCACAGCTCATATTAAGCTGGACTCAATAAAAGACTTTCTCCAGCTGATTTCACTGAATATACTCTATATATACTGTGATGTTTGTGTGCACCAGTGATGTGTCTTTGTAAGTGTGCATTTTCACTGCTTCAGGAACAAGTATTCCGTGGAAGAAGGAAGCAGTCCTCCAAATAAACCTGTTTTGTAGGTGCTGTGCATTCCTCAACAGGTTTCTTCATGTTTCTCAGCACTTACTTTAGCAGAAAACACAGATGAAAACTCAACTTTACAGTTTTTTTTGGATTGCTTGAGAACGATTTTCAAAACAGGGCCCATGTTTTCAAAACAGTACACACAAGTAGCACAACCACACACCCAATTTGCAAAACACTACAGATCCTTTGCATAATTAAACACTCCTGTAAAAACTATACACTTATGTTTAAAAACCACACTTTTTTACCATAAGAAACACACGTTTCACATTTACTATACTCTGTTTGCACGGTTACGGTGGGTCTGACAGCGGGGTCTCTGAATCGACTAAGTCTGTTTGGGTTACAGTGGGTCTGACCGGCAGGAACGACTGAAGACTCCCACCGGTAGAGTTGTTTAGACCAGGCCCAAGCACGCCAGGCCATGCCCGACGGGAGACCACCTTTCCCGGACGTCCCGCGCCTGGAGTTACGTGCCCGACCCCAATTGCCTCTGACCTGCCACTGTGTTTTCAGAAAAGGTGCAAAAGAACTTAGGTTTTGACAAGTTTGGGGTTCAACGAACCAGTGGGTCTCTGGCAATGTCCGCTGCTGTTGGGTGCACGTGGGCGTGCCTAGACCCAACCCCGAAGGGGGTCTGGCCAGCTCTGCTGCCCGGGTAAAGAGCGTCCGTTTCCCGCACGTGTCTGGCATGGAAAGACCCAAGCCAAGGGGTCTTTGGGCAGGTCCGCTGCCCGGGTAAAGAGCGTCCATTTCCCCGCAAGCTGTTGGGCGCGCGTGGGCGTGCCTAGACCCAACCCCGAAAGGGGTCTGGCTAGCTCTGCTGCCCAGTTGAGAGTGTCCGTTTCCCCGCAAGCTGTTGGGCGCGTGTGGGCATGCCTAGACCCAACCCCAAAGGGGGTCTGGCTAGCTCTGCTGCCCAGTTGAGAGCGTCCGTTTCCCCTCAAGCTGTTGGGCACGCGTGGGCGTGCCTAGACACAACCCCGAAGGGGGTCTGGCCAGCTCTGCTGCCTGGTTGAGAGCCTCCGACCCTCGCCACTCGCTGCACGCTAAGTGCAGGGCAAATACGGAAGTCTCACATTAACGGTTGGCATAACTACTTGTCGTTGGTGCACCCCAGCCACCTCAAAAACTAAACAGCGTCAGGGGGTGTAACTGGGCAAGGCTGCTGCACCCCAACCACCTTTAAAATCTAATATTTGCAGGTAGTAGAGTTGGGCCCCGGAAAGGGCGATGATCTCCGGGTAGCAGCCCCAGGGCCCTCTGAGCCTATAGTTGGGCCCCGGAAAGGGCGATGGTCTCCGGGTAGAGTGGGTCTGGCTCTGGGGGCTACGGAAGGCAATAGCGGTCCCAGGGCCCTCTGAGCCTAGAGTTGGGCCCCGGAAAGGGCGATGGTCTCCGGGCAGAGCTGGTCTGGCTCTGGGGGCTGGGGGTTACGGAAGGCAATAGCAGCCCCAGGGCCCTCTGAGACTAGAGTTTGGCCCCAGAAAGGGTGAGATCCCCGGGGCAAGCTTTGTTCAACTTAGAGCTAGTGGAGCGAGTCTGGGGTATGGTGGGTATTTGGTGCGAGCGTCTGGATTGTAAGGTCAATTTAGAGGACGGCAGGTCTCTGTAACGGCCGGTGGGAACGCGTTGGCGACGCTCACCAGTGGCGTTGTTTAGACCACCAGGCCTTGCCCGACGAAAGACCACCTTTCCCGGCTTACCTGTTGGGACGTCTCGGGCCTGGAGGTACTCACCCGGGGTGGGGGGCTGGGGATGGGTTGGTGGGCTCAGCTTCTCAGCAGGGTTTCGGGCGATGTAAAACCGTGTCCCAGGGGCAGTTGTGCAACAACTCCCATGGCTGGCGCAGAGAAGCTGCCAAAAACGAAGTCGTAACACAATAACATGTTGAAACAGTTCATGAGTGAGCAATAATGTAAAACATGAAATACCTGTTGGCAGGTGATGGTGTTTTCTCTCTGAGGTCTGGTGGATTATGTTTAGACCCGTCACTCTTCAGAGACACAGAGCTAGACACACATGATCCTGATCTCACACTGAAGACACAAACACACCAGAGGAGGAGTGTCACAACCTGCTGCAGTCTCTCTTATGAACACTAGAGGGCACAGGGTTTTATCTTCCTGAACTTCATTTCCCAACAGCCCCTGGGCTCCCGATTGTCTCTTTGTAGCAAAATTAGCTCATAGAGAACTATGAATTATTAATTGTTCATAATTCCCTATGAGCTCAATTAGCTAAGGCTTTATTCTTCACTTGTATTGCCTCTTCCTATAGCAGCTGAACGTGTGTTAGATTAGTTTAAGTGTTCAGTGTAGTTAATGAAGCATTACTTGTATCACACTTCAAACTGTTCATTATTTGCTCATAAGTGGAGTCCCTGATCTCGCCGAATACTCTAAATAGTATTGTATTGTAAGGTTGTGTTCATTGTTTGGATGTGTAAAAAATAACAAGACAGCTCGTGTTTTATTTTATTTCTGTCTACAGTTTAACAAGTAAAAACTGAGGTTTTGATGTGATTTTTCATTACATTTATATCTATAATAATTAGGTCTGAAATAGGTCTAATAATAGTTGGAAACGTGGCTAACGGGGGGTTTGGTGTAAGATCATTTACATTAGGCTAACCCACCTAATACTGAAAACTAAGAGATGTGCTGCTTTCTCATTCTGCACAATCTCTGCTTCACTGAAAAACACATTTGACCCTAAAACCTTGTTATTTGACCTCTTGAGTAAAAACTCACCATACATAAACTCACTTTCAAGATGAGGAAATCTAAACACAAAACATTATTGTGTATCTATAGAAATTTATATAATCTCTGAGTCTGAGAGACAAAAATAAATAAAAATCCCCTTCACTGAACTGCACTGAAGGTTTAACATGCACATTTGAATTAATTTAAGTTCTAGTTGATCTTCATTTGATCTCCTCTATAAGCACAAGCTGAAACTGTTCTGTGGTCAGCTTTAACTCTGATGTTGTCCAGGACTTTAAACAGCACACATGACACATATTCAGCTCTGGTAAATATGAGCCCAGATCAAGCTGTCTGTAAGCTAGAATGATCTAAACACATTTCCTGAAGGCGTAAACTGAAGCTTTGTCCATCATTTGATCAGGCAATAGCAACACAAATAAGTGCATTGTTGTTGGTCTTTGTTCTTGAGAGAAAGTGTTGAAATAATGGTGTAAAACAGAGTCAATACCTGTGTTTCTCTGAGAGAGAGTCCTTTACTCGCTCCTCTGCCATACTGCAGCTAAAACACCAATGCAGACATTAGCAGAGCTTTGAGGAAACAATCAGCCGCTGACCATCACCTGGAGATGACAATATACTGACATTAAGAACATCACACTTTATAGCAATCAATGCTGACTTCACAAACAAGCACTTACTGAAACAGAGCCAATAGACAAACTGAGTTTGAGTCATCTCACAGCAGATCAAGATATATAATGATGAACATTAATGCAGTAGGTTTAACCCCTGATCTGACACCTCAGATACTTCAGATTTGATATGTATATGTCTGTCACGATAACTTACACTTTAGACAACTATTTACTTATTATTTTATTTATTTACTTGCTTAGTTAGTAGTTAGTACTAAAACGTTACCAGTTAAATGCAGTTTAAGGATCATCCGCATTCTTCCGGTTTAGGGAAGCTCTGGCTTCACTTTCGATCTCGTGACTCTCTGTTTAAAGTTTATTTTGTGCTGAATGATGTGAAATGTTCGAGTCAACCTGATATAGAAGAGCACAAACACTTTCAATGGATAAAAATAACCTATTATATTGTTCAAATGACCGTGTTTGGACTCCTACTAAATCGGTGTTTGAGGCTTTGAGCTTTAGGAGCAGACAGACATTTAAACACGCTTATAAACACGCTTATACACATCTAAAACCCCTTCATCATCTCCACAGATAAGCGTAATGGTAGAATTATTAAACTTACCTGCAGAAGTAACGTTACAGAGGCTCTTGTGCAGCAAAAACACGACGTGAGCTCTTTGACTCTTTCGTTTCTTCTTCTTCTTCTTCTTCTTCTTCTTCTTCTAGTGTTTTATGGCGGTTTGGCAAACCAACGTATAGGTGCATTACCGCCACCTACTGATCTGGAGTGTGAAGAGTGCATAATTGAGGTTGAAAGAAAAAAACTCAAACTTAAACTGAATAAATATATATATATATATATATATATATATATATATATATATAGAGAGAGAGAGAGAGAGAGAGAGAGAGAGAGGAAAAAAAAAACACACACACACAAATTTATAAATAAATAAATTATATATATATGTATATCCTAATAATAATAATAAAAACAATTATATAAATTTATTAAATTAATAATAATAATAATATTAATAAAAAATTAATTGTTCTAAATTCTATGCATTACTCCTATGTTTCCTAAATATTTCATTAACATTTCTTGGATTCTTGATTGCCTAATCCCATTTCCTAGCAAGACTTTTAAAGAAATGACCTCACCTTCCAGCTGCCCTAGTTCTTGTATTAACTCAAACCTCTCTCTTTCATAAGCAGGACATTCTAACATTATATGATTAACTGTTTCCAATTCTCCACAGTTATCACACTTCCCTGATTCATGCTTTCCTATTTTAAACAGGCTGTAATTTAATGATGTATGACCAATCCTTAATCTTGTGATGATGACATCTTTCTTCCTGTATCCGTATCTTTTCCTCTCATTTCCAACAAATTCCTGAATCTGGTACAGATGTCTTCCTTTAGTTTCATTGCTCCATCCCTTTTGCCACTTATTGTATATTTCAACTGCAATCATTCTTTTAAACTCTGTTTTACTTAAGGCTAATTTAATTTCTATTTGTAAATTATTTAAGGCTTTCTTTGCTAGCAAATCAGCTTCCTCATTCCCGTCTACACCCACGTGTGCCGGCACCCATAGAAATGAAAGCATTATTCTTAATTGTCTAATTCTAAGTGAAGTTTCACAAACTAAATTCGAGAGGAGCACGTGATATGATTAAGCACGTCTGGCTTCTCATCTGTAATCAGTAATAGTCCAATCAGTGTGATGCAAGCTTACTATAAATGGATCAATTTCTCCCTACTTCTCTATCTTCGTTTTGGAAGAAGGCTCCCCGCTACAAACGCTCCAAAAAGCTCTTACAGCATCGCACCATTTAGCTATCAAGATGGAAGAACCAACCAACAACAACTTCAGTCAGAGCACCGCTCTCCCTGCGACTTCAGCCGCAGCTCTGCACTATCCAGCCCCGCCAGGATGACAAGCTTTCCACTATCTAACCATAACCCGGTCAATATAATCTCCTTTTCCATTTACTTCAAACACACTCACCCAACGCATCTGCCGTGCCTCACCCCAGATCTTCAGCAAGATCACCGTCCACAACTCCACCTAAACTCTCAAATGCCAGCGATCAAAACTATTTGCAACGAAGCTGAACTCACTGCTTCCTAGCGGTCCACTAGCGGTAACGTATGTCATGCTCAAGGGAAAGCCTAGCAAAAAACTACGACTCCCCAACAAAGACTAAACACTTATAAAGCTTTGAAAAAGAGACTACATTGATTCAACCAAGAACTCACCCCTCAAACCTCCCGACTGTCCACTGATCCATAACATCCTAACAGCTGAAGTTCTTTGATTGCAAGGATCCAGACAAATAATCTGCTAGTCCACAGTATATGTATTCGTGATTAAATATCCATGGTATGCTCTGTTTTCATCCAAACTAGCACTGGAGCGCGCTGTGACCTCTTGAACCTTTGATTGACACTACATTGAGCCAATAGCTGAAGGAGAAGTGTCACCATTCAATGAGCTTCCCAAAACTTGAGATAGTCCCACCTTTCTTTCTCAGTTCACAATGATTGCAAGACTTTGTGAATGCATTTGGCCAGATATGCTTGCGATTTCTAATCATGTTAAGATTCCAACGCAATGTTATTTATTTAAAGTAAATCCCCATAACAAATATTCCATTCATACAGTTTACTAAGTAGTGACATCATTTTTAAGTTCAAGGGTTGATATTGGCAGTCGCTATATTTATTATTATTAATATTATTATTATTATTATTATTATAAATTTTTATTTATATAGAAATTTGAAAGAAAAAAAAAAAAAACGCAAGCGTAGAAGTCCAATTGTAACATGCCATAATGACTCCCGTGTCATTACACACAAAATGTCATATGCAAGTCCACAATGGCAAGTCTGTTGGGTGTAAAAACTGCAAAGAAACAAACTTTCCGCTTGACTGCTATGAATGGGAGGAGGAATGTTTTATCCATTGACTGTGTTGGATATATTGGTATTTTAAAAAATTCTATATCACTAAGGGGTTAAACTCCCCTCCTCAATTACTTCACCCGCTCCGTCTACAAGAGGTACTTGCAGAACCATCAGCCAAGCCACGGCCCATATCCTCAGCTCTCCATCTATCTACCATCCTGTGGGGGGGCGAATGCCCACCTCTACTATCCCTGCACATTGTGACTACAAAGCTAATGTACCACGCATTAACAAAGGCGCTTCCATTCACAGTTGCCCATCCCCATACCAAGATGCCTCGCATGGATATCAGCTAAAACAAATCATTGTCTACTGTACATGTACCATGTTGTAAAATTTCATTTCTGATTTTCTCTTGCTTTCTCATTTCAGAGATCAAGACAAACGGCTACAGAAGCAGACCCTCATGCAACCTATTACACTCCACATCCATTCCAAATACATTTCCACTTACACAGCCCACACCCTCGATTCCACCCCACCATAGCTGATCTAACTTTGCAGGTTGAAGAAACTCTATCTTTCTTTAATGCGCAAAGCAAACAGATCAATTATGCAAAGGACATCCTATATATACATTTTTGACATCCCCTCCCCCACACACCCATTTCAACCCCCCCCCCCCCTCCCCCCAGCATTATTACACCACAAGAGGACAATATCACCTCAGGGAAGCCCAGCTGATCCTCTCCAGCAGACTTCCACCCACATGCATTCCTAGGCATGCACTACCCTGCCATTTCCCCCTATTGCCCCTCTTATTAACATAGGAGCTCTTTATTTTTCTTCTTTTATTTTTCTCCCCAAACTCTAAACTTTCCATACTTTCATTCTCTCTCATTCACCACAGCTCTGATCCATTTAGGGGTCAACCTGATTTATAATTGCTGCAGCAGCAACGCACTAAACAAGCTCATATACATTTACATTTCCAATACCACTATCGTCACACTCCCCCAGCACTAATACTGCAGTAAATGCTTCTGCTGGAGCACACATTGCCTCCATACTGACCCACTGCACCTCTGCAGCAGCAGAGACGTTCCGCCGAGTTACACTCACCCATAGCACTACTGCAACTGCAATGACACTCAAGCTGAGCCCTTATTTACTCTCATCTCTACATATCATCACTGGCAATATTTTACATTCCTGAGGGAGCATTCATAACTCTCCAATACTGAATACCACTGCACCTCTGCAACAGCAGAGACGCTCTGCCGAGCTACACTTACCCATTGCACCTCTGCTCAGCCGAGCCTTAATCTCCCTCTGCACACCCCCTCTTCCCCTCCTTATTTATAGATGACACAACCGCCCAGTAACACGATTCTGATTCAGAGACACTTCAAAGCAATTCTCCACCTCTCATGCTTCCCTCCCCCCCAGACTCACATTCCAGTCTTTCTTTCACAGGATGTCCGCGGGGTCTTGGAGGGTATTAAGAGTTGATAAATCAATGTAGAGAAGTTGAAGCCTTTAAAAGTATTAGAAAGTCTTAGATGCTTTGCAAGTTATTAAATTTATATAATTTTCGATTGTGCAAGATATTGTTGTATGTTAAGTTTGACTGAATTAAATCTGCGAATATCAGGACGCTGTGTGGTTTATGAAATCAGTGTAATCCTACTAGATTTGACATCATGCTGCTTCATTCACTACAGTATTCAAGGCAACATCATTAGTTCTGTAGCTCTATAGGTGACAACTTCTGAATTAGCTAGGTTTAATAGATATTTATTCTGTGTATGAATAATGTTTTAGGTTTGATTAAATTCAGTAATTACATTTTAAATCCTGCTAGTGTTCTGAATGAAGTGGTTGTAAGGTTTTAAAATGTATGGAAGGAGCCTTGAATAAGGTATTCAACGTATTGAAACTCACTCTCTGATTCCTGTATATACTCTGTTTCAGAATAGGGGCAGCCACCACAGAAACACAAACCAGGCTTTCACAACAACAAATCCAGACTCTGGGAAGGTGGTCATTCGATGCCTTCAAGACGTACATACGTCTTAGCCAAAGGCACCCCAAAGAAACCCAGATGACCCTTGCCAGCCGTCAACCGGCAACTACCCAGACCCAGCCACCTTCTCTTCTTGTACTTCCTTCTAGATTGAGTAATACTCAGCCTTCTCCCCCTGTCACACAGCTAACTGGAGTGTCCTCCAAGCCCCCATTGTCACCCCGCCCCCCCCCGGCCGTTTCCGCAGGAGTCTGCACTGCCCTCTCCCCTTTCCCGACTCCTGCCGGACCCTGTCCCCCCTAAGGCTCTGACTCCCGCAGGAGTTTTACCCCGAGCTTCGACTCCCACAGGAGTCATCTCACAGCCCCCCCCCCCCCAAACCTTAGCAATCTTATTTTATTTTCATATATATATATATATATATATATATATACGCAAGCATATAAATATATATTTATATATAGTGCTGTCACTCCCCGCTCTATCTCCTTATGGAGTGTTCCTCGAGCTCCTAACCCGCCCGTCACCCTCTATCAGGAGTCTTCACCGTCCAAATCCTCTTGTCCCAGACTCCTGTTAGAGTTGGCCATCTTAGCCCTGTTCCCCGGGCTCCGATCCCCGCAGGGGTCATTTCATCGCCCCTCCCTGGCCAACTAAACTCATTATATATATATATATATATATATATATATATATATATATATATATATATATATATATATATATCTATGGACTTACGTTTATTGATATATATTTATATAGAGCGCTGTCACTCCCCGCTCTATGTCCAAAAGGAGTGTTCCTTGAGCATCGACTCCCGCAGGAGTCCTAGCCAAAACTTGCCACTCACCCTCCAGCAGGAATCTTCACCGCCCAAATCCCACTTCACGATTCTTGCTGGAGACGGCAAAAACAGGAATTGCTGCCCTAACTCCCGCAGGAGTTAAACCCCAATTTGACTCTCAGAAGTTTCTTATTTGCCCCCTCCAGGCCTTAGATTACCCCATTATATTTATATATATATATATATATATATATATATATATATATATATATATATATATATATTTATATACTCTCATATATACATATATATTTATATATAGTGCTGTCACTTCCCAGCTCCATCTCCGTCAGGAGTGTTCCTCGAGCATTTTGGACTCCCAACGAGTCAACCCCCCCCCCCCCTTTTGGCCCCATTCACCCCCCCCCCCCCCCCTGCTCGGGCTCCCGCAGGAGTCTGTTTCACCCTTTGCTCCCGCAGGAGCTCCCTATGCTTCTGTCCTTTCCTTAATCACTATATCCAGCAGCCGGATATAGTAAAAACTTTCTAGCTTTTTGGGGGGAAATTCTTCGAAATACACGGCTGCTGTCCCGAGTTAATAGCATTTTGGGGAGCTCTCGAGACCTACCTGATCTCGGATCCCCTGATATGCTTATTGACCGAGCGGGAGCCTTGGGCTCAAGTATCTCAGAGCTCAGGGTTCTCTCCCGGGACAGCATGCCAAACCTGCTTAAATGCTAAGCATATCTAAGTGGGAACTCTTGAAGTGAAGTTTGACAAACTAATTTCGAGAGGAGCACGTGATATGATTAAGCACGTCTGGCTTCTCATCTGTAATCAGTAATAGTCCAATCAGTGTGATGCAAGCTTACTATAAATGGATCAATTTCTCCCTACTTCTCTATCTTCGTTTTGGAAGAATCCCCCCTTCCACCCCATCTCCTCCTTTTCCTCCCTTTACTAGGGAGAGCTCTCGAGACCTACCTGATCTCGGATCCCCTGATATGCTTATTGACCGGGCGGGAGCCTTGGGCTCAAGTATCTCCGAGCTCAGGGTTCTCTCCCGGGACAGCATGCCAAACCTGCTTAAATGCTAAGCATATCTAAGTGGGAACTCTTGAAATAGACTTTGTAAAATTTCATAAACTAAATCTTGTCGAGCTTCAGATTTGGCACTTTTAAAGTTATTAAGTGCAGCCATTGAGTCTGTGCAAATTACTGCTTGTTCTGGTTGAACTTCTTCCATCCATTGCAATGCAATAATTCATTCATTCATCATTCATTTTCTTGTCGGCTTTGTCCCTTGCGGGGTCGCCACAGCGGAATGAACCGCCAACTTATCCAGCACGATTTTACGCAGCGGATGCCCTTCCAGCCGCAACCCATCTCTGGGAACATCCACACACACATTCACACTCATGCACTCATACACTATGGACAATTTAGCTTACCCAATTCACCTGTACTGCATGTTTTTGGACTGTGGGGGAAACCGGAGCACCCGGAGGAAACCCACGCGAACGCAGGGAGAACATGCAAACTCCACACAGAAACGCCAACTGACCCAGCCCAGCCGAGGTTCGAACCTGCGACCCAGCGACGTTCTTGCTGTGAGGCAACAGCACTACCTACTGCGCCACTGCGTTGCCCGCAATGCAGTAATAATAGCTAACAATTCTGATGTAAACACTGACACATGATCTGATAATCTCTTTGCAATTTTTATGTTAAATTGTGGAATATATACAGCAGCAGCAGTTCTCCCACACTTTGGCTCCTTAGACCCGTCTGTAAAAATCTGTAATACAGAATCATATTGTTGACGCATATATTCTTGTACAATTAAATTAGTTGGAATAATTATCTCCTTGTTTTGAATTATTTCATGAATTTGCAGATCTACTAATGGCATAGGAAATAACCATGGGGGAATTATTGGTATAACAACTGAAGGAGCAACTTCCAGATCTTTCCATTCTAAACTGTTTATCTCCTTCCTTACTACCCAACCAAAACTATTCATTTCTTTGTACACATACTCCCAGCAATCTTTTAAAAGACATCTAACTGGATGGTTTTCCAGGTGTCCTTTAATTCCTATCCAATATCTCATTCTCAGCTGTGACATTCGATGTTCTAACGGCATCTCTCCCATTTCAACTTGTAATGATGGCACTGGAGAAGATCTAAAAGCACCACAGCAAATTCTCAGAGCTTGATTTTGTATGACCTCTATCTTTTTAAGTGTTTTATTGGTAGAACTATAAGCCAAACACCCGTAATCAATATTTTCCCTTATCACAGCATTATAAATTCTTTTTAGTGCTATACTACTGGCTCCCCACTCAACTCCAGCCAAACACCCTAAAACATTTATTCCTTTTTTACATTTTGAATTAATTTCTCAATATGAATTTTAAATGTTAATTTATTATCCATCCATAGACCCAAAAATCTGATTACATAACTTGTTCTATCAAAGTTCCATACATTTTGATGTTTAATACTGGATTGCTTTTCTTTTTCGAGAAGCATATTACTTGCGTTTTTGCCACAGAAAACCGAAAACCCCATTTATTAGCCCAACTCTCAACTTCATTCACTGCTATTTGCATTTTATTTTCTACAAATGAAACATTTCGTCCCGTTTTCCATATCGCTCCATCATCCGCATACAATGATCTTCCTATTCCTGCTTCGATATTTTGAAAGATGTCATTTATCATTAGATTGAACAGAATTGGGCTACTCACACTTCCCTGGGGTGTACCATTCTCAACTGGAAGAATCTTAGAAAATCTCAGAAAATGCAGTCCCTACTCTTACTACCAAATAAAAAACTCAGAATCCAATTATACATTCTTCCATCTATTCCCATATTTTCCAATTTTAAAAGAAGACCTTCTTTCCACAACATATCATAGGCTTTTTCCACTTCGAAAAACACTCCCACTAGTACCTCTTTCCCAATTTGAGCCTTTCGAATTTTATTTTCTGAACACAAGATTGAGTCCATTGTGTTTCTTCCTTTTCTGAATCCACTCTGACATGCTGAAAAAAGGTTTCTACTTTCTATCACGAAAACCAATCTACCCATAACCCTCCACTCCATAATTTTGCATAAATTTGATGTCAATGCAATAGGTCTATAACTAGTTGGATGAGAATGATCTTTTCCAGGTTTGGCTATTGGCACTATAATCCCGTGTTTCCAATCTGCTGGCAAACTTCCTTTCACCCAAATTTTGTTAAATAAACTCAAAATGGTATTTAAAGATACATCAGACAGGTGTTTAATCATCTCATAGCATATCTCAACTTTTCCTGGAGAGGTATGTTTAACCCCTGAGATAGCTCTTTTTAACTCATATAATGTGAATTCTGAGTCTAATACACTTCCTGATGTATTCTTCTTTTCATATATAAGAGATTTTTCCCTAATTTTCTGTTCCCTGATTTTTCTCATATCGTCTGAAATATTTTCATTACTATGAATTTTTGCAAATGATTCCACCAACATTTCTGCTTTATCATTATTATTAACTGCTATTTTTCCATTACTGACTAAAACTGGAATGTTATTATTTTTCTGAATTCCTCCCATCCTTCTGATCATATTCCAAACTTCGTTAATCTCAATTTCTTCCCCTATTCTATTACAGAATTCTCTCCAGAAAAGTCTTTTTGCTTTTCTAATTTCTCTCCTAACTATTGCCTGAGCTTTCTTATAATTAATAAAATCATTAAACAATACAGATCTCCTGGCTTTCTTCATTGCTTTATTTCTCTCCTTAACTGCATTACTGCATTCTTTATTCCACCACGGAACTGCTTTTTCATTGTTTACATTTTTCTTTTTGCCAATAACTTCCTCTGCTGTATGTGTTAATACTTCACTAATTTTCTCATATAACTCTTCTATGCTATCATTGTCATTGACCATTTCCCACATTTTATCATGACACACATCTCTAAAAAGTTCCCAGTTAGCATCATTACATTTCCATCTTAGAATTCTCTCTAACAAAGTATTGGTTATGTCCACCCCAATTTTACACCATATTGGATAGTGATCACTTCCCAAGGTACTGTGATTATATATTTTCCACTCATATTTCCTAGCTAATTCACCTGTCACGAGGGTAATATCTAAAACAGATTTTCGTCCATGAGACAAATCAACTCTTGTGTAACACCCATTATTCATACATACTAATTGTCCCCAATCTAACATTTCTTCCACAATCAATCCATTACTGTCCAATTTATCACTCCCCCATAAAGTATTGTGAGCATTGAAATCACCACACCATACTACTTTCTGACTAATGTTACCTCTTATGACTTCCAATTTATCTTTACATAATTTTTCACATGGATTGTAAAAATTTATTACCTTAATACTACAACACCCTTCCCAAACTTCTATTGAAACCACCTCCTGATCCACCACCACCTCAACATCCCTATACCCTACACCTTGTTTTATAAAAGTAGCTACTCCTCCTCCATTACCTTGTTTTCTATCCTTCCGAATAACCGTATACCCTTGTAGAACAAAATCTAACTGTGGTTTAAGCCACGTTTCTTGAACACAAATAATATCTGGTTTGTTTTCTAAATTGGAAATTACTTTTTTAAATTCTTGGCCATTAGCTATTAAACTTCTCGCATTCCACTGTAATATTAACAACACTATTAAGAGCCACCACATACTTGCTGAGAGGACGAAATCTGCATCTTTAATTTCTCATTTATCAATTCCACTGAGATACCTTCAATCTCTAGATACTTTTCTGCTGCTTTAATTATTATTCTGATTCTCTCAGTCCGACTTTCCGTCTGTGCCGAACAGTTCACTACTTCAGCCATAAAAGTAATAAACGCAACATTGCTTTTGATCTCAAATTTCTCTTTATTAGTTTCTTTATCCATTTCTGGCTTCTGTTGAATGATTTCTTTGCTTTTGTTACTCATCTCCCCACTCTTTCCAACTTTTTTTAAGGCCTCTGAGTATGACATTCCTTCTTGAATTCTAATATTTTGTACTTGAGCTGCATGCTTCCTCACTTTGCATTCTCCATATCCCGCACTGTGTTCTCCACAGTTACAACATTTGGGACTAACTCCTTGACCACATTTACCATATTCATGCTCTCCTCCGCATTTAGCACATCTCTGCTTGCCTCTGCATACTGCTGCCACATGTCCGAACTTTTGGCATTTGTAACATCTTAAAGGGGGAGGTACATAAAGCCTCACAGAAAAACTCAAAAATCCCAGATATACTTTACTTGGCAGTTTGTCTTCATTAAAGTGAATCATGACGGAAAGACTATCTCCCCTTTCACCATTTCTGGGGCATTTGAGTCTTTTCACATCAATAACCGCGGCACCAGTAAGGCCTTTTTTGATCTTTTCGACTGATACATCGGTAGGGATGCCAGTGATTACTCCTTTAACCCATTTATTTTCTTCCTGGACAGTACAAGTCACTTTTTGCCCCATGATTGATTTTATTTCTACAGCCTTTTTTTGTTGCCTGCTATCCTTACAGCAGGGATCAGCAAACTTGTTCCTGGAGGTCCGGTTTCCTGCAGATTTTAGCTCCAACCCTAATCAAACACACCTGAACAAGCTAATCAAGGTCTTACTAGGTATACTTGAAAGACCCAGGCAGGTGTGTTGAGGCAAGTTGGAGCTAAACCCTGCAGGGCACCGGACCTCCAGGAACAAGATTGGTGACCCCTGCCTTACAGTATATTAGCAGCCTGCCGTCTCTCAACTTTTTAACACTTTCTACCAATCCTATCTC
>LR812522.1:40853112-40880612 GCA_903798195.1 Danio kyathit
CTCTCAGGTGTGAGGTGTTTGAAGTCAGAGCTGAAGACAGAAAACCACAGCCTTCCTCTGTCACCATACAGCCAGACAATCTACAAACACAGCAATAGTCCACATCACACAGTTGGACAATCACACATCTCTTTGTGTTGTGAAGATGCTGACTGCTGTTTCTGCTCATTGTAAGAGTCTAAATGATCATATGCATTTGTTTAGATGGCAAAAGATGTCTTTGACCAAAGAGGGTCCATGCAGATACTCAGATACTCAGACTCTACATTGTTTGCATGGTGGGATGTAATTGGCAAAAATGGAAAGAAATCAAAATGAGCTGATATAATTGAAGCACTAAATTACATGTGTTACTCAAGACTGCGTAACATGATGTCAGAAATATCTTCAATTATAAAGGCTAGATGTGAAGAATTTGATGTTCACAAATCAGAGGCAGAAAAGTCAGAGGCACAAATTCTAGATCTCCAGTTACAGCTTGATCATTTACTAGCTGAACAGTTAGCCCTGGCTGAGAAATGCAGAAGTCAAAAAGACACCATTGCAGATTTAAAAGCTATGCTGAAAGCACAGAAGTTTGTGTCTCCCAAAATGCTTAACAGTGGTGGGATTGAAAAGCATGTTCACTTCTCAGATGAAGTTACCTGTAATAAATCTGAAATGATTTGTTTAGAGGACGTAGGTCAAAAGAGTTTGCCTGTTTCAGTACTTAAGGTGATGCAGAACCAAAATAGCGCAGCAAAGACGCATGGTGTAGAAGCATTAGAGAGTCTTAAAAACCCTCAAACCTCAGATGATCACAGCAATCAACCCTCAGGCAAACAAAACAGGCTTTGTATGACCTGTAAAAAGTTTGGTCACAGAGAGGAACAATGCTGGACTTCGGGGCAGGGAAGACCTCCACCATATTTTCTGAGAAAACAGAAATTACTTAAGAGCAGAAATCAGTGGTCTTCACGTAACAAAAACTCATCTGTTAATAACACACTTAGTGAACTGTTACGATTTATTAAGTTGTCTAGGGAGAATAAAGTCAACATTTATAATATAAAACCATTACTAGAGTGGATGGATGGAAAATACACAAGGAGACGAGGTCACAATTAATTCGTTTATTCCTCTATGAGGAAAAGAGATATAGCCAACAAAAAGAGAGGCATGTGTGAGCTATGTACAATGCATATATATAAAAAAAACTAATAAACAGAATTATCATAAATCAATCCAAAAGTTGAGGGGAAAAGGAACTAGAGTGGCGCCAAAGCAAAGAACTGAACAAAACCAAAAACCACCTAAACTAGAACACAAAATCCCCTCTAACCTTACTCATGGAAATCAAAATATGAAAAAGAAACCGAAATCTTCAGCGTGTGCGACGCCAATAACATAAACTCTCTGAAATAATAAACCAAAATACAAAATGCGGCGCTCACCCACTTACCTAGTGTTTCTGAACAATATGAATGCCTACGGGCAAAAATGTATGTCGCGCGACTTAGTAACCTATTCCTTTTTCCCCAAACAGGAATGATACTCTTTAACCAGATCGAATCAAATCACATTGATGTAAAACAATTCAGAGACACGGAACAGAACAAAACATAATCATAACCGAGCGGACACAACACAAACCAACACACACACACAGCACTCTCAAACAAGGCGTGGCAGTCAAATTTAAAGTCCGCGGAACAAAGCCCGATTGGTCCACGAGGAAACGCCCTAATAAGGAGTGACAGGCTCGGGATCCAATCAGCGGGTACCTGGGAAAGAAAAAATAGCGGAACAAAAGGTGATAGGGCGAGACAAAGAGCGAATGACAGGCAAGGAGAGAGAGAGCGAGGGGAGACAAGAAAAAACAGAGAGGGAGAACAAAATACAAAATACAAACTCCCACGGACCGTAACACTTCCACCCCCAAGAACAAACTATATGAAATTACATATATTTGTTTAAGTCATTACACTCTAGACAAAGCATCAGCTATAACATTATCCACACCTTTCTTGTGTTTAATCACCAAGTTATATCCCTGTACAATCAAAGACCAACGCATTAAACGCTGGTTCTGATTGTACATCCGAGCAAGGAAAACGAGTGGGTTGTGATCCGTAAACACGGTAACTGGCAAATTACTTGAGCCCACATACACATCAAAGAACTGAAGAGCCATCAACAATGCTAAAGCTTCTTTTTCGATTGTAGAATAATTTCTTTGATGTTTGTTAAATTTGCGTGAAAAATAACAGATAGGATGATCAACACCCACTTGATCTTCCCGCCCACAGCACTCGCATCTATCTCCAACTTGAAAAGAGAAGAAAAGTCAGGTGCAGCCAACACAGGAGAGTTACTTAAGAGAGCCTTGATGGAATCAAAAGAATATTGGCAATCATCAGACCAACAAAACGAACGGGATGGACTTAAAAGTGAGGTTAGTGGATGTGCAATAGAAGAAAAATTCTTACAAAAGCCGCGATAGTAACCAGCCATACCTAAAAACCTACGAAGCTCACATCGGGTAGTCGGAATTGGGAATTCGGAAATGGCTGTCACTTTCGCTTCAAGAGGGCGCACTTGACCTTGGCCAACTTGTTTACCTAAATAGGTAATAGTCGCTTGTCCGAACTCACACTTGGCCAAATTTAAAGTCAGTGAAGCCTTTGCAAGACGCTCAAATACAGTTCGGAGGGAATTAACATGATCAACCCAGTCACTAGAATACACAACTAAATCGTCCAAATAAGCATTACAGTTCGGCACTCCTGACAACACAATATTAATAAGACGCTGGAACGTGGCTGGTGCGTTACGCATTCCGAACGCCATAACAGAATATTGTAGAAAGTTGTCAGGGGTTACGAAAGCTGAAATGTCAGAGGCACGGGATGTAAGCGGAATTTGCCAATAACCTCGCAGCAAATCTAATTTGTTAACATAACGTGCAGAGCCAAGGTTATCGACACAGTCCTCCATCCGCGGCAAAGGAAAACAATCCGATACAGTAACTGCATTAACTTTGCGATAATAAGTGCAGAATCTAACCGTTCCATCGCTCTTTGGAACCAGCAAACACGGGGAGCTCCATGGACTGGTACTGGGTTCAGCAAGCTCATTCTCCAACAAGTACTTCACTTCATTTTGCATTTGTTCTCTTTTAAAAACGTTAACGCGATATGCGTGCTGTTTAATCGGGACGGCATTACCAACATCGATGTCATGTTTTAAAACAGTCGTGCGCGAAGGTACATCATTAAAGAGAGAGGAAAAATCAGAGATTAACCCATTAATGTCACTCATCTGCTGCTCAGATAAGTGAGATAAATGAGTGTTTAGATCACGCAAGATTTCAGAATTTTGCAGTCTAGCAGACTGTTGATGTGTGTGACGGAGCACTATCCCATCTTCAGCATCAATGTCATCAACTTGGTCGCATGCGAGGGAAACAGAATTAGGCTCAGAAGCAGCGACAGTAGACTCAGCAGTGACATTTTCAATTTCTAATGGACTCTCCCTATCATAATATGCCTTCAGCATATTTACATGACACACGCGAGATTTACGCTTACGCTCGGGGGTACTGATCACATAATCGGTGTCACTCAATTTTCTTAAAACCTCATAAGGTCCAGAAAAGCGAGCGGATAAAGCGGAGCCGACAATTGGCAATAGCACTAACAATCGGTCACCTACCTGAAAACAGCGCTTAACAGCTTTACGGTCGAAATTGCGCTTCATACTGGACTGAGCAGCGGACAGTGACTCTTTTGCGATTGAGCAAGCTTTGTGAATTCGTTCTCTAAATTTAGCGACATAGTCGAGTACATTAATTTTAGTGGAGTCAGAATTCATAATTGTCTCTTTAAATACTTTTAGGGGCCCTCGGATGGAATGGGCGAAAATTAGCTCAGCAGGGCTATATCTAAGACTGTCTTGCACAGATTCTCTAGCTGCAAACAGAACGAACGGAATTCCCTCATCCCAATCTCTACCGGTCTCCAGACAATATTTCTTGAGCATCGCTTTAAGCGTCATATGAAAACGCTCGAGAGCGCCCTGGCTCTCGGGATGATACGCACTAGCGACTCTGTGTGAAATATTTAAAGTAGACAGAACTTGAGAAAATATTTTTGAGAGAAAATTTGTGCCTTGATCGGTTTGCACAACCTTTGGTAGACCGAATACAGAGAAGAACTTTACAAGAGCTTTAACAATAACCGGCGCTGTAATCTTCCTTAAGGGAATAGCCTCAGGAAAACGTGTAGCGCTACACATTATTGTTAAAAGAAACTGGTTTCCCGATTTCGTTTTAACTAAAGGACCAACACAGTCAACAATAACGTGCTCAAACGGTTCTCCGATGACAGGAATAGGAACGAGTGGCGCAGGTGAAATGGTTTGGTTCGGTTTCCCGGTGACCTGGCAAACATGACAGCTACGGCAATATTTAGCTACATTCGCCTTCAAACGCGGCCAGAAGAAATGTCTCAAGATCCGATTATATGTTTTTCTAATTCCTAAATGTCCTGACAAGTCATGATCATGTGCTAGTGACAAAATTTGCTGTCGGTAACCTGATGGAACAACAATTTGGTACACAACGTTCCACTCAGAATCATCGGCAACATCAGAGCACCATCTACGCATCAATAAACCATTCTCAATAAAGTATGCACTTTTTCTTTTATTAGCTTCCTCTAAAGGAACGGCTGCAGACAGACACTTTTGCAGAGACAAATCTTTTTGCTGTGCAAAAATAATCTTCTGGCGGGTCACAGGTAGCTTTAAACTGCCCGACTCGTCAGAAGTTACGGTCTTCCCTTGACTCAAATCAGACGGAGAGATATCGTGAGCAAACACGGGTGCCATAAAAGATGAAACTAGCTCAAAATCATCCCGTTTTCGTGCTTGCGCACGCGTTACTGCACAGACGGGAAAAATCTCAGCATGAGTTTCTGCCACTTCATCAGATCGTTCAATTAGTGTAGGGTTGTCTAAAACTTGCAACACAGGAAATACCTTCCCACCAGCCAAATCGTTACCAAGAATAAACTCTACTCCCCTTACAGGTAAACACTCCCTCACAGCAACCTGCACAAACCCAGAACACAGTTCAGACTGCAAGTGAATGTTATGCAATGGAACTTTAACCATGCCCATCTCAATACCCTGAACTAACGCATTACTGCCACTAAAAGTCTGCTCGGAGAAAGGCAAGATTTCCGCGACCACAAAGGATTGAGTTGTGCCGATGTCGCGAAGAATTTTGATTTTAACTTGCTCAGTAGGGTTTCCATTTACAGAAATTAACCCTTCCATAAGAAAAGGTTCATAGCTAGGATCTGGCTTAGCTTCAAGTTCAACAGCAGTAACTGTTTTTACAAATCCAACGCCTTTAGGCGCAGGAACAGCGCTCTGATTTTTTCGCTTTAATATAGGGCATTCCGCGATTAAATGACCCCCCTTGTGGCAATAATAACACTCCCTGTCCTCTTTTGACTTTATCAAAGTATTTTTAGGTCGTGACTGACTGGTTGAGCTCACAAATACTGGCGCGGTTTTGTCAGATCGAGTAGTGAAGACATTTTTATGTGTCAGCGCAAATTCATCTGAACAAACAGATGCCTGTGACAATGACGTCACTTTCTGTTCATTCAGATATACAACTATACGCTCAGAGACGCAATTTTTAAATTCCTCCAAGAGGATTAACTCACGCAATGATTTAAAATCTTCCACTTTACTTGCGTTACACCATTTATCAAATAATATGGTCTTTTCTCGAGCAAACTCAACGAATGTCTGACTTGAATTTTTCTTTTGATTTCTAAATCGTTGTCTGTACGCCTCGGGTACTAATTCGTAAGCGCGCAAAATCGCCGCCTTCATCAAATCATAATTTAAACTATCTTCCAACGGCAAACTAGCACAAACTTCCTGGGCCTTGCCAGTCAGTTTACACTGTAACAATAGAGGCCAAACATCTTTAGACCAGTTAAAAGCTAAAGCAATACGTTCAAATACGCCAAAATACGAATCTACTTCAGACTCTCGAAATTGTGGAACTAGAGAAATGTGCTTACTCACATCAAAGCTGGTCCCCGTGGATACAGACGCCGCCGAAGCGTTGCTGGCTTGTTCAGCCGTCACAGCTGGAACAGGTGCATTCCTGGCAGCATTCAGCTCCAGTTCACGCAGCTTAATCTGCGTTTCCGCTTCAATTTCTAACCTGCGTACTTCGAGTCGCAATTTCATCTCAGCCCGGCGGCCCTCCGCCTTTTCATGCGCTTCCATTTGGACACGCGCCAAACGGACTTTCAGCCGCGCATCAGTTCCAGACCCCATAGAGGCCGGAGAAAACGGATCGAAGGGCGGCAGGGAAGCTTTGGCTTCGGATACCTCTACCTCCGCATCCCCGCTCAGCTCCTCCTCACCAAACAGTGGCGTGTGAATATTGGCACTGAGAGAAACTTCCTCGACTCCTGCAGGTACCACAAGAACACCTGATTCTACCAACTGATGGAGCACAGCAGCTTTAATGTCTTTTTTTAGTTGTTGTCTAGTTACCACAATTTGATAGTGAGCAGCAATATGAATAATATGAATCAAATCATCTTTACGGCATTTATCGAGTTGCTCAATCGAAGGCGCATTAGTAAATGATTCCAAATCAAAGTCAGCCATACTTAGTATTATAGACTAATCTAACAAACAGCCAGAGCTCAAAGACGACACGAATAACCAGTCACGACCCAAAAAAACACTATAAACGAATTACTAAATCCAAGTGCATTCCACCATCCACTTCAGCAATAATTAATATATCTGATATTAAGGAAAAATAATCCTGGACGAGCCCCCATTAAATGTTACGATTTATTAAGTTGTCTAGGGAGAATAAACGCAACATTTATAATATAAAACCATTACTAGAGTGGATGGATGGAAAATACACAAGGAGACGAGGTCACAATTAATTCGTTTATTCCTCTATGAGGAAAAGAGATATAGCCAACAAAAAGAGAGGCATGTGTGAGCTATGTACAATGCATATATATAAAAAAAACTAATAAACAGAATTATCATAAATCAATCCAAAAGTTGAGGGGAAAAGGAACTAGAGTGGCGCCAAAGCAAAGAACTGAACAAAACCAAAAACCACCTAAACTAGAACACAAAATCCCCTCTAACCTTACTCATGGAAATCAAAATATGAAAAAGAAACCGAAATCTTCAGCGTGTGCGACGCCAATAACATAAACTCTCTGAAATAATAAACCAAAATACAAAATGCGGCGCTCACCCACTTACCTAGTGTTTCTGAACAATATGAATGCCTACGGGCAAAAATGTATGTCGCGCGACTTAGTAACCTATTCCTTTTTCCCCAAACAGGAATGATACTCTTTAACCAGATCGAATCAAATCACATTGATGTAAAACAATTCAGAGACACGGAACAGAACAAAACATAATCATAACCGAGCGGACACAACACAAACCAACACACACACACAGCACTCTCAAACAAGGCGTGGCAGTCAAATTTAAAGTCCGCGGAACAAAGCCCGATTGGTCCACGAGGAAACGCCCTAATAAGGAGTGACAGGCTCGGGATCCAATCAGCGGGTACCTGGGAAAGAAAAAATAGCGGAACAAAAGGTGATAGGGCGAGACAAAGAGCGAATGACAGGCAAGGAGAGAGAGAGCGAGGGGAGACAAGAAAAAACAGAGAGAGGGAGAACGAAATACAAAATACAAACTCCCACGGACAGTAACATGAACTAACTGCATTAACACAAGGCCTGCAACTCTTAACTTCCTTTGCTGGCCTAATAGCAATACAAGTGAATAACTGCTGATCCTGTTTGCATTTCCAAATTTGTTATATTTGTGTTATACACATTTTCATTGTCATAGAACACAATGGTATTTTGTGATACTACACGTACACATAGACTGAGTAATTCCTTAAAACATGATTTTCTTACTGTAGGTGTAAAAACACTCAGGTTTGAGGTTTCAGAGGCCACAGATGCATTCTAGACTGCATGTCATGTATCAAAAAGGAATTAACTGTATGCTAAAATTCATTAATTTTAAGGTACTTGTGTTTATATGTAGGATGAGCCTCATCTCCTAAAAGTGGAAAACTGTGCTATCCTCAATATAGCTGCAGTTTAAACTACACACAGGAGTAAAGAATTGCCTTGTGGCTCCAGTGTGATAACTGCAGTAATGATGAAAATGCTTCCTTACAGGATTCAGACTTGAACATTGCACTTTATCATGCTCCTTAAAAACACATTGATTTGGAAGTATTTGAGCCAGATCACATTCACATCTCATACTCAAATCCCATGCTGGCTCCCTGATACAACAGGACTAAAATTAACAACACTGTCGTAAAACTTCCACCCTTTGTTAGGAGCATGTTTACTCAAACACACAGCCTCAGCTGGAACACTGCCACACAGAGAACAACATTACAAATCTTCACACACACAGTCAAATTCACATCTGTCTGACACCGCTTCATATAGATTTGACATGTTATTGAAGTCTTCAGACTTAATCATAATTATGGATTTTTCATCTTGTTTTGTTATTTTGGTTTCTTTTGAGTATTTAAGGTAAGGTCAAATGTATTGTCTCCTGAAAGAGAAATTAGTTTTAGAAAAGGGTACTGCTGTACATAAACACCAGCATCATCTAACACACATACACAATACAAATCTAATCCTAAAACACCTCCTAATATAAAAAAGATTCCATAAAATCAATCATTTTAAAAGAATTACATAAAAATAAAATACTATGTGCCACACTGCCCTCTGTTATGCCGACCCATCCAGTTATCTTAATCTTGACCGTCCTACCCTACTTGCTCATTGATCAATTTAATTGAAAAAGGAACCAAATAATGTTTATATCTATTATACTTCCATAACGGGACCCTGTATCTCCTGCCAGAATTCATCAGCTCATACTCCAAAGACAGCACATGTCAAGAATCCGATTAAATCTTGTTGGCTTGTTGGATTGTGCACAACTCAAAGATGTCTTTTAGTGAACCAAGTGTCTTAATTCCCATCATTTTTCCTGCCACTCTCATCAGGTTATTTACTTGGGTTTTCATTTTTACTGTCAGGTTCCCAAACCAAACAATAATCCCATATCTTAAAATAGACTCTATTGTTGCTTTATAAAAAGTTAGCATTGTTCTGCTACTCACTCCAAATAATCCAAGTCTACGTAAAAAGTGTAATCGCTGATGAATTCTTGCACAAAGACTTGACACCTGAGAATGCCAATTAAGCTCACAATCAATATTCAGTCCTAAATATTTATACGAATCAACCTGCTTAATGTCTTTATCATACACCACAACAGAGCTCCTATCGCTCACTGACCTGGGGTCTATGATGACATCCTCCATTTTCTTAACGTTAATTTCCAAATTGTGGTCATCACACCAGCTGACAAACCATTCTACAGCCGCTCTATATTCCATGATGCTGGCATCTTTTGTGAAAAGGTGCAATAGTACAGTGTCATCAGAAAATGTAAGAATATATTGATTTGTCTGCTGCCTAACGCAGTCGTTTGTATAAAGGGTGAACAAAAATGGTGAACTTACACACCCTTGTGGCGCCCCTGTACTGCTTGTTGCTACGTCAGATAACCCTGAATTAAATTTTACTTGCTGTGTCCTGTCTGTTAAAAAAGAATCAAACCATTTAATACAAAAGGGTTCACTTGCAGTTTTACCAGCTTTTCCCAAAGTTTATGTGGTGGAATTGAATGAAATGCTGAACTGAAATCGATAAAAAGTAACCTAGCATAAGCAACTGGGCTTTCTAGATGCTTTAAAACAAGATGTGTTCGAGTGGAAATTGCATCAACAGTGCCGCGGTTACTTTTGTATGCAAATTGATACTGGTCTAAGTATGGCTCAGCTTCCTTACGCAATTCTTTTAATATAATCTTCTCAAATGATTTCATGACATTTGATGTTACGGGCCACTGGCCTATAATCATTATTGTCTTGTGGACAAGCCTTTTTTGGGATTGGGATTATCACAGATTTTTTCCAGAGCTTTGGTACTGTATGTGTGTCAACTGAGTGTTGAAACAGGCGATGCCAGGCTGGTGTGAGCTCCTCAGCAAATGTTTTTAGAAGAAAGCATGTCATACCATCGGGTCCCATTGCCTTACTAGAACATAAAGATTTAAAAACCTTAGTCACGTCTCCTTGATGTATGAACCTCCTATTTTCAGCCATGTTGCAATTTACTTCCCCTAAAATTTCTTCACATTTTTCCAAATTATCAGTCTCAAATCTCATATAAAACTTATTCAATTCATTTGCCTTATCAGATTCGTTACAGGCTAACAATGCCTTTCTTTTTGGGCTCATATTTGTCATTCTCCGAATTGAGTTCTATAGCTCTTTTGTATTGGACTTTAACAAATGTTGTTCAGTCTGTTCTTTATATTGTATCCGTGCAATCCTTAGTTCCTGATTAAGGTCTTTTTCTTGCTACTCTAAGCCCCACAGTATCACCCGACCTAAAGGCTAATTTCTTCCTTTTGATGCAGCTTTTAATTCCCCCAGTTTTTTAACCTTTACTTATTATTTGTTTAACAAGTTATATTAAAATGTAAATTGGGATTCTAAATCTAAAATGCTGAAATATTGTTGCTTTTGTAACATTAATGAATTAAATGTTATGTGTTCACTTTGTATTTAATCCATTTGAATGCAATTGTGAGTGTCTTTGCGTTTAATTCACTGTATTTGGTTACACTGAATATTTTGCTGATCCTCCTAACCAGCTATTGTTGATTTTGTTGTAAAGCAATTTAATTTTGATGTTTCCAGATATTGTGTAAAGAGCTTGTTTGCTTTTATTTTGTCTTGATCTTGACCATCTTTTAATTACATTAATTTAAGGGCATTTTGCTTGAGAAGAACTCAAACTGACCACATCAATCCTTTGATCAATGACAAATGCCATGAGTTTGCTTTTGCTGTTTGTTCTGCCATTTGCTGTTTTCAAATACAGGATCCATGGAGAAAAGGTTCACGTCTTGTGATCTACTTCAAGAGAAGAGCAGAGGTCCCTACATTCCTCAGCACCTATTCTTGTGGGGGTTTGCAGGACAATTTGCATATAAGCAGTGCAACACCATTCGACTCTCACACAAGTCTGAAGGAAAACAAAGACTGACCAACCTTATTCCCGCAACAAGCCTAGACAGGAAGTCTGAAGATGACAGCAGCACACAACACAAAGCAGATTTTCATCATTAATTTCTGTGTCACAACGATGCCAGGGGAGGACTGTAAGGGCTTACTCACACTATGCTATCCGCACTGTGCTCAGGCCCCTTTCCCGGATCGTTTGAGAAGTGTGATTGCTCTGAATCGGGCTCAGGCACGGTTCACTTGGGCTCAGGCGCGGTACGCTTACAGTGTGAGTGCAAGCGTGCCTAAGCCCGAAACTGAAAGCGTGATGTGACTTTTAAGGGACTGTTTTATATGGATTAATTAATCATTCGTACTGTTCAATGAACGCAAACTGTCGTAGATTATTAAAGACACAAACCCCTCACTGCACATCAGCTGCAGCTTCAGCAGACCTCCTAATTCCTGCAGCATGAGGACTTTATGATTGTTTATGAGCGTCAAAAGTGGCTGATCTGTTCGGCAAAGTATTAGACTGCGAGTCACCGCATATCAAACAACTTAGGCCGTACTCACACTATGTACAGTTGCCTTGAACCGGGCCGAAGCACGATTGCGCCCCCTCCCCTCTCCCCCGACGGCCCGCACTCACATTACATTCGGGCCTGGGCACGGTTACGTCATTGATGACGCGCAGTTCAGTAAGCGCTTTCGCTCAGCACAGTGGAGATTTCTTTAGTAAGTTATAGTTATATCGTTTAAGTCGTTTGATATGCGGTGACACGCAGTCAAATATTTCGCCGAACAGATCAGCCACTTTTGACTCTCATAAACAATCATAAAGTCCTCGTGCTGCAGGAATTAGGAGGTTTGCTGAGGGTGCAGCTGTAGTGCAGTGAGGGGTTTACGTCTTTAATAATCTACGACAGTTTGCGTTCATTGAACAGTACGAATAATTAATTAATCCATATCAAACAGATTTATGTAGGCGAGGACTTTTTTTATTTACGAGGACTTAAGCGTAATTTAAGCGCAGATGGGTCATTTAGGGCATATCACAGCCTCATTTCTCGCTTTCAGTTTCGGGCCTTAGGCACGCTTGCACTCACACTGCAAGCGTACCGCGCCTGAGCCCAAGTGAACCGCGCTCTGGCACACCTCTTCCAACCGGGCCAGGGCCGGCCAAGTGTACCGTGCCGAGCCCGATTCAGAGCACTCACACTTCTTAAATGATCCGGGAAACGGGCCTGGGCACGGTTCGGATAGCATAGTGTGAGTACGCCCTTACACGATATAACTAAAGAAATCTCCACTGTGCTGAGTGAGAGCGATTCTCTACTGAACAGCGCATCACCGATGAAGTAAGTGTGGCCAGGCCCAAATGTAATGTGAGTGCGGGCCGTCGGGGGAGACGGGAGGGGGGACAAGCGTGCTTTGGCCCGGTTCAAGGCAACTGTACATAGTGTGAGTACGGCCTTAGTCTCTCTCTCTCTCCCTGTCTCTCTCTTTCTTAGGTAAATTTAAATTTACATTTAAGCTGGATACAATTTATATCATATGTTTTTATCATTTCATGTTTAATCATTTTATACAGTTATTTTATAACTAATTCAGTTGTAACACAAAATAATACAAACCAATCACATAATATCAACACTCTCCCACATTTTTAGCTATTAAAACTGCCCTTATTTCCGTTTTTGGTATAAGATTGCAGAAGAATGGTTTGACTAGAAATGTACAGTTTTTTACCATCATGCTGATAACTTTTTAGTCACTCGGCAGAACTACAGTTCGAACCGCAGTGGTCAAAATACCATTCTACACATATTATTGTAGCACAGTTTGTGCTGAAGACAAATAAAATACACGTTGGCGAGTACTGTGTAATAAGTAGCTGAAATAAGCACAAATGTCAGGGCATGTCAAAACATCTCAGGGGCCCCAAAATCACCTCAGACCCCTGAGGGTTAACTACAGGTATAGTATGAGCAGTGTGAAACATAATTACTGATAAACCATAATTCCTGTTATCTGGGCTTTAGTATCACCCAGGGTTAACATGTTCAAGCATGAAAAGGCCCTAATATGAAACAGTCTGTCTGTAGTTATTGTTGAGTGGAGAATCATTTACCTCAGTGTCTCCAGTTTACAGTTTACAGTCTTCAGTCCATCAGAGAGAAGCTTCACTCCTGAATCCTGCAGGTCATTGTTACTCAGGTCCAGCTCTCTCAGGACACAGTTTGAGGATTGTAGAGCTGAAGACAAACTCTCACAGGACCGAACAGTGAGTTTACATATGAGCAATCTGAGAAAGAACACACATTACTAATAACCACACTGTTAATGTGATCTGTCTGATGAAACAAAAGAAAAAAAAAATCAATCAATCAATCAATCAAATAATCAATCAGGTACTTAAACTCAGACCTCAGTGTCTCCAGTTTACAGTTTGGACTCTTCAGTCCATCAGACAGAAGCTTCACTCCTGAATCCTGCAGGTCATTGTTACTCAGGTCCAGCTCTCTCAGGACACAGTTTGAGGATTGTAGAGCTGAAGACAAACTCTCACAGGACTGAACAGTGAGATTACAGCCCTGTAGCCTGTGTAGAGGACAAACACAATATTGATGTGTTGATCTGGTGTGTTTAATAGTCTGAAGCACACATGACTGCAGTGACTGGTATAACTTCACTAATTAGTGAGCACATCTGGTGATTTTAACTTTAAATAAAATGTATGTCCATAAAACACACATAAATGGCTTCCTTCAGATGATCCAATAGCCCAGCTCTTTATTAAACACCTAACACACAAGACAGTAATTTTTTTAATTGTTTTAATTTATTATTATTTACCAAACAAACTAATAACAATCATTTTCTGTAGCATCTTTAAAAGTTGCATCTCAAAGCACTTTTCAAAATAAAGTGAAACAGATGCGTATGTACCAGAAATATAGAAAAGAAATCAATATATTCATTGCTGTTTGCTGTTTGTGTGTTTTTGTTTCTAAAGATTCCTCCATGTCAGTGATAAGGACTGCCTGCCCTATAATCTTGCCTGCAGCTCCTCAGCCTAATCCAGCCATGTCCGCCATTTCAGTTGTCTCTAGTACAGCAGTTTCAATGTTCTCTAGTACATCAGACACAGTTTCTAGTGTTAACGGTATGTTGTAGCGGGACATAAACAAGGATGTAAACAACAAGAAATGCTGTTGCATTCTGCACCAGCGGCAGTCGCGAGAGAGAGGCCTGACTCACACACAGATACAACACGTTGCAATAATCCAGACAAGAAGAGATGAAGGCATGAACAACCTTCTCCAAATCACTGAAAGAGAGGACATGACTTCAGCTTGGCAATATATCTAAGATAGAAAAAACTATTTTTGACAACCGCATTAATTTAGCGATCAAATTTAAGCTCAGAGTCAAAGATAACACCAAGACTTTTTACAGAGGAATGTATTTTTCCAGGAAGCAATGACAGATTACCGTTAGAATCTGAACCTTTTAGACCAAAAACAATCAATTCACACTTGTCCTCATTCAGTTGGAGAAAGTTATTCGCTAACCAATCTCTCACATCAGCCAAACAATTTAACAAAGCCTGAAGGGAGGATTGATCCCCAGGTTTTATGGGGAAGTAGATTTGAGAGTCATCAGCATATAGATGATAATTTATGCTATGCTTTCCAAAAATATTTCCCAACTGAAGAAAATAAAGGGAAAACAAAACTGGACCCAGTATCGAGCCCTTGTGGAACCCCACACATTAATTAAATGCCAGAAGAACAAGAGTTGCCCAAACTGACTGATATAGTTCTATCCTTCAAATATGAAGAGAACCAGTCCAAGGCTTGACGCTGGATATCAGTGTGTTCCCTAAGTCGATTAATGAGGATTTCATGATCCACTGTATCAAACGCAGCAGTGAGATCCAATAATAGAAGAACAACAGGGCTACCTGAATCAACCTCCAACAAGACATCATTTGAAACCCTCAATAGAGCGGACTCTGAGCTATTACCAGCTCTAAAACCTGATTTAAATTTATCAAAAATATTATTATTAAACATGAAATCATTCAGTTGTACAGACACAATCTTCTCTAAAACCTTTGAGATAAAAGGCCAGATCTACAGGATCTGCCCTGGTTCACTGTCCAGTAGTCTCTGCCTTGGCTTTGTCCTCCTCCCTATCCACCTGCCTGTCAGTTTCTCCCTCACCATCTGTCCTGTACCCTGTCAAGGTTTCATTAACCTGCCTCTCACCCATCACCCTTGTCCACTGTAGCACCTCCAGCTTGCTGAACTCACTCTTGTCTTGTGTTTTCCTCAAGCTGGAGTTATACTTTCGCCTGGCGCCACATCGCGCACCTCCGCTGACTGCGCGCGCACCTCGCGAAACGGACGAGGCTTTTATACTTGCCGCGTTCGCCGTTGTGATATTCTTTAAAACGACAGGGGGCGGTCAAAAGTAACTGACCGTAAAGTCAGACAGATAAACAGAGAAGTAGAAAGTTTCCGGAACTACGTCATATCATTAATATCATTCAAGATTTTTAAACAAATTATTTTTATTGTTTTTATAAATTATTTTAATGATTATAAGGATTTTTATAACCATTCAAGATTTGTTTTAATCAAACTTTGATGCATCACTTGCTTTTGTTCATATCTCAGACAGTTTTACCTATCAAAGTTTATTAAAATATCAATGAGGAGAGAAAATGGGTTGCTCTACAAATATATTTCTATTATGGCAAGAATAAAAGCACTTAAAAATACAGATGTTTTTTTTTCATTTAGCCCGCTCCCCAATTCACACATTATGTCTGGCTAGTTTCTGTCCTCTGATTATGCTAAAAAGGCAATGATAGTCCAAACATTCCTGACTATTATCACCAATAAAGCCTAGAAAAACAGGGCATCAGTATATTGTAAACTGATAGGTTCAAATATTCTTTCCCAGTTATCAAAGAAATAATTTGATCCTTAATTATAGTTTTGTAATTATTAAATAGTTTTAAATTCAAAATTGTAATATATACATCAGTGTAAAAACCTATAAATGGTGGAAAAAACATATTTCTGTAATTGTGTAGCTGGGTTTCCACTTTTGCCATGGCCTCTTTTGGCTTTAACAGACTATCCCTCAGGTTTTTCCAAACTTTTTAACAAAAACTTTCCTCCTTTCCCACTGCTGTTGCAATTTCTAGCCAAAAATTATTGTTCATCAGGTTATCTCTATCATCACGGATCATAAAGATGTCTGAACAGGTGTACCTGTTTCAGACAAAATCTCTTCAAAGTGGTTCATTTCAACTCAAACCAGATGCGGCGCCGCGCGCACACTGTTCGCTTGGGTCTCAAAAAATGCCGTGCGCACCGCCAGCCGAAATGATGTCGCGCGCACTCAAAGCGAACATCCGCAAACTCCGCGATGACATCAGATTCTCCGCGCGCACTCAAGCGAACTAGCGGACGCGTCGAGTATAAACAAGGCTTCAGAGGATCATCTGGAATCTTCTCCTAGAAGGGAGCTATGTCATGGTCCTGGTTGTCCTGTCCTTGTACTGTTGTGTTTTCCTTGTCTTCTCTGTGTTCACCCCAGTTTTCCCCATGTTACCCCTGTTAGTTGGCCCAGTTACTCTCCACCGCCTTGTTAACGTACTAGTCTCTGTGTATTTAAGCTCCTCTGTTTCAGTCATTATGTGTTGATCATAGTTTGCTGTATGTGTGTATGTTTCTCTTGCCTGTGCTTTCTGGTATTCAGCTATGGTATTTTCTTTATGTATGGATTATATTTAACATTAGAACTGAACCTAGATCCACCTCTTGCATTTGCTTTGCCTGCCTACACGATTAGAAGAAGATCTAATAAAGAAGAGCATGGTGGCTTAGTGGTAGCTCTTTCACCTAACAACAAGAAGGTTCCTGGTTTGAGTCCCTGCTCCAGTTTCCCCCCCAGTGCGAAGACATATGGTATAGATCAGGGATGTCAAACTCAATTCCTGGAGGGCCGCAGCCCTACACAGTTTAGTTCCAACCCTGCTTCAACACACTTACTGGTAGGTTTCAAGCAAGCCTGAAGGGCTCAATTAGTTTGATCAGGTGTGTTTAATTAGGGTTGGAACTAAACTGTGCAGGGCTGCGGCCCTCCAGGAATTGAGTTTGACATCCCTGGTATAGATGAATTCGGTAAACAAAACGGACCATGGTGTATGAGTGTGTATGTGTATGAGTGTGTGTCAGTGTTACCTGATAATTATCAGCATAGATATGAGTAAAAATAGACAGAATGGAGACACTTGTACAAGAAAGGACATTAAAGGTGCTGTGTCATTTTATTGCTGACTTGTGTGCAATTTGCGCTAATAGACAATGTAGTTTACTGGCTTATTTGCTGTTTCTTAAGAGATAGTTCTCCCAATCATTTACTCACCCTCAAGTGGTTCCAAACATTTATGATCTTTTTATTCTGCTTAACAGAAAAGAGTCTTTTTATGAGAGCTGAAAACCATTAGCCATTGACCTATGTGGTAGGAAAAACAAATGTTGTGTAAGTCAATGGTTACAGGTTTCAGCTTTTTTCAAATTATCTTCTTTTATGTTCAACAGGAGAAACAAAGTTTTAGAAAGGTTTATAACCCTTGAGGCTGAGTAAAAATGAGTAAATGTACTTTTTGGGTAAACTAACCCTTCTCTGGTCAGGTATGCATCTCTAACTCTTTGATTTATCTTTGAGTAATGGATGTTGTTATTTTACAGTATCATCTCTGAATTGGCTTTCTGATTGTTTTATAATGTAATTGGCATAACACAATTTTACCTGACAAATAAAATGTTAAGTTTTGATTCATTCCTGATTCTCCTGAAATATTTTATATCCAGTAGATTAAGTGGAGTCTGCGCTACCTTTATGATTCAACATGATTAGACTTCTGATTCTAAAGACACATTTGACTGTACGGAGTCGTTTTGGCACGACAGCATGGAGATCTTTAATCATCTAATCGCTGAAATTAGCAAGTTGTATGGAAGTGGCTAAATCAACTACTCTTTTAGGATGAGTGAGCAGTTGGCAACCAGACTATTTAAGTATTAGCTAACCCTACATCCTCTGACTAACTTTAGGATGTCGACATACTGTCTGTGAGAAGACACGCAAAACCCGGGGTGTAGAACTCTGAGCGGCATTTGGTCCCTAATGAACACATAACTGAAGAGTATGGGATCAGATATAAATTAAACTCTAAATTGAGTCATAAATGATGAATGTGATCAGTTTCTGCAATTATAAACACAGTCTAAATTTGACGGTCACTTAAAATTGAAGTCAGATTAAATTCGGAGCTAAAAAACAAATATAAATAAATTCTAATAAATAACAAAATTCTTTTCAGAAGCTCTAGAAAAGGCTTACATGCATTTAACCTTCAACCATGCTGTTAGTTTCATCATTGGGCTAATAGATGGACTTCTACAGATGAATGAAGCACTTTGACTTACAGAGCTCTTTTGGAGGTTTTGATGACTGCTGATAGTCTGATGAGACACTCGTCTGATCTCTGGAATTTCTGAAGCTCAAACTCCTCCAGCTCCTCCTCTGAGGTCAACAACACAAAGACCAGAGCAGACCACTGGGCAGGTGAAAGGTCAGCAGATGACAGACTTCCTCTACTAAGGTGAGACTGAATCTCTTTCAGCAGAGTTTGGTCGTTCAGTTCATTCAGACAGTAGAACAGATTGATGGATCTCTCTGGAGACAGATTCCCTTCAAGTTTCTGCTTGATGTGTGCAATTATTTCCTCTTTGCTCTGGTCACCGTCATCCTGATGTGTCAACAGGCCTCGTAAGAGTTGTCGATTGGACTGGAGTGACAGACCGAGAAGGAATCGAAGGTAAAGGTCCAGATGTCCATTGTCACTTTCTAGAGCCTTGTCCACTGCAGTCTTCAGCAAATCAATCATGGACTCATTTCTGTTTTTTTTTGCTTGTGTCTTGTCAATGTCTAGAATCAGATGTTGATAAAGGGCTGCAATGAACTCTTGAATGCTCAAGTGAAGAAAGCAGTACATGGTATGAAGAACAAATCCTGTCTCCTCCTTAAAGATCTGGGTACACATGCCCGAGTACACCGATGCCTTATAGACGTCAATGCCACAGTCTTTCAGATCGCTCTCATAGAAGATCACATTGTTTCTTTCCAGCTGCTGGAAGGCCAGATTCCCCAGTGAAAGGATGAGGTTTGGATCCCAGGAGACATCTGGTGTGTTTTCTCCATCATACTTTCGTCTGCTCTGCTGGATCTGAAAGCGGAGAAAGTGTGTGTACATCTGTGTCAGAGTCTTGGGAGATTCCTGCAGTGTTTCAGCACAAGCAGTGTCGTTTCAGTTTTCAAAATGTTCTGGAGAACAGTGGCTGAAATCCAGCAGAAGACTGGGATGTGGCACATAATAAAGAGACTCTTTGACTGTTTCATGTGATCAATGATTTCTCTGGCCTGATTCTGATCTGTGAGTCTCTTTCTGAAGTACTCCTCCTTTTGGCCATCATTGAATCCTCGTATCTCTGTCAGCCGGTCGATACAGTCAGCAGGAATCTTACTGGCAGCTGCTGGTCTGCTGGTGATCCAGATGAGAGCAGAAGGAAGCAGATTTCCCTTGACGAGGTTCGTCAGGAGAACATCCAGAGAGACTGCTGAAGATACATCACAACACGTCTCATTACCAGCAAAGTTCAGAGGAAGACGACATTCATCCAATCCATCAAGGATGAGCAGGACTTTGAATCGTGTGCTTCTTGTAAGGTTCAGTCCTTTAGTCTCTGGGAAAAACTGAGTTATGAGGTCTTTTAAACTTTGTCTTTCTTTCTCCTTTAAGTTCATCTCTCTGAATGGAAGAGGAAATATGAAGCTGATGTCTTGATTTTCTTTTCCTTCAGCCCAATCCAGAACAAACTTTTGCACAGAGACTGATTTCCCGATGCCAGCAACTCCTTTTGTCAGGACAGTTCTGATCTGCTCGTCTTGTTCAGGTGCTTCAAACAAATGTTTGCATTCAACCTGCATTTCTAGTGACTGATGACGTCTGGAAGCAGCTTCAATCTGTCTGATCTCATGTTCAGTGTTGACCTGTTCACTCGCACCCTGAGTGATATAGAGATCTGTGTAGATGTTATTCAGAAGTGTGGAGTCTCCTTGCTGAGCAATTCCTTCAAACACACTTTGATATTTCTTCTTCAGGCTACATTTAAGCTGATTAATGAAGAACAGCTCATCTAAACACAGCAGCAAAGACACAGAGAGTTTTAGTCTTGACTTATTTGTAAGTGACAGTCTGACAGATCACCATGAGCAGGTCCAGACAGAAGTTTCTGACATTTTTTGCTTTTTCTGTGGAGAATTTTGTAAATAATCTGCAGATTACTGTGGAATGATTTTGGGAATATCATAACTTTGGGAGTTTCATAACTAAAAACTTAATATATGAAATGAGAAATAATGCCTTTCTAACTTATAAAATAATATTTCATGTTTACAATACAAATCCAGTTAGATCCACTTAATTGGTAAACAAAGTGCACGTCTCTTATATAACAGATCTACTAAAGCACAGAAAATATGACTTTACAAACTGTACTGTAAATAAATCATATGAACATTTTCATATTAGTCAACAATATTCCTGAAATTAATTAAAAAACTCAATGAATATAAATTTACACACATTTACACAAGCAAATCAATAGACTCAATGATGGGCTAAACATCTGTGGAAATCTGCAGATTTGGTGTGGGCCTATCCATCAGTCTCTTACCCTGGAGAGTATCAGCAGCTTGATCTTGCTTCATCTCTCTCAGGAAGAAGAGTGTGAGATCAAGAGCTGCTTCTGTGATTCTGCTTCTGTTCTCATTAAAGTCCTTCACAAACTCTTGTCTGTTTTCTTCTTGTAAGATTTTCTTAAACTTCTCCAGTTCATTCTTCAGAAATCTGATCATTTTGCTCTCAAGATTCTACGATTGAAGGAAGAGAAGAACAACATTTAACCAAAACATTCATTTGCATGCAGTTGTTCATGCACAAACTACTGAACAATTAAAAACACATTATAATACATTATACTACAGATTGTGCTTTATTTTATTGGCTGATCAACAATCTAGGGTGTGCAGTTATTTTCAGATGAAGTAGATTCAGACAGGCATTGGGCACATTTATGAATGCTGAATGATTTCAGTTATTTCACAGCTACAGAAGCCAAAAGTCACATCAAAACACAACAGAAGGTTTTGGATCTGTAAGAAGCTAGTCTTATACACAGGAGCAGTTTGAGAATAAAAACCTGACAAATGTCTGAAATACAACATCTGAACAGTGGAAACAGTGTGGAAACATCAGCATCTCAGAAAGCATATTTCTGTGTGTTTAAAATAACTAATCATTTGTGTGTTTAAACTCTAATAGACACCTAAACACTGATGTTTTGGCTAAAACAAGGTTAAATTTGATCTGTCAGTGAAAATATAATAGACATCAAAGAATAGCCCAAACTAGACTAGTCATCAAATACACATGAATGAATGAATGAATGAATGAATGAATGAATGAATGAATGAATGACTACACGTGTGAAGTCTAATCTTTGTATTGATGACTGGTCTAGATTTGGACTACTGTTAGATCTTCACCAAAAGCTCAAACTTAGCCTTTAGTCAAGCCATCCTTGCTTGGACATCTATGAAACTAAAATGACTTGGTGGGATATGCAGAATAATTGACTAAACCGTTCATTTATTAGAAAATAATGCACACAGAGGTGTACCGGCGACTCCAGAGCATCACAGTTATTTTAGAATAACTCAATGAACTGAAGTCAATTATACTTTAATAAATTAATTGCACTACATTTGAATTAAGCAGTATATTTTTTCAAGAACTATTTTTATTTATTTTGTTTATACACTCTAAAAATATCTATTTGTGCTTGTTCAAACTACTCATTTAAAATAAGCTGAATTAACACAATTCTTGAGATTTCATTGGGACTGTTACGAAAAATGTTCTTCTTATTATGATTTCCTTTCTGTATTGCGCATTGTATGTGCCCTTTTCCTTGTCCCGCCTCCTTGTTGTTTTTGTGTCATCCTATAGGTTCCCATTCTAGCGTGATTTCGCGCTCTGATTGGCTGCTGGTTTTGGAGGCCTGTATAAAAAGGAACATCCGGCAGGGTTCGGAGAGCTCATTCGTGTAGCGACCGTGGTTGGGAGTGGAGCTCCTGGATTTCCCTTACCCCTCCGGCCGACGACAAACATTCAATTGTTACCTTTGTTCATACGTTTAATCTTTTGAGAGTTTTGAGCTTGTAGGGGTGGCCTGCCTATTTATTTGATTACTTTTGACTATGTTTATGATTAGGGAGAAAGGTAAGCTTCTTGTATTTTTCTTTAAATATTTATAGGTAATTTAGTTCATTTACTTTACAGATTCTTTTGTTTGTTATTTTGGCCTGGGGTCACCCTGAAGAGATGCTCACTTAAAAATGACTACTTTTCTACAATAAATCTATTCAATTACTCTCAACTGAGTGTCCGAGTTTGGTTGTCGACCGAAGGGGATCTTTTGTCTTAAGTTTTTGTTTTGTTTGGGAAATCCACCACCCCAACACCTTTGTTTTTTCCGTTTATTATGCCCATGTTGTTTTCCTCTAGACTTGGGGCGTAATAGGGACAACTTAATTTTTTATGTTCAATCCACATAAATGTATTGAAAGTGTGAAGTTAACTTAATGGATTTGTGTTGGGACATCATGAATGAATTGTGTGGAAGCCTGCATTCTTTACAGTGTAATAAAGGAGTTTTTGTGCACCTGAAAGATCCACTGGAGATTGTCTGTGAAACTCTTGTGTCTCCTGTGAGTCTCGTCTCCTGAATCTGCTAACTCATATTCAACACTGTTAACAGATAAAACTACTGTAATAATACATTTAGAGCCAAACACATACAGATATTCATTCATTCATTCGCCTTCAGCATGGTCCCTTATTTATCAGGCGTCACCACAGCAGAATGAACCATTCCAGCATATGTTTTACACAGTGAATACCCTTCCAGCTGCAACCCAGTACTGGGAAACACCCATACAAGCTTCAAGAGTTCACACTTGATGATTGATTATAAAGCTTGTTCGGCATGCTGTCCTGGGAGAGAGCCCTGAGCTCTAAGGATCCTCGAGCCCGGGGCTCCCTCCTGTTTGCAAGGCGAGAGGGGAGTTTGAGCTCAGGTTGATCTCGAGAACTCTCCTGCTGTAGATTCTTCAAAACGAACATGTCTGTGGTATGAAACCTAATGCACTTATAGTGGCCTAGGAATCGTCTGATTAGTGAATAATAAATTGGATAATGCGGGGCAGCTGTGAGCAATCATAAGCACGTGATCCTCTCCAAATTAGTTTCTAAATAAACTTCACTCATTCACAAGACTTCAAAAAGCAGCTGTAGATATTGTAGGAAGAAATATTTGATTTACAGTTTATTATTACACAAAACTTTCAAGCTACGATAGCTATGATTATTTTCCAAATCTGTATTTAGATATATTTACTAAACAGTTTAGGCTATAAACATCTTTTATATTCCACAAGTGAGGAAATGATGATGAAGAATTTGAATTGACTAGTATATATATATATATATATATATATATATATATATATATATATATATATATATATATATATATATATATTCAGGGCTTGACATTAACTTTTTTGATCACCAGTAGATTTGGCTAGTAGATTTCCAACATTACTAGCCACTCGCCATTTTCACTAGCCACAATTTTGTTGTTGGAAAAAAACATTTTATATGCATAAATTTGACTTTGACATGCTAAAATGACATTGACACGCTACAAATGACAGATTTTGTGGAATGTCCACATGCCTCCTAATTCATGTCTCTTTTGTGCATGTTGTGTATAAGCTTGCTCAGTGAGCATGAGCACATGGGTCATGGTTTCATAATGTTGCATTACAATTAGTTTTTATTTCACATGACTTTTCAGAGTATTTACCAAATTTATCTCTGACCACACTAAAAATAAATAAATAATTATTTCTTAGTCACAAATTTAAAAATGTGTCAAAACAAGCAAAACATAGCAGTATACTATACATTTTATTTAACAAAACATTTCTTAAAAAACAAACACTTCACACCAGTTAACTACACATAAATGCCAAGTTTATATCCTATATCCTGTTTAAATAATGGTTAAAGCGAAAGCAACCGGTGCTGCTTACAAAAAGACCAATCTGGAGCTCTTGAAAGCAGCAGGGATGTGGGTGCATGAACAACTTTTTGTCTAGTCTATTGGAAAAGGGAACCGAGCACACCAGTTGCGTTTCCAGGCACGGTTGTTTAAAGCAAGGAAACGGGAGCACGCACGTGTTTTAAACAGTCGCACGCATCACATTAGCTGTTGGCACGAGTGATTATCCTCTCATTCGGTAATCAACCAGCTTTCTTTTGCCCGCACGAACAGGATTATATTTGTCAGTCATGCTGCTTCTCGATTCTAAGATCGCATTTGCACGAATATTGGGCCATCCTTATTGTCGAACCCTGCTTTTAAGAAAACTACAATTTAAAAATGATTTCCAACCAGCCAAAGTGGCTAGTGGAGGTGTCTGTCTAACCCACCACAGCTGAAATCTACCCGCATTTGGCCCTATATATTTTTTTATGTAATATATATTTATTTTTTATTATTACTTTTTTTGACAGAATATATATAATTATGATTTATTGAAAATACTCTGAGTAAGAAACTTGGTCTGCCACCAGGTGTCTGTAAAAGTTTTAATGAGCCACCAAAGTCATTCAGGACTGACTCTCTTTACTGAATTGTTGGTTCACAATAACATGTTGAAACAGTTCATGTGTGAGCACTAATGTAAAACATGAAATACCTGTTGGCAGATGATGGTGTTTTCTCTCTGAGGTCTGGTGGATAATCTTTAGAGCAGTCACTCTTCAGAGACACAGAGCTGGACACACATGATCCTGATCTCCCACTGAAGACACAAACACACCAGAGGAATAAACTGCAGGAGAAACTTCAGTCTCCTTTACAAGAGTTTATCAGCCAAATATGAGTTTGTGTAGTTTAATTCAGCACAAACTAATAGTTGACTGAAGGTCTGTCTGATCAGGTCTGCTACACAGGAATCATGGGTAAACAGACGAGAGATGTGCTGCTTTCTCATTCTGCACAATCTCTGCTTCACTGAAAACACATTTGACCCTAAAACCTTGTGATGGAACCTGTAGAGTAAAAACTCACTACAGAGACCAGATGAGGAGATATAAAACACAAAACATTATTGTGTATCTATAGAAATTAATATCATCTCTGAGTCTGAGAAACAAAAATACTTTATAATTCCCTTTACTGAACTATACACTGTACGTCTCTCCTCTATAAGCACAAGCTGAAACTGTTCTGTGGTCAGCTTTAACTCTGATGTTGTCCAGGACTTTAAACAGCACACATAATATTCAGCTCTGGTAAATATGAGCCCAGATCAAGCTGTCTGTAAGCTAGAATGATCTAAACACATTTCCTGAAGGTGTAAACTGAAGCTTTGTCCATCATTTGATCAGGCAATAGCAACACAAATAAGTGCATTGTTGTTGGTCTTTGTTCTTCAGAGAAAGTGTTGAAATAATGGTGTAAAAACAGAGTCAATACCTGTGTTTCTCTGAGAGAGAGTCCTTTACTCGCTCCTCTGCCATACTGCAGCTAAAACACCAATGCAGACATTAGCAGAGCTTTGAGGAAACAATCAGCCGCTGACCATCACCTGGAGATGACAATATACTGACATTAAGAACATCACACTTTATAGCAATCAATGCTGACTTCACAAACAAGCACTTACTGAAACAGAGCCAATAGACAAACTGAGTTTGAGTCATCTCACAGCATTCACAGCAGATGAATTTCCTCTACTGGAGATATATGTATAGAAAATGATGAACATTAATGCAGTAGGTGTAACCCCTCATCTGACACCTCAGATTTTATTCTATTACATAGAGTTTGTCAAGGTTCAAAGATTCAAGGTTCATGTTGTAAGATCAAGAAAATAACAACAAGACCATTTGCTCAAAGATAAATCTAAGAGTTGGAGATGAACACCCCACCATATAAAAGTACACTGCAGTGTGTGAGTGTGAGGCAGGAGCTCAGAGACTCAAACACAGCACTGGCTCTGGGTTTTCTGGTTAAAGGAACCGAAAGACACTTTCACAGCTTAAATACTCCACATTTTAAAAGCTCCACAAAGACCTTTATCTGCTCATATGTTAACCTAAAAGCCAAAAAGTGAATCCTGACAAAGATCTTACCAAAGCCAAAACTCATTCCCATAATACAAGTGACTACTGTGACATTAAGACCCCTTTACCAATCACACCGAGACATTTAAAATGATGCCAAACATGACAAGATAGAAGTTATAAATGAACATTGACGTGTGGGAGTTTAACTATGTATTATTTAACTTAATCATATAATCCCAGCCTCAGGATCAGACATTTAAATCACACTCACACACATCTAAAACCCCTTCATCATCTCCACTAATAAGCGTAATGGTAGAAGTGTTAAACTTACCTGCAGAAGTACAGACGCTCTTGAGCAGCAGGAACACAATCTGAGCTCTTTGACTCTTTCACTTCACTATCACACCTGTGTGATCTACAGGGAGATCCTGAAATACTATTGACATGAATATTCAGGAGATTCTCCCAGCTCTGTCCTCGAGACAACACACAAACCACTGAAGCTGAAAATATCTCTGCAGCTTCTCAGACCGTAAGTTGGTTAATGAATTATTTCAAGAAGGAAATAAAGGTTTAATGAGAGGTCTAAAGTTCAGCAGCTCACAGTGAGTAGATAACGTTATCATATGAGCGGTGTGTTTGGCCTGATCCATTACAGGCATTCAGATAAAGCACAGCAGAAAGTAGAGCTGTTTTCCACTATATTGATTACCCACAGAGCAAAGTCTCTCAGACAGTAAAATAAACAGAATTCAAGTTGATCTGTTTATGGTTTAATAAACCGCTGCATTCAGTTCAAGTGTAAAGTCCATCATTGGTTGTGTGTGTTTGGGATTTCTGAAAACAGAAGGATATTGAATTATCTTTAAAACATGCATTTATATCAGACGTTATATGTATGTAAGCCTTTTTCCTTTTACCTCTGGATGAAAAGAGCCTGATAAAAGGGCC
>LR812522.1:40885612-40953112 GCA_903798195.1 Danio kyathit
GGCCCAAAACCCTACAGACTCCACAGGGTTACCTTTATCTTCATCACTGTTATTGATTGATTTATTTAGACAGGATTGCCAGAACATTTGACAAATTCTTAAATATATCCTTCCAATAAACTAATTCAACTATAAACAAAAATATGAACATATAAAATATGAGTACAGAATTTATAGGCAACTCATTTAAATGATCTTTAAGTACAATGATGAACAGTTTTACAGTCATATTTCTGTAGATTAGAAAAAGACTTTGAAAATTCAACAGTTTGTTTTTTACACAGTAATGCTGTTAAATATATTTGCCTAAACACATACATTTGCATAGATATGAATAACATCACACCCATAGATTCTGCCATCTGCCAACACACTGAGTGGGGAAAGGGGCTTCCATATTTGTTAAGCCAATATTTATCTATCTTTCTGTAGTTATTGCTGAGTGGAAAAGCATTTACCTCAGTGTCTCCAGTTTACAGCCTGGACTCTTCAGTCCATCAGAGAGAAGCTTCACTCCTGAATCCTGCAGGTCATTGTTACTCAGGTCCAGCTCTCTCAGGACACAGTTTGAGGATTGTAGAACCGAAGACAAACTCTCACAGGACTGAGCAGTGAGATTACAGCACTGTAGCCTGTGTAGAGGAAAAATACAATATTGATATCGTTTACTCATAAAAACAACGTGTACACCAGCTTTTACCCTTATGTTTGTATGTACTAACAGTAGTGTTGTACGATATATCAATACTATAAGTATAGTGATACCCTGGCTCTCAAAACAATACAATTCAGAATGTTTTTAGTACCTGTACTTTTCGGTGACAGCTGTAGTTGCGAGTGCTCGTCAATAGGGGCAGTGTGGGAGCCGTGCGCTTCTTTTACGACAGGGGTGTCAAACTCGTGGCCCGATACTCACCGGACGATAGTTTGTGGCCCCTGCCTAAATTTTAAAGTTTAATGTTTGTGCGGCCCATGAGCTTGATATGTATAGCACTTTACAGTTTTGTTTATGGAGCTGAATGAACCCACCAATCACTGTGGGATATATGGCTCTCGGGGGCGGGACATCAGCTGGGCTTGACGCAGGCAGAGAAACATTTCCCATTGAGTTAAAGTTACAGCAGCGCTGCCATGGAGTGTTTTCTTCCGTGCCTGCTGGCTGCCTCTTTCTATTGGGCACACGCGGACATTCGTCCCAGCTCACTTCATTCACAACATTTAAAAAACGTTTTGTAGGTTGCTGCCCAGCGGGACATTATAAATATATAAATGTATAGAAATCAGTGCTTAATTTGAGTAGGTTCTTGCCAGATCCTGTTTCGGGAAATGTCAGATATTTGTATTAGAGCTGCAACAACAAATCGATTAAATTGATAAAAATCGATTACTAAAAGTGTTGGCAAAGAATTTCATTATTGATTCGTTGTTTCGTGCGGCACGGGAACGTTTGATTATTAAAAAAACACTTCAGTTCAGCACAGAGCGGAGTGAACACGTCTCTCTCGCACACTGATACAGAGTTCAGAGCCTCATAGACAGGGATAAGGAGGAAGGAAGTTCAACAGCAGGTGCGTTGGCTGGCGCTGAGCCAGAGAAAGACGTGTCATATCACAATTATGCAGCGTTTTAACCTCCTAATGCTTATTTTATGTTTTAGTTAAACATTTACATGCTTACATGTAAATACAAACAAGTACTAGTAAAACAGTACATTTAGAGTTTGTGAAACACAAGGAAGTCTATGGAAGTCTAACAATCCATTCAAATATAATTTGCTGATGTGTTTTACTCATATCAGACACACACAGTGAAAGTAACTATAAAGTTGAATCTATTCTTCTCTAAGTTCACTAAGCTTGAGTTTAACTGTACTGACACTATGCAGCTGTGGTGATGAATTACAGTGATTTTACCGTCTTTACTTCATTCCTTGATGTAGTAACCAGCAATATGGATGCCATCTTTACTAACACACTAAATACTGTGGCACCCATCAAATTAAAAAAGGCTAGAGAGAATAAAACTACACCATGGTACAATAGTCATACTCGCGCTCTCAAAACAGCAACCCGTGCTCTGGAACGTAAATGGAAAAAAACTAATTTAGAGGTTTTTAGAATTGCGTACAAAGACAGTATGTCCAGCTATAGAAGGGCTCTTAAATCTGCCAGGGCCGAGCACCTCCGCAAACTGATTGAAAATAATCATAACAATCCTAGATTTTTATTTAGCACCATTGCAAAATTAACAAATAATCGATCATCTTTAGAACAAAATGTCCCACCGCAAATCAGTAGTGATGACTTCATGAATTTTTTCAGTGATAAAATAGAAGGCTTTAGACAGAAAATACAAAATGTTAAACTTTCTGCACCACCTCATACTCCAGATCCAGAAAATTTTTCACTGAATCAAAATAACCTACAACGCTTCAAAATCATAGAACAAGAAGAGCTAGATAAAGTTATAAATAGTTCTAAATCAGCTACATGTATGTTAGATCCAATTCCAACAAAATTACTGAAAGAATTGCTACCTGTTATAGGAGAACCTCTCCTTAATGTTATCAACTCTTCTTTATCTTTAGGCCATGTTCCAAATCCTTACAAGCTAGGTGTTATTAAGCCTATTATTAAGAAGCCACAACTGGACCCGAGTAACTTAGCTAATTATAGACCTATTTCAAATCTTCCGTTTATGTCTAAAATACTAGAAAAAGTTGTTTCTACCCAATTATGCTCCTTTCTGCAGACAAACAATATTTTTGAAGTGTTTCAGTCAGGTTTCAGGCCTCATCAGAGTACAGAAACTGCATTAGTAAAAATAACCAACGATTTACTCTTAGCTGCTGACCAAGGGTGCATCTCACTATTAGTTTTACTCGATCTTAGCGCCGCATTTGACACCATTGACCACAATATTCTCATTAACCGCTTAAATTCTACAGGTGTCCAAGGTCAGGCCCTTCAATGGTTTAGGTCATACTTAGCTGATCGCTACCAGTTTGTGAATATTAATGGACAGCTTTCACAAGTCAGGCCAGTAAAGTACGGGGTCCCTCAAGGATCAGTTTTAGGCCCTTTGCTGTTTACAATATACATGCTTCCCCTGGGAGACATTATTAGAAAACACAGGATCAGCTTTCACTGCTATGCAGACGATACTCAATTATACATTTCAACTAAACCTGATGAGATGTCTGAACTGTCTAAGCTAACTGAGTGTATTAAAGATGTTAAAGACTGGATGACCAACAATTTTCTTCTCTTAAACTCAGACAAAACAGAATTATTACTTATCGGGCCTAAATCCTGTACACAGCAGTTCTCACAACTCGACCTGCAACTAGAGGGATACAAAGTTAGCGTTAGCTCTACTATAAAAGATCTAGGTGTGATATTAGACAGCAATTTAACTTTTGAAAATCATATAGCCCATGTCACAAAAACTGCCTTCTTTCATCTAAGAAATATCGCTAAATTGCGAAGTATGCTATCTATATCAGACGCAGAAAAGCTAGTCCATGCTTTCATGACTTCTAGGCTAGACTACTGTAATGCTCTGTTTGCTGGCTGCCCAGCATCCTCTATTAACAAACTTCAGCTAGTGCAAAATGCAGCTGCCAGAGTTCTTACCAGATCTAGAAAATATGATCATATCACCCCAATTTTATCCTCCTTACACTGGCTGCCTGTTAAGTTTCGTATTGAATTTAAAATATTACTCCTTACCTATAAAGCTTTAAATAATCTAGCTCCTGTTTATCTAACCAACCTCCTGTCTCGCTACAATCCAACCCGCTCTTTAAGATCTCAAAACTCAGGGCTTCTGGTAGTACCTAGAATATCAAAGTCGAGTAAAGGAGGTCGAGCCTTCTCATTTATGGCCCCTAAACTCTGGAATAACCTACCTGATAATGTCCGAGGCTCAGACACACTCTCGCTCTTCAAAACTAGATTAAAGACCTATCTTTTTAGCAAAGCGTACACTCAGTGTAGCACAGAGCGGTATGACGCATGATGTGCCCCACACAGGATTTTGCTTCTTGTTTATATACACTATGAACAGCAGCTATGCTAATTATTCTCCTTATTCTGTATTTCCACCTGGGGGTACTCATCCCGAGGCCCTCAGACTATGCAGTGCCACTGATGCGATCCAAGACCAGTGACGAGATGATCCTAAGGTTTTCTGGACTAGGCCGTATCCTGAGCAGCTGCTGTGGTGGTCATCGTGGAGTGAGAGCCTGAGACTGACCCCTGTGACGCTCCAAGGACAGACGAGTCTTCGCTGAGGTCCAGCTTCATGCTCCTAGACTGCAGCTCTGCACAAGACGTTTGGCCACAGGAGAAATGGTCGTGCCCAACTGAGCCTGGTTTCTCTCAAGGTTTTTTAAATCTTCACTTTCGCCAATCGGTGAAGTTTTTTACTCCCCGCTGTCGCCACTGGCTTGCATGGTTCGGGATCTGTAGAGCTGCGCATCGATGGATTTGCTCTTCAGTGTTTGGACTCTCAGTAGTGATTATTAACCCACACTGAACTGAGCTAAACTGAACTGAACTGACACTGTTTCAATTCACTATAATCTTCCTTGTGAAGCTGCTTTGACACAATCTACATTGTATAAGCGTTATACAAATAAAGATGAATTGAATTGAATTGAATTCAGTGGGTGGAAAAAGCACACTCCTACGTCACGTTGTGGTGGGTCTCAGATTTGCAGGGATTTGGTTCCTATTTTAATGCCAGGAAATTTAAAATAAGAGACTGACTTATTGTGTTTCTATCACTCCAGTATGACTGTGGACACACTATACTACACACAGATCTGTCCAAACTGCTTACAAAAGAGGATTTCCATCATAGGTGCCCTTTAAAGGGATAGTTCACCCCAACATTTACTCAGCCTCCAGTGGTTCCAAACTTTTATGAGCTTCTTTATTCTGTTGAACACAAAAGATTTATTAAGATGAAAACCATTAGCCATTGACCTTCATAAGAGGACAAATAAATGCTATGTAAGTCAATGGTTACAGGTTTCCAGCTTTCTTCAAATTATTTTATTTCATGTTCAACTTTGAGAAAGGTTTATAACCTCTTGAGGGTGAGTAAATGAGTAAATTTACACTGTTGGGTAAACTATCCCTTAAACAACCACTGCCAATACATTAATCTGAATATTATTAAAAACAATCTGAAATATTAAATAATAAACAATTATTCACAGTATTTTGAAGTGCCGACAATATAAATATTGTGCCTGTTCATTAACATGATATATTGTATTATTTAATATCAGCAAATGTCTATTTCTTATAAAGCACTTTGACTTACAGAGCTCTTTTGGAGGTTTTGATGACTGCTGATAGTCTGATGAGACACTCGTCTGATCTCTGGAATTTCTGAAGCTCAAACTCCTCCAGCTCCTCCTCTGAGGTCAACAACACAAAGACCAGAGCAGACCACTGGGCAGGTGAAAGGTCAGCAGATGACAGACTTCCTCTACTAAGGTGAGATTGAATCTCTTTCAGCAGAGTTTGGTCGTTCAGTTCATTCAGACAGTAGAACAGATTGATGGATCTCTCTGGAGACAGATTCCCTTCAAGTTTCTGCTTGATGTGTGCAATTACTTCCTCTTTGCTCTGGTCACCGTCATCCTGCTGTGTCAACAGACCACGTAAGAGTTGTCGATTGGACTGGAGTGACAGACCGAGAAGGAAGCGAAGATAAAGGTCCAGATGTCCATTCTCACTTTCCAGAGCCTTGTCCACTGCAGTCTTCAGCAAATCAATCATGCCTTTATTTTTGCTAATCTGTATAAAAAACAATCCATGCTTCTTGCTCTTGTCTAGAATCAGATGTTGATAAAGAGCTGCAATGAACTCCTGAATGCTCAAGTGAAGAAAGCAGTACATGGTACCAAGAATGATTCCCGTCTCCTCCTTAAAGATCTGGGTACACATGCCTGAGTACACCAATGCCTTATAGACATCATTGCCACAGTCTTTCAGATCGCTCTCATAGAAGATCACATTGTTTCTTTCCAGCTGCTGGAAGGCCAGTTTCCCCAGTGAAAGGATGAGGTTTTGATCCCAGGAGACATCTGCTGTGTTTTCTCCATCGTACTTTCGTCTGCTCTGCTGGATCTGAAAGCGGAGAAAGTGTGTGTACATCTGTGTCAGAGTCTTGGGAGATTCCTGCAGTGTTTCAGCACAGGCCGTGTGTTTCAGTTTCAAAATGTTCTGAAGAACAGTGGCTGAAATCCAGCAGAAGACTGGGATGTGGCACATAATAAAGAGACTCTTTGACTGTTTAATGTGATCAATGATTTCTCTGGCCTGATTCTGATCTGTGAGTCTCTTTCTGAAGTACTCCTCCTTTTGGCCATCATTGAATCCTCGTATCTCTGTCAGCCGGTCGATCCAGTCAGCAGGAATCTTACTGGCAGCTGCTGGTCTGCTGGTGATCCAGATGAGAGCAGAAGGAAGCAGATTTCCCTTGATGAGGTTCGTCAGGAGAACATCCAGAGAGACTTTTGAAGATACATCACAACACGTCTCATTACCAGCAAAGTTCAGAGGAAGACGACATTCATCCAATCCATCAAGGATGAACAGGACTTTGAATCGTGTGCTTCTTGTAAGGTTCAGTCCTTTAGTCTCTGGGAAAAACTGAGTTATGAGGTCTTTTAAACTTTGTCTTTCTTTCTCCTTTAAGTTCATCTCTCTGAATGGAAGAGGAAATATGAAGCTGATGTCTTGATTTTCTTTTCCTTCAGCCCAATCCAGAACAAACTTTTGCACAGAGACTGATTTCCCGATGCCAGCAACTCCTTTTGTCAGGACAGTTCTGATCTGCTCGTCTTGTTCAGGTGCTTCAAACAAATGTTTGCATTCAACCTGTATCTCTAGTGACTGATGACGTCTGGAAGCAGCTTCAATCTGTCTGATCTCATGTTCAGTGTTGACCTGTTCACTCGCACCCTGAGTGATATAGAGATCTGTGTAGATGTTATTCAGAAGTGTGGAGTCTCCTTGCTGAGCAATTCCTTCAAACACACTTTGATATTTCTTCTTCAGGCTACATTTAAGTGGATAAATGAAGAACAGCTCACCTAAACACAGCAGCAAAGACACAGAGAGTTTTAGTCTTGACTTATTTGTAAGTGACAGTCTGACAGATCACCATGAGCAGGTCCAGACAGAATTTTCTGACATTTTTTGTTTTTTTCTGTGGAGAATTTTGTAAATAATATGCAGATTACTGTGGAATGGTTTTGGGAATATCATAACTGTGGGAGTTTCATAACTAAAAACTTAATATATGAAATAAGAAATAATGCCTTTCTAACTTCTAATAATATTATGTCATGTTTACTATACAAATCCAAGTAGATCCACTTAATTCTCCTATATAACATATCTACTAAAGTACAGAAAATATGACTTTACAAACTGTACAGTAAATAAATCATATGAACATTTTCATATTAGTCAACAAAATTCCTGAAATATTCCGTGCAATCAATACAAGCCTGTTTTGAATGCACGGACTGGAGTTTTTTTGAAGCTGCAGCCATCGACCTGGAGAGCTCACAGAGACTGTAACATCATACATCAGTTTCTGTGAGGAGTTATCCATCCCTACCAGGACCTACTTATCATTTAACAATGGTAAACCATGGTTCACACCAAAACTTCGCACGCACGCAAAAGAGGATGCCTACAGGAGTGAGGACAGAATTTGGTACATTCAAGCCAGAAACACACTGACAAAGGAGATTGGTGTGGCTAAGAAGAGGTATGCCAAAAAGCTGCAAAACCAGTTTTATTCCAACGACCCTGGATCAGTGTGGAAAGGCCTGAAAGACATCACCAACTACAAGACACCATCCCCCAGTATCGACAGCAACAAACATCTTGCAAACGAGCTGAATGTTCTACTGTAGATTTGACACCTCTGACCAGACACCTCACACCCGCCCGGACCATCTCCCTACACAGTCATCAACACGTCCACCCATCTCCCTCTCCCCCCCCTGCATTTTCGATCAGTGAGGATAATGTGCATCAGATCTTCAGGAAACAGAAGAGAGGGAAAGCACCAGGCCCAGACGGTGTTTCACCAGCCTGTCTGAGAACCTGCGCTGACCAGCTGGCTCCCATTTTCACACATATCTTCAACAGATCACTGGAAGAGCTCCAAGTTCCATCCTGCTTCAAATGCTCTACCATCATCCCAATACCAAAGAAACCAAAGATCACAGGACTCAATGACTACAGACCTGTTGCCTTAACATCTGTGGCTATGAAGTCATTCGAAAGACTGGTGCTAGCATATCTGGAGGACATCACTGGACCTTTGCTGGACCCCCTGAAGTTTGCCTATAGAGCAAACCAGTCTGTGGATGATGCAGTCAACATGGGACTGCATTATATCATAACATCTGGACAAACCAGGGAACTACGCAATGATACTGTTTGCGGACTTCAGTTCTGCCTTTAACACCATCATCCCATCACTGCTCGAGAACAAACTGACCCAGCTGTCTGTCCCTAGCTCTGTCCGTCAATGGATCACCAGCTTTCTGACAGATAGACAACAGCTTGTCAGAATGGGCAAAATCACATCCGAAAGCCGCACCATCAGCACTGGTGCACCCCAGGGATGCATTCTCTCCCCAGTGCTATTCTCCCTGTACACCAAAGACTGCACTGCAAAAGACCCCTCCATTAAGCTCTTGATGTTTGCGGACGACACTACTGTTATCGGCCTCATCCGGTACGGTGACGAGTCTGTATACAGACACGAGGTGGAGCGACTGGCTTTATGGTGCAGATACAACAACCTGGAGCTGAACATGCTCAAAACAGGATCTCAGGATCTGAAGTGGGATATTCACATAGACTCTATTGTGAAGAAGCCCAGCAGAGAGTGTACTTCCTTCGTCAGCTGAGGAAGTTCAACCTGCCACAGGAGCTGCTCGTACAGTTCTGCTCAGCTGTCATCCAATCCATCCTCTGCACTTCAATCACCATCTGGTTCAGCTCAGCTGCCAAAACTGACCTACTTAGACTACAGCGAATAGTCCGGACTGCTGAACAAATCACTGGCACTACCCTTCCTACACTTCAAGAACTGAACTCTTCCAGCGTGAGTAAAAGGGCTCGCAAAATCACTCTTGACACCTCGCACCCAGCACACTACCTGTTCGAACTGTTACCGTCTGGTCAGCGCTACAGAGCACAGAGCATAAAAACAGCCAGACACAGGAAAAGTTTCTTTCCTCAGGCCATCTACCTCATGAACAGTTAAATATTCCCCTACTGTGCAATAAACGAGCAATACTTTCTCATACACACTTGTACACAGCACCTTATAACAATATACAATGCAATACTTTCTCCATTCGCATTGGTACACAGAACCTTATAACTAGGCCCACATGGAATCTGTGCGCGCAGAATTCCGCAGATTTTTAGCCCATCATTAATTCTGTTTATGTACTTGAGTAAATATGTGTAAATTTATATTTATTCAATTTTTAAATTAATTCCAGTAATATTATTGACTAATATGAAAATGTTCATCTGATTTATGTACAATGCAGTTTGTACAGTAATATTTTCTGTCTTTTAGTAGATATATTATATAAGAGACTTGCTTTGTTTACCAAATAAACTGGATCTAATTGGATTTGCATCTTAAACATTAATTAAGTTAAAAAGACATTATTTTTATTTCACATATTAAGGTTTTAGTTTTGAGACTCCCAAAATAATTCTGCAGAAATCCACAGATTTTTACCAAAATTCTCCGCAGAAATAGCAAAAAACGTCAGTAGATTCCGTCTGGCCCTACTTATAACCTGTATATTTACAACATATCTGTACATATAATTCAACATCCAGATATTTTTGACTAACTGCATCTCTGTTTAATGTTTGATGTTTATCGCCATTTTCTTTTCTTATATTTAATTTTGTGTTGTCACTTAATGTACACTAGAAGCTTCTGTAGCCAAAACAAATTCCTTGTGTGTGTGAAGCACACTTGGCATTAAAACGGATTCTGATTCAGAAATTAATTAAAAAACTGAATGAATATAAATTTCCACACATTTACACAAGTAAATCAATAGACTCAATGATGGGCTAAACATCTGTGGAAATCTGCAGATTTGGTGTGGGCCTATCCATCAGTCTCTTACCCTGGAGAGTATCAGCAGCTTGATCTTGCTTCATCTCTCTCAGGAAGAAGAGTGTGAGATCAAGAGCTGCTTCTGTGATTCTGCTTCTGTTCTCATTAAAGTCCTTCACAAACTCTTGTCTGTTTTCTTCTTGTAAGATTTTCTTAAACTTCTCCAGTTCATTCTTCAGAAATCTGATCATTTTGCTCTCAAGATTCTACGATTGAAGAAAAGAGAAGAACAACATTTAACCAAAACATTCATTTGCATGCAGTTGTTCATGCACAAACTACTGAACAATTAAAAATACATTATAATACATTATACTACGGACTGTGCTTTATTTTATTGGCTGATCAACAATCTAGGGTGTGCAGTTATTTTCAGATGAAGTAGATTCAGACAGGCATTGGGCACATTTATGAATGCTGAATGATTTCAGTTATTTCACAGCTACAGAAGCCAAAAGTCACATCAAAACACAACAGAAGGTTTTGGATCTGTAAGAAGCTAGTCTTAAACACAGGAGCAGATTCAGAATAAAAACCTGACAAATGTCTGAAATACAACATCTGAACAGTGGAAACGGTGTGGAAACATCAGCATCTCAGAAAGCATATTTCTGTGTGTTTAAAATAACTAATCATTTGTGTGTTTAAACTCTAATAGACACCTAAACACTGATGTTTTGGCTAAAACAAGGCTAAATTTGATCTGTCAGTAAAAATATAATAGACATCAAAGAATAGCCCAAACTAGACTAGTCATCAAATACACATGAATGAATGAATGAATGAATGAATGAATGAATGAATGAATGACTACACATGTGAAGTCTAATCTTTGTATTGATGACTGGTCTAGATTTGGACTACTGTTAGATCTTCACCAAAAGCTCAAACTTAGCCTTTAGTCAAGCCATCCTTGTTTGCACATTTATGAAACTAAAATGACTTGGTGGGATATGCAGCATAATTGACTAAACCATTCATTTATTAGAAAATAATGCACACAGAGGTGTACCGGCGACTCCAGAGCATCACAGTTATTTTAGAATAACTCAATGAACTGAAGTCAATTATACTTTAATAAATTAATTGCACTACATTTGAATTAAGCAGTATATTTTTTCAAGAACTATGTTTATTTCTTTTGTTTATACACTCTAAAAATATCTATTTGTGCTTGTTCAAACTACTCATTTAATATAAGCTGAATTAACACAATTCTTGAGGTTTCATTGGGACAACTTAGTTTTTTATGTTCAATCCACATAAATGTGTTAAAAGTGTGAAGTTAACTTAATCGATTTGTGTTGGGACAACATGAATTAAGGCCCAATCCCAATTCTACCCCTTATAGCCCTTCCCCTTACCCCTCGTTTTGCGCGTGCCCGCCAAGGGGTAGGGGTGTCCCAATTCTCTTTAGCTTGAAGGCGTAGGGCTAAGGGCAAGGGGTATACACCCCTTCGAACGAAGATTTTTCAGGAGCACACTTGAAAGGGAGGGGTAAGAATATTACCCAGAATACACCTGCCACAACGGCAGTATAGCTGAACCCGGAAGTAAGGAGTTACAAAATTAGTATTTTTTGTCAATATTACGAATTTTTACAACAAACAAACACATGTTTTATTATATTAATAACCGCGTTCATGTTTTACCGTCATGCTTTTTTAAAAAAACCGCAAGAAAAAAAAACGCTAAATTTCGCGATCTATAATCCCTAATAATAACTCCTGTACAGCAGTCCTACAACATTCTGTCACTCGATAACACTCGAATACCCTGTCAGAGCAGTCTAGTGGCTGAAAATGAGCTTTTTACAGTGTCTGCTATAATTTTAATGTTGTTTTCGTGTGTTTACATAGATGAATATGGCCACTGTGTAAATACACAGTACAGTTACGATCTTATTGCCACATTAGATCGTTATGATAACATAATATATGCCTTCAGTGATTTCCTGAAGATAAACACCACAAAATAACACAACTGGAATAACTACAGCAGTCGCCATCGTCTGATCTCATATGAAGCAAGAGATCGTGATGACATATGATGACGTGTGCAGGTGTTGAAGTGCTGTCCCAATTCTTAGGGGTAAGTTTTGAAGCCCTTCCCCTTAACCCTCGGTTGTAAGGGCCAAGGGGAAGGGGAAGGGGTAGGGGTACAAAAATAGAATTGGGATTGGGCCTAATTGTGTGGAAGCCTGCATTCTTTACAGTGTAATAAAGGAGTTTTTGTGCACCTGAAAGATCCACTGGAGATTGTCTGTGAAACTCTTGTGTCTCCTGTGAGTCTCGTCTCCTGAATCTGCTAACTCATATTCAACACTGTTAACAGATAAAACTACTGTAATAATACATTTAGAGGCAAACAAACACAGAAATATTTTACAAACACTGACAATAACACATGTAGTGCTCATAATAAGGAGACAGTGGACAGATTTGTTACTTGAGTTTTCTGTTACATGTTCAATTTAGCTGAGAAATCACAGACAATTGTCACTGTCATTACAAAGACCTGTCGATCACAAAGTCATTATTAGAAAGTAGCTTTGAAAGAAATATTTGATTTACAGTTCATTATTACACAAACTTTTAGCTACAATACAACACAGCTACATTTACTTTCAGAAGCTTCACCTTTATTTAGAGATATTTACAAAACAGTTTGGTTATAAACTTCTTCAAAACATCTGTCATGTTCCACAAATGAAAGAATTGACAGAAATCTGATATTAATATTTACTGAAAGATCCTCTGAATGAGAAACTAGGAGTCTGTAAATGTCCTAATGAATCACCAAAGTCATTTGATTCATTCACACAACTGATTCATTCAGGAATGACTCTCTTTACTGAATTGTTGGTTCACACAAAACTGTTGATGTGAGCAATAATGTAAAACACTAAATACCTTTGGGCAGATGATGGTGTTTCCTCACTGAAGTCTAGTGGATTCCACTCTTTTGACCAGTCACTCTTCAGAGACACAGAGCTGAACACACATGATCCTGATCTCACACTGAAGACACAAACACACCAGAGGAATAAACTGCAGGAGAAACCTCAGTCTCCTTTACAAGAGTTTATCAGCCAAATATGAGTTTGTTCAGTTTAATTCAGCACAAACTAATAGTTGACTGAAGGTCTGTCTGATCATGTCTGCTGAAACTGTTCTGTGGTCAGCTTTAACTCTGATGTTGTCCAGGACTTTAAACAGCACACATGACACATATTCAGCTCTGGTAAATATGAGCCCAGATCAAGCTGTCTGTACGCTAGAATGATCTAAACACATTTCCTGAAGGTGTAAACTGAAGCTTTGTCCATCATTTGATCAGGCAATAGCAACACAAATAAGTGCATTGTTGTTGGTCTTTGTTCTTCAGAGAAAGTGTTGAAATAATGGTGTAAAAACAGAGTCAATACCTGTGTTTCTCTGAGAGAGAGTCCTTTACTCGCTCCTCTGCCATACTGCAGCTAAAACACCAATGCAGACATTAGCAGAGCTTTGAGGAAACAATCAGCCGCTGACCATCACCTGGAGATGACAATATACTGACATTAAGAACATCACACTTTATAGCAATCAATGCTGACTTCACAAACAAGCACTTACTGAAACAGAGCCAATAGACAAACTGAGTTTGAGTCATCTCACAGCAGATCAATATATATAATGATGAACATTAATGCAGTAGGTTTAACCCCTGATCTGACACCTCAGATGCTTCAGATCTGATCATCTGATATCTGTCTGTCACAATAACTTCCACTTTAGACAACTATTTACTTATTAATTAATTTATTTATTTGCTTAGTTAGTAGTTAGTTAGTACTAAAACGTTACCAGTTAGTTGCAGTTTAAGGATCATCCGCATTCTTCCTGTTTCCGGTGTTACACCAAATTCTGCGACCATCGTATTCTGTGACTCTAGTAGGCGCTGTTCTCACTGTTTGGCTTTAACTCACTCCCACTGGCGGATTAAATACGCAAACAGCGTACATGCTCTCACGTGAACGCGCTCGGCGCCCGTGCACATTATATGTGCCCGTCGATATATTTCATCGTTCTCTGTTTACTATTATTATTTTTCTTGTCTTTGATTTATAAATGTTAAATTCACATCTATTTAACAGCCAATCCAAGGAAGCATTTTACTATAATATGACCAGTACAGCGAGCTTTTATATTCATTTTAGGTTATTAAAACACACACACACACACACACACACACACACACGCACCTATCTATCTATCTATAAGTAATTAGTCTAGTACTTTTTAGCCTGATTTTCCCCATGTAAGCAGTTAAATGTTTCCCTAAATATGTTTATACAATTTCTTAATTAGTTTTTTAAATTAAAAAGCAAAAGTATTAAAGTGACTGTAGAATGTGTTGTTAGAATGTAGGCACACAAATTAAAATAAGTAAAGTCCATACTTTACAGTTTTTCTCAGCCACTTTGGTGCAATTCTCACAACACTATTTACATTTGCACAACAGTTAATGCATTTCTCAAAATAATCAGTCATTTGGGCACATCATAGTAGCAGTTTCTCATTCCTTTCAACAAACTGCAAATGCTTTTGGACATGCATCAATTGCTTTCATGCAACTCTCTGCTGTTTTATAACATTATCATTTGCTTATGTCATGTCAGTCAAAATTAACTAAACTTGTGGATGCTGAATAGTCATTCCATATAAAACTAATAGTCCTCATTTCATTACTTGAGTCATTACATACACAAATGTTGAACTAGTTGTCAAAATCTGTCAAGCTCATTTTATTTAAAAACTTTAAATCTTTTTTTTCTGAAAATGTCTTCTAAATTGAACAATTTGATGAATGATTTACAGAGCTGTGTATGTTGTAGGTTCAGTTCCAATATGTACTGCAGTATTGTTTACAGTTGTGCACAGCTCTACCCAAAGGAAGTGTATGTTTGTTGTAAATAAGGGTGTGTTTATTTTTTTGCACAATGCTGTGAATAAATTAGAATTGCAAAGAGCAAATGCAGTAAACATGTGAAACACACATATTTAGCGTCTTTTACTCAGATACCTCACTAAATGCAGTGATGTCTAACTTTACTGTAGTTTTCAAATGGCTGTGCTAATAGTATATAGTGCTGTCTGGAGCATTTTCAGGACATGTCACCAAAATCTTACTTTATTGCTTTGGAAATAATGTACAGAGTAAAGTGTCCTAATGAAAACATGACAAAGCCATTTGACTATCTTGTTCATAAACAATGGTGGCAGGACTTTTCATCTTGATGACACTGACACTTTCATTGACATCAATACTTGCTTTTGAGGAATGAGCTCTCCATTTTGAGCAAGTGACACGCTTTTGCAGGTTATCCACTAGGTTTTGCAGTTTGCACTAATTGTTTTGAGAAAAGCATGAACTGTTGTGCAAATGTAAATAGTGTTGTGAGAAATGCACTAAAGCCACTGAGAAAAACTGTCATTTACAATGAAATGTTGTTTTTGTTCATGTGTATATTTTCAAAAAGGTTCAATCCAAGATAACATAAAGACAGGGTATGGAATTAACATGCTGCACAGTTGTAGGGCTCCGTGGGGTCAGGCTCAAACACATTACATGTGATACCACCGGTCACATGTGTCACTAAATCTGTGACGAAGCAATAAGTGTTTTGAGATTGCCATCTTATTTTAAAAGAAGGTTCTTACCCAAGAACAAGGTAATGGTTTTCTGTACGTTTCTCCTTTCTTTCCTCCTTCCACTTCTATATTATTTACCCCACAATAGTGGCACAGCTCACTAAGGTCATCTATTGAACCAAAATATACATTTAAATACAGCTATATGAAGGGTTAATTGGGTCTTAGTCATGTGGGAAAAAAGTTACTATGGAAATTCTAATTTGACAATTTGGCAATTACTTCTCTGAAATGTGATATTGAATTGACATTTTCTAAATTTGCACAATTATATGATAAAAATATCAAAAGGCAAAATCTCCAAATTATACCTTTTTTTCACACAACTTGATTATTTTTTTGCAGTAAAAAACAAAGTAGCAGATTCATTCAGGTCAGCTCAAGTCTTATGGTGATCTCTTCCCTGTAATTGTCCACCGCAGAGATATTATTTGCAAACTGCAGAGACTCTTCCACCAGTATTTTCTCTGCATACTACAGTAAATCAAAATCTTGTCACAATTGTGTAAGACGTCTTTAAAACTAATTGTGATGAAACGAAACACACAATGGTTTTTCTAATATTATACATTTTCTTTTGTGTGATTTAAAAAAAAAATCCTAATTTGAAAGAGACAGCAAGACAGGGAAGAGGCTTGTATTTTTTGTTTCTTTTTATTTTGGCTATGTCAGGTAACAGTTATCTGTAGGCCTATGCTACCTATTTGTAAGGTAACAATTATCACCGTTTTCCTAATTGTTTTGGCATGCTAGGAGGTAGGGCTGTGCGATAACACGATATTTGATCGTGGACGATCAAATTTCCTGCCTAATCCACTTTTTCAGAAAAATCGTTGTATCGCCATAGGGCTTAAAAACGGAAAAAAATCCACTGAGTTCACTCCGAGCAGAATTGATATTATTTTCGTTTCTGTTCTTGCGTTCCTCATTAAACAAAACACTCGAAAAAAAAGGTTTTCTAGAAAAAATAATACCGGTTAATAACTTTATTTTATTACAAAGTATTGCAGAGCTCTAGAGTGCCCTGATTTCTTAATGGTGCAACTTAAAAATTCTATTCGAAAGTTTAATTAAATGAATTTTCGATAAGTATTGTTAATGAAATATTTATAATATGAACTTGCTTTTGGTTATACCTGTACCTTTGCGCTCTTACGCGCGCTCTCGCTCACAAGCGGCAGTTGATTGACAGGCTGCTTATAGGCGCTACACACAGCCAGCCCCATCTACTATCCAGCGGCAAGTACTGAAATACGCAACCAGTTTTATTTGTGCCGATTTGTGTGTTGCTCCTTTTTAAAAATGTCTTTTATTTTTTAAATCTCTCAAATTAGGCTAACATAATCTCCCTCTGAGATATTAGTTCAAATTACAAACTAGCCACCTTTTGATTTTATTTCGTTTCTGTATATTTTTATGAAACGAAAAATGCAATTAATTGTATTTTGGTTTTAATTTTATTAGAAATTTAATAGCCGTTTAGGCAACACTAGCCTACTTCTACATAACATTGGCTCTGATTGCGTTTTTACAGATATCCTACTGAAAGACTTTTTCGCTGAAAGACATGACCTGTTAAATTCAGTGCTGTATTTTTGACATTGCGTTTATGTGGCATATCGATGTCTGGATGACAGCGAGAGCGAGATGAGACCTCAGATTCAATGTGCGGCTGCACTTCACGGTTTCTTTACACAGTTTCTGCAATTTTTGACTATAGGCCAATCTAAATTGGTTTTTCATTCGATTAAAAGCCAAAATATTGCCGGACAGACGAAGTAACTTTCGGTTTTGGAAGAGAGTTGCTAATGAAAGTGGAAACACACACCCCCACACACTTATAGGCCTATTCATTATTCATTTATTTAACATTAAACGCACAGTAATTAAGAGTAAAAAAGAAAGGCATAACTTCGGGAAAATGTGCTCACTGCGGTTTCCGATGTCAGTGGTGCGGCATTGCAATCACTTTTGTTTTAATCAGAGAATAAGATTATATAGCCTATTTTAGTTATTTAGCGTAATATATAGTTATTTAGTTTAGTGTAATTTATAAATATAGAAATTATTTAGTGCTTTTTGGATTTAGGCATAGGCCGAGTATAAAACTTAATTTTAATTGTAAATACAAATGATGTGCGGTTTAGGTTTTTTTTGATGGCATTTTATTGCATGTTGCATGCTACAAGGCTTTTTATTAAACAAGTGCATACCACAAGATATTTTTGTTGGTGTAAACATATAAAAAGTATCATTCTCATATTCTTCCCTTATTTATCTTTAATATAAATATAAAATTGTATACATTCATTGCAATGCGTGATGCACCTTAGAAAAAAGGCGCACCAAGGCAAAAGGTTAGTCTAGAGCCCTGTATTGGATAGATTAATTGATAGATTGATTTTGCCTTTTAATAACATTGCCATTACTTCTACAATTGATTAAACTAGGGATGCTATAAATTACTCGATGATCAATTTATTGTCGGTAACCCTTTAAAACAGACAGACCTTATCGATGACCGACTAAGCATGGGCATTTAATAAGTTACGCTTTGCGCTGTGAGACGCGCCCCCGGTTTCACACATTACATAATCAAGTGTGTGCAGTTTACGTTATGGAGTGACTCTCTTGACTTTGCATACTGGGCACACATAAAACCCTGTTACGCACAGATCTCGTTTAGGCTATGTCCCGCTGGTGCTGCCGTTAATCTGGGGGTCAAGTATTCAAAAAGTAGGATACATGACATTTAATTATGGGTGGCAGGTTAATAAGACCAAACATTGGTTGTGCAAACTTTACATACTTCTTCTAAAATATAAGTGTTTCAAGCTATATTATCTTTTTATAGACTGGCATAAATACGCATCACGGACATTTATAGACAATTATAATTTATATATAAACGAGCGCTTACCTCGATCATTTCACTGATCATTTTGCGGATCATAATGCATATTCGGTCAGTAGCCTTGTAAATAATGTATTTTATTAATGGATTGTTTATAAGCACTAAGCTATTAATTACTGTAATTCTCCGAATGGAAAATGCTTGGGTGGGTTGATAATATATCATATCATTCAAAACTTTATCTATCATGTTTATGATCTGCCCCTCATCCTTCAGTATAACAGATCGATTTGTCAGATGATTTGTCATAAGGGAAATATTAACAAAGGGATTTTCTTTATGGAGACCCATCTAAAAACAATCGACAATCAATAATTCATTTTGTATAAATACAAGTTTTACTAGCAATAACATAAACCTTTGTACATGAAAGAGCCAGGTTCTCGGTAGCTAGTCGCATCAGAAACGACTCTCGCTTCTGCATTTGCTTCGCGGGCATTTCATGTTGTATGCCTCACCGTTGCATTTGCACACATGATTTAAATGAATGCGTTTTGTTTCCCAAACTCATATAATAAAGTGAACGATAAAATAACGTTATTAATCGGTTGACTGTAAACGTTTCTGTTTAGAATGATTAAAGTTGATCTTGTTTACGTTTTTTTTTGTTTCTGTTCCTGCAAAATGTCATTCGTTTCTGTTTTTTCGTTTCTGTTCCTTGAACTGGTCCAGAGCCCTTTTAAAATATTCTTAAACATACATGGTAAGAGTATATTTTTATATGGGGACATTAGTTTGGTTGTATTTTACCCTTGTAAAAACACCAACTTGAAAAAGAATCGGAATAAAAATCGTGAATCGTGATTTCCTCAGAAAAAATCGTGATATGATATTTTTTCCATATCGCCCACCCCTACTTGGAGGCCTGTGATTTGGCGTTTTGGGGAAAATAATCAGTATGAAATCTAAAAAAATTAAGTGTAGGATGCTCTTTGATGCTATTAATAAAAGCAAAAAATAGAGGTTTTTGTTAACCAGATAAAAACTTCAAAACAAAACCGTGGTGTAAATCTATATACTTATGCATGAATCAACACATAGCCTTTTAATAAGGATATGATAATAATACTAAAATGAGCATAAAAAAAGTCTTGTACTTCAATCATTGTTTGTCTACAGCTTACCTTTTTTTAATAATAATACTAATAGCAGAAAAAGATAAACAGAAAAAAAACAACACTGACGCATTGTGTGTATAAGTACTGTAGGTCTCTTGACAAGCTTTAAAACAACAACTGAAAAGGAACGGGTTAACACCTCTGCGTCGACTTCTAATACGACTGAGCACTCTTTGCAAGCGAATTTTGAAAGATGCAACTGCGCTGTGAAGTGAGAAAGAGAGAGCAAAACTGTCCAGAAACATTGCAAACCATTTGATTGAACATACAGTTGTGTTGTATTTTATTTAGTTATATTTTAATTATAATATATATATTTTTTCTCTTTCATTAACAGTTTAATGTTTAAATTAATGTTTTTACTTTTGATTATTTGTGTATATACTGTATTTATCAATTTTTTTGTTTTTTATTATTATGTAAGCTGTTTGCATTTGGAGAACATTATTTTTTTTCTGTGTGAAATACAAGGGATAATAGACTTGTATTGAACAATTCATTCGGCACTCACAACCTGTGTGTGTGTGTGTGTTTTAATAACCTAAAAATTAATATAAAAGCTCGCTGTACTGGTCATATTATAGTAAATACATGTGAATTTAACATTTATAAATCAAAGACAAGAAAAATAATAATAGAAAACAGAGAACGATGAAATATATCGACGGGCACATATAATGTGCACGGGCGCCGAGCGCGTTCACGTGAGAGCATGTACGCTGTTTGCGTATTTAATCCGCCCGTGGGAGTGAGTTAAAGCGCCTCATGAACTCATGAACAGCGCCTACTAGAGTCACAGAATACGATGGTCGCAGAATTTGGTGTAACACCGAAAACTCTGGTTTCACTTTCGATTTCGTGACTCTGTTTAAAGTTTATTTTGTGCTGAATGATGTGAAATGTTCGAGTCAACCTGATATAGAAGAGCACAAACACTTTCAATGGATAAAAATAACCCATTATATTGTTAAAATGACCGTGTTTGGACTCGTGTTTTGACGGTGTTTAATCGGTGTTTGAGGCTTTGAGCTTCAGGAGCAGACAGACATTTAAACACGCTTATAAACACGCTTATACACATCTAAAACCCCTTCATCATCTCCACAGATAAGCGTAATGGTAGAAGTATTAAACTTACCTGCAGAAGTAACGTTACAGAGGCTCTTGTGCAGCAAAAACACGACGTGAGCTCTTTCTCTTTCGTTTCGTCAGGGCTTCTTCTTCTTCTTCTTCAGTATTTTGGCGGTTGTCAAACTTATATGTGCTTTACCGCCACCTGCTGGACTTGGAGTGCGGAACAGGAGTCTGACATGGAGGGACACCAGAAAAACAAATCCCACTATAAAACTAAGAGAAATAAATTGCTGCTTAAATCAATAAAATCCAGTTCAAATTGTAAATTGGTTCTAACAGAGCAGTTTCTTTCAGACGTGAAACTAATTGTAGTCTACATATGTTGAGCCTAGTATATTTTCCAGAGTAAATGTAAGATTATATCTAATAAATACTTCTCTTAATCTTTCTCTTTTGTATTGGTAATCTTGACATTCTGTTATTACATGTTGCACTGTTTCAGGCTGGTTACAATGTGAGCATAAAGCATCTGTGTGCTTCCCTATAAACACAGTGTCTTGTTAAGTCCTGTATGTGCTATTCTGAGGTGGTGATGACCATTTCCACCATACCATTGTTCCCCATTTCTCTTCCTTCACAGATTTCCCTTTGGATTTTATGCAGATGTCTTCCTGAGTCATTTATATCCCAGTATTCCTGCCTTATACTCTTTATATGTGTCTTTATTATAGTTTAGACTTCATTTAACCTGAAGGTCTGTGTGTGAATGTGTCTGTGTATGGGTGTTTCCCAGTACTGGATTGCAGCTGGAAGGGAAAACATATGGTGGAATAGTTGGTGGTTCATTCCGCCGGGGCGACCTGAAGAATTTGGATTTCTATCTTCCAGTCCGTCTCAGCAGGGATCAACGTTTCTCCTTTCCTCCTCATCCTGTTTCTCATTATTCTGATGAAATATGATTGTTTGATTATTTAAATGAGTATTTCACTTTGACTTGACTTTAACTCATGAATAAGTGAACACGCTGCTTAATATAAGAATGTTCAGTGCATTTGCCTGTCTCTTGGTAACTATTTTCAGGAGCCACCAAACTAGGTCAGAGGTCACGGAGGCCTGGAGTGGAACTGAAGGGCTGAGGACTGGACGCAACTGTTTCTATTGTTATGTCTATGAGTTAATACTATCTACAATGTCTAAAGTGGTTTTGCTGTGTTTACTGTTAATTCTCTTAAAGTGATTCTACTTTTTATTCAAGATAGACTTTGTGTAGTGAGAACTGAACTGCCTGAATGTAGATTATAGCGGTTTTTAACCAGTTTTGATGAAGACGGCTGAGAGTACACTCAGCCTTGGGTAAGAAACAGATTGTGCTTTAAGTGTGTGCGCTCTATTTGATTGTGGATCAGTTTTCACAGGTCTGGAGTCAGCTCTAGACAGTCTAGTGGATGTCTGACGTTTATGATTAAGATCTTGTTCAGAATTGTACGCACGCACTCACATGGACATCTTCTAAGTCTATCTGTGTTTTAGCCAATCAGGTTAGATCAGCTCTATGTATGACGCAGATAATGACGTCATGTGAAAGTATCACTGATATTGATTTGTGACTGTAAGCAGAGCAATAGGAACTCATTGTGAGTGTTGAAGCTGGCTTCTGCTGATGAAACTGAAACTATCTTCAGTAAACTTCATTTATTTATTTGACTCTCTGACTCCGGCTCTTCTTCATCTGACAGACTGCTCATTCTCTGGGTTAAAACTGTAAATGACCCCTACAGTCTGAAGAAGAAGAAGAAGAAGAAGAGCAGAAACAAACGCCACACTTCATTTCTCCTTTATTCATGTACTTGCTGGAGTTTTCTACACTTGCTGAAATATTTGACAGAGATTCAGACATTGACATGTTCCTCATCACATTAGAAGATCAGCAGTGGATCTGACATTGACTTTTATTATGAGCACAACAATAGAGGAAACAGGAAGAACACAAATCTGGAGACAAGAATGAGCTGATCTGAATACAGCATGATCCTGGAGGACACTTCATGAAGACACACACACACACACGCACACACACACAGAGGAGACTCCAGATCATCTCTCTGCTGCTGACTGCTCCTGCAGAGGATTCTGGATAAATCTCTCGTCAGTCTTCAGCTCAGTTTCACTGATGATCCAGGATAAAGCCCAAACCCAAACCCAAACCCAGCCCAGAGCGGCTCAGTGAATGTGGTCTGGACTGAGTGGATGAGGCTCATTGTGTCTCTATAGATGTTGTAGAAGATCAGAGTTCCTGCACTGTGATCCACAAACACTCCTATTCTCCTGCTGAGCGCCTCTACTGGGAGAAGAGTGTGTGTGTTATTGTGTATGAATGTGACTCTGGAGGAAGAGCAGATCAAACTCCAGGACTGAGGATTATATCCAAACACACACTCAACACCTCCTCCCTTCCTCCTGATGCTCTTATATGACACTGATATACACACAACATCTCCACTCCAGTCAATCTCCCAGTAACAGCGTCCACACACACTCTCTCTGCACAACACCTGAGGATAAACATCAAATCTGTCTGGATGATCAGGATACGGCTGATTCTCTCTCACACTCTTCACCTCTCTGTTCTCCTCAGACAGAATGAGACGAGTGTGTGCTGTGTTTAGATCCAGTGTGAGGAAACAGACATCTGAACACAAGAACACACACATTTATAACCACAGCTGTGTGTGTGTGTGTGTGTGTGTGTGTGTGTGTGTGTGTGTGTGTGTGTGTGTGTGTGTGAGAGAGAGAGGGAGGGAGAGACAGTGTGTGTGTGTGTGAGAGAGAGAGAGAGACAGTGTGTGTGTGTGTGTGTGTGTGTGTGTGTGTGTGTGTGTGTGTGTGTGTGTGTGTGTGTGTGAGAGAGGGAGGGAGAGACAGAGTGTGTGTGTGTGTGTGTGTGTGTGTGTGTGTGTGTGTGTGTGTGCGTGTGTGCGGGTGAGAGAGAGACAGTGTACGTGTTTTTGTGACATATCAGGACACAAATCTGTATAATGACATAGGTATGACACAGGTATTACTAAAAGCAGGTGAAATATGAGGACATTGGTGACGTCCTCACTTCTCCAAAAGCTTCTAAATCACACAGGATGAGTTTCTTTAGGGAGTAAAGCTGTACACTGTCTCCTGTGATGGTTGGGTTTAGGGGTAGGGTGGGGTGAGGGCAATATAATATACGCTTTGATCTGTAGAAAATGAATGGAAGCCCATGTAATGTACCCACTTTTCTCAAAAACAAACATGTGTGTGTGTATGTATGTGTGTGTGTGTGTATGTACTCCTACATTTGCGTGGTCCTGCTGTAATCCTCGTGTCTCCTCCATGATCCAGACTGTAAACACACACAGATGGAGAGAATGAGCTGTTGAGTTTCATCTTCAGATAATAAGCTAAAGCTAGCACTGAGCTGCTCAGCTACACGCTCCAAACTCTTCAGCTAAAACACACAACACTTGTTGGTTCCAGCCGGGATGCACAATTAATCTAACACAGTGCGTTCTTTTACTGTGATGTTGGTGAAGCGAGCGCAGATACTGCTCATGTTGATGGAGACCCCCTGCTGCAACATTCATTTATTACAATGATGACACTTAGCTTCGCCATCGTTCTTCAGCACATGCAGCCTTTGAGCACATGTTGCAGTCCATCTCTAAACTATGTTCAGATTATTAAAGCTGCTCGCCAGCGCCCAACTTCCTGACAGATTAGCAAGTGAACAAATACACATGTGTGCACAGAGAAGAGGAATCCAGATGTTCATTTTAGAACAAGAGTCTGAACATTAATCGAAGTGTCTGATTCCAGAATCTGAATCCATGTTCAATCCCCAACCCTATTCCTGACCTGATATTGGAGGATTCTTCAGCAGAAATGGAGGAAGAAGTTTCTCTGCTCAGCTCAAATACAGCTGAAACTGTACAGTGTGTCCCGCTTAATGTCCCAACTGAGCCAATACACTCCAACATTTACAGATCAGATTCATTTCAGACTCCATTATTTGCTCTTCATAGACATGACTGGAATACTCTACAAGCTGTATCTTCTGTCTGTCCTCACCCCATAACCCTCACAGAAAACTGAAGATCAGAAAAGAGCTTTTTACTGTCTTTTTAAAGCCATTCAGTGTAAAAGCACAAGGGCAGTGATGCTCCACATACTTGAGTTTGGCCAGTGTGTAGTTTGGATCCTCCAGTTTTTCAGAGAGCAGCTTGACTCCTGAATCTCCTGGATGATTGTAGCTCAGATCCAGCTCTCTCAGGTGTGAGGGGTTTGAAGTCAGAGCTGAAGACAGAAAACCACAGCCTTCCTCTGTCACCATACAGCCAGACAATCTACAAACACAGCAATAGTCCACATCACACAGTTGGACAATCACACATCTCTTTGTGTTGTGAAGATACTAATGATCATATGCGTTTGTTTAGATGGCAAAGCATGTCTTTCACCAAAGAGGGTCCATGCAGATACTCAGATACTCAGACTCTACATTGTTTGCATGGTGGGATGTAATTGGCAAAAATGGAAAGAAAATAAAATGAGACGATATAATTGAAGCACTAAATTACATGTGTTACTCAAGACTGCGTAACATGATGTCAGAAATATCTTCAATTATAAAGGCTAGATGTGAAGAATTTGATGTTCACAAATCAGAGGCAGAAAAGTCAGAAGCAAAAATTCTAGATCTCCAGTTACAGCTTGATCATTTACTAGCTGAACAGTTAGCCCTGGCTGAGAAATGCAGAAGTCAAAAAGACACCATTGCAGATTTAAAAGCTATGCTAAAAGCACAGAAGTTTGTGTCTCCCAAAATGCTTAACAGCGGTGGGATTGAAAAGCATGTTCACTTCTCAGATGAAGTTACCTGTAATATATCTGAAATGATTTGTTCAGAGGCCGTAGCTCAAAAGAGTTTGCCTGTTTCAGTACTTAAGGTGATGCAGCACCAAAATAGCGCAGCAAAGACGCATGGTGTAGAAGCATTAGAGAGTCTTAAAAACCCTCAAACCTCAGATGATCACAGCAATCAACCCTCAGGCAAACAAAACAGGCTTTGTATGACCTGTAAAAAGTTTGGTCACAGAGAGGAACAATGCTGGACTTCAGGGCAGGGAAGACCTCCACCATATTTTCTGAGAAAACGGAAATTACTTAAGAGCAGAAATCAGTGGTCTTCACGCAACAAAAACTCATCTGCTAATAACACTCTTAGTGAACTAACTGCATTAACACAAGGCCTGCAACTGTTAACTTCCTTTGCAGCCTAATAGCAATACAAGTGAATAATTGCTGATCCTGTTTGCATTTCCAAATTTGTTATATTTGTGTTATACACATTTTCATTGCCATAGAACACAATGGTATTCTGTGATACTACACGTACACATAGACTGAGTAATTCCTTAAAACATGATTTTCTTACTGTAGGTGTAAAAACACTCAGGTCTGAGGTTTTAGACGAGTCTCATCTCCTAAAAGTGGAAAACTGTGCTATCCTCAATATAGCTGCAGTTTAAACTACACACAGGAGTAAAGAATTGCCTTGTGGCTCCAGTGTGATAATTGCAGTAACGATGAAAATGCTTCCTTACAGGATTCAGTCTTGAACATTGCACTTTATCATGCTCCTTAAAAACACATTGATTTGGAAGTATTTTGAGCCAGATCACATTCACATCTCATACTCAAATCCCATGCTGGCTCCCTGATACAACAGGACTAAAATTACCAACACTGTCGTAAAACTTCCACCCTTTGTTAGGAGCATGTTTACACAAACACACAGCCTCAGCTGGAACACTGCCACACAGAGAACAACATTACAAATCTTCACACACACAGTCAAACTCACATTTGTCTGACACCGCTTCATATAGATTTGACATGTTATTGAAGTCTTCAGACTTGATCATAATTATGGATTTTTCATCTTGTTTTGTTATTTTGGTTTCTTTTGAGTATTTAAGGTAAGGTCAAATGTATTGTCTCCCGAAAGAGAAATTAGTTTTAGAAAAGGGTTCTGCTGTACATAAACACCAGCAAGACAACATCTAACACACATACACAATACGAATCTAATCCTAAAACACCTCCTAATATAAAACAGATTCCATAAAATCAATCATTTTAAAAGAATTATATAAAAATAAAATACAATGTGCCACACTGCCCTCTGTTATGCCGACCCATCCAGTTATCTTAATCTTAACCGTCCTACCCTACTTGCTCATTGATCAATTTAATTGAAAAAGGAACCAAATAATATTTATATCTATTATACTTGCATAACAGGACCCTGTATCTTCTGCCAGAATTCATCAGCTCATACTCCAAAGACAGCACATGTCAAGAATCCGATTAAATCTTGTTGGCTTGTTGGATTGTGCACAACTCAAAGATGTCTTTTAGCGAACCAAGTGTCTTAATTCCCATCATTTTTCCTGCCACTCTCATCAGGTTATTTACTTGGGTTTTCATTTTTACTGTCAGGTTCCCAAACCAAACAATAATCCCATATCTTAAAATAGACTCTATTGTTGCTTTATAAAAAGTTAGCATTGTTCTGCTACTCACTCCAAATAATCCAAGTCTACGTAAAAAGTGTAATCGCTGATGAATTCTTGCACAAAGACTTGACACCTGAGAATGCCAATTAAGCTCACAATCAATATTCACTCCTAAATATTTATACGAATCAACCTGCTTAATGTCTTTATCATACACCACAACAGAGCTCCTATCGCTCACTGACCTGGGGTCTATGATGACCTCCTCTGTTTTATTAACGTTAATTTCCAAATTGTGGTCATCACACCAGCTGACAAACCATTCTACAGCCGCTCTATATTCCATGATGCTGGCATCTTTTGTGAAAAGGTGCAATAGTACAGTGTCATCAGAAAATGTAAGAATATATTGATTTGTCTGCTGCCTAACGCAGTCGTTTGTATAAAGGGTGAACAAAAATGGTGAACTTACACACCCTTGTGGCGCCCCTGTACTGCTTGTTGCTACGTCAGATAACCCTGAATTAAATTTTACTTGCTGTGTCCTGTCTGTTAAAAAAGAATAAAACCATTTAATACAAAAGGGTTCACTTGCAGTTTTACCAGCTTTCCCCAAAGTTTATGTGGTGGAATTGAATTAAATGCTGAACTGAAATCGATAAAAAGTAACCTAGCATAGGCAACTGGGCTTTCTAGATGCTTTAAAACAAGATGTGTTCGAGTGGAAATTGCATCAACAGTGCCGCGGTTACTTTTGTATGCAAATTGATACTGGTCTAAGTATGGCTCAGCTTCCTTACGCAATTCTTTTATTATAATCTTCTCAAATGATTTCATGACATTTGATGTTAGGGCCACTGGCCTATAATCATTATTGTCCTATGGACAAGCCTTTTTTGGGATTGGGATTATCACAGATTTTTTCCAGAGCTTTGGTACTGTATGTGTGTCAACTGAGAGTTGAAACAGGCGATGCCAGGCTGGTGTGAGCTCCTTAGCAAATGTTTTTAGAAGAAAGCATGTCATACCATCGGGTCCCATTGCCTTACTAGAACATAAAGGTTTAAAAACCTTAGTCACGTCTCCTTGATGTATGAACCTCCTATTTTTAGCCATGTTGCAATTTACTTCCCCTAAAATGTCTTCACATTTTTCCAAATTATCAGTCTCAAATCTCATATAAAACTTTTCAATTCATTTGCCTTATCAGATTCGTTACAGGCGAACAATGCCTTTCTTTTTGGGCTCATATTTGTCATTCTCCGAATTGAGTTCCATAGCTCTTTTGTATTGGATTTTAACAAATGTTGTAAAATTAATTACATTAATTTAAGGGCATTTTGCTTGAGAAGATCTCAAACTGACCACATCAATCCTTTGATCAATGACAAATGCCATGTGTTTGCTTTTGCTGTTTGTTGTGCCATTTGCTGTTTTGAAATACAGGATCCATGGAGAAAAGGTTCACGTCTTGTGATCTACTTCAAGAGAAGAGCAGGGTTTCCCTGCATCCCTCAGCACCTATTCTTGTGGGGGTATGCAGGACAATTTGCATACAAGCAGTTCAACACCATACGACTAAAGCCTCTCACACAGGGCTAAAGGACAACAAAGACTGACCAACCTTATTCCTGCAACAAACCTAGACAGGAAGTTTGAAGATGACAGCAGCACACAACACAAAGCAGATTTTCATCATTAATGTCACCTTTTGTCTCTTTCTGTGTCACAACGGTGCCAGGGGAGGACTGTAAGAGTCTAAATGATCATATGCATTTGTTTATATGGCAAAACATGCTGACTCCAAAGGCAGATACTGATAAGATCAGGGCCTGCTGTGTGGACTTTGGGGGTTTTACGATGTAGTCACATGTTGATTGGTCAGTTTGAATGTCTCAGTATTTGGGCTTTAGTCACATGGTCAAGAAAGATACAAAATAGCTGGTAAACTTTGCTCTGCTCTTTTCCTGGTCTGTTCTCTTCCTGGTCTGCTTCTCTCCTGTTCTGCTCCTCTCCTTCTCTGGAGGTTATCTTCTCTGGCTCTACCGCTCCCAGGCTCTTTGAGGCCTACTTACTCTCTTTGGGCGTACTCACACTATGCTATCCGAACCATGCCCAGGCCTGTTTCCCGGATCATTTGAGAAGTGTGAGTGCTCTGAATCGGGCTCAGGCACGGTTCACTTTGGCGGCCCTGGCCCAGTTGGAAGAGGTGGGCTTGAGCGCAGTTCACTTGGGAAACTGAAAGTGTGACGTGACTTTAAGGGACTGTTTCATATGGATTAATTAATCATTCGTACTGTTCAATGAACGCAAACTGTCGTAGATTATTAAAGACACAAACATTTTGCACGTCAGCTGCAGCTTCAGCAAACCTCCTAATTCCTGCAGCACGAGGAGTTTATGATTGTTTATGAGCATCAGAAGTGGCTGATCTGTTCTGCAAAATATTAGACTGCGTGTCACAGCATATCAAACGACTTAAACAATAAAACTAAAGAAATCTCCACTGTGCTGAGCAAGAGCGCTTACTGAACAGCGCATCATCGATGACGTAAGCATGCCCAGGCCCGAATGTAATGTGAGTGCGGGTCGTCGGGGGAGACAAGCGTGCTTTGGCCCAGTTCAAGGCAACTGTACATAGTGTGAGTACGGCCTTAGTCTCTCTCTCTCCCTCCCCCTGTCTCTCTCTTTCTTAGGTAAATTTAAATTTACATTTAAGCTGGATACAATTTATATCAAATGTTTTTATCATTTCATGTTTAATCATTTTATACAGTTATTTTATAACTAATTCAGTTGTAACACAAAATAATTCAACACAATCACATAATATCAACGCTCTCCCACATTTTTAGCTATTAAAACTGCCCTTATTTCCATTTTTGGTATAAGATTGCAGAAGAATGGTTTGACTAGAAATATACAGTTTTTTACCATCATGCTGAAAACTTTTAGTCACTCGGCAGAACTACAGTAATTCCTGTTATCTGGGGTTTAGTATCACCCAGGGTTAACATGTTCAAGTATGAAAAGCCCTAATATGAAACAGTGTCTGTAGTTATTATTGAGTGGAAAAGAATTTACCTCAGTGTGTCCAGTTTACAGTTTACAGTCTTCAGTCCATCAGAGAGAAGCTTCACTCCTGAATCCTGCAGGTCATTGTTACTCAGGTCCAGCTCTCTCAGGACACAGTTTGAGGATTGTAGAGCTGAAGACAAACTCTCACAGCACTGATCAGTGAGTTTACACATGACCAATCTGAGAAAAAAAAAACACATTACTAATAACCACACTGTTAATGTGATCTGTCTGATGTAACAAAAGAAAAAAAATCAAACAATCAATCAATCAAATAATGAATCAGGTTCTTGAATTCAGACCTCAGGGTCTCCAGTTTACAGTTTGGACTCTTCAGTCCATCAGAGAGAAGCTTCACTCCTGAATCCTGCAGGTCATTGATACTCAGGTCCAGCTCTCTCAGGACACAGTTTGAGGATTGTAGAGCTGAAGACAAACTCTCACAGGACCGAACAGTGAGTTTACAGCCCTGTAGCCTGTGTAGAGGACAAACACAATATTGATGTGTTGATCTGGTGTGTTTAATAGTCTGAAGCACACATGACTGCAGTGACTGGTATAACTTCACTAATTAGTGAGCACATCTGGTGATTTTAACTTTAAATAAAATGTATGTCCATAAAACACACATAAATGGCTTCCTTCAGATGATCCAATAGCCCAACTCTTTATTAAACACCTAACACACGAGACAGTAATTTTTAAATTGTTTTATTTATTATTATTTAACAAACAAACTAATAACAATCATTTTCTGTAGCATCTTTAAAAGTTGCATCTCAAAGCACTTTTAAAATAAAGTGAAACAGATGCGTATGTAACAGAAATATAGAAAAGAAATCAATATATTCATTGCTGTTTGCTGTTTGTGTGTTTTTGTTTCTAAAGATTCCTCCATGTCAGTGATAAGGACTGCCTGCCCTATAATCTTGCCTGCAGCTCAGCCTAATCCAGCCATGTCCACCATTTCAGTTGTCTCTAGTACAGCAGTTTCAATGTTCTCTAGTACATCAGACACAGTTTCTAGTGTTAACGGTATGTTGTAGCAGGACATAAACAAGGATGTAAACAACGGGAAATGCTGTTGCATTCTGGACCAGCGGCAGTCGCAAGAGAGAGGCCTGACTCACACACAGATACAACGCGTTGCAACAATCCAGACGAGAAGAGATGAAGGCATGAACAACCTTCTCCAAATCACTGAAAGAGAGGACAGACTTCAGCTTGGCAATATATCTAAGATAGAAAAAACTATTTTTGACAACCGCATTAATTTACCGATCAAATTTAAGCTCAGAGTCAAAGATAACACCAAGATTTTACAGAGGAATGTATTTTTCCAGGAAGCAATGACAGATTACCGTTAGAATCTGAACCTTTTAGACCAAAAACAATCAATTCACACATGTCCTCATTCAGTTGGAGAAAGTTATTGGCTAACCAATCTCTCACATCAGCCAAACAATTTAACAAAGCCCGAAGGGAGGATTGATCGCCAGATTTTATGGGGAAGTAGATTTGAGAGTCATCAGCATATAGATGGTCATTTATGCTATGATTCTCAAACAATTTTCCCAACTGAAGAAAATAAAGGGAAAACAAAACCGGACCCAGTATCGAGCCCTGTGGAACCCCACACATTAATTAAATGACAGAAGAACAAGAGTTGCCCAAACTGACTGATATAGTTCTATCCCTCAGATATGAAGAGAACCAGTCCAAGGCTAGACCCTGGATACCAGCATGCTCTCTAAGCTGTTTAATGAGGATGTCATGATCCACTGTAACAAACGCAGCAGTGAGATCCAATAATAGAAGAACAACAGGGCTACCTGAATCAACCACCAACAAGACATCATTTGAAACCCTCAATAGAGCGGACTCTGTGCTATGACCAGCTCTAAAACCTGATTCAAATTCATCAAAATATTATTATTCAACATGAAATTATTCAGCTGTACAGACACAATCTTCTCTAAAACCTTTGAGATAAAAGGCCAGATCTACAGGATCTGCCCTGGTTTACTGTCCAGTAGTCCCTGCCTTGGCTTTGTCCCCCTCCCCATCCACCTGCCTGTCAGTTTCCCCTTCACCATCTGTCCTGTACCCTGTCAAAGTTTCATTAACCTGGCCTCTCACCCATCACCCTTGTCCACTGTAGCACCTCCAGCTTGCTGAACTCTCTCTTGTCTTGTGTTTTCCTCAGAGGATCATCTGGAATCTGCTCCTAGAAGGGACTTATGTCATGGTCCTGGTTGTCCTGTCCTTGTACTGTTGTGTTTTCCTTGTGATCTCTGTGTTCACCCCAGTTTTCCCCATGTTACCCCTGTTAGTTGGCCCAGTTACTCTCCACCGCCTTGTTAACTTACTAGTCTCTGTGTATTTAAGCTCCTCTGTTTCAGTCATTATGTGTTGATCATAGTTTGCTGTATGTGTGTATGTTTCTCTTGCCTGTGTTTTCTGGTATTCAGCTCTGGTATTTTCTTTATGTATGGATTATATTTAACATTAGAACTGAACCTAGATCCACCTTTTGCATTTGCTTTGCCTGCCTGCATGATTAGAAGAAGATCTAATAAAGAAGAGCACGGTGGCTTAGTGGTAGCTCTTTCACCTAACAACAAGAAGGTCGCTGGTTTGAGTCCCTGCTCCAGTTTCCCCCACAGTGCGAAGACATATGGTATAGATGAATTGGGTTAACAAAACTGACCATGGTGTATGAGTGTGTGTCAGTGTTACCTGATAATTATCAGCATAGATACGAGTAAAAATAGACCAAATGGAGACACTTGTACCAGAAAGGACATTAAAGGTGCTGTGTCATTTTATTGCTGACTTGTGTGCAATTTCCGCTAATAGACAATGTAGTTTACTGGCTTATTTGCTGTTTCTTAAGAGATAGTTCTCCCAAACATTTACTCACCCTCAAGTGGTTCCAAACCTTTATGATCTTTTTATTCTGCTTAACAGAAAAGAGTCTTTTTTATAACAGCTGAAAACCATTAGCCGTTGTTAGGAAAAACAACTGGTGTGTAAGTCAATGGTTACAGGTTTCAGCTTTCTTCAAATTATCTTCATTTATGTTGAACAGGAGAAACAAAGTTTTAGAAAGGTTTATAACCCCTTGAGGGTGAGTAAAAATGAGTAAATGTACTTTTTAGGTAAACTAACCCTTCTCTGGTCAGGTCTGCATCTCTAACTCTTTGATTTATCTTTGAGTAATGGATGTTGTATTTTTACAGTATCATCTCTGAATTGGCTTTCTGATTGTTTTATTATGTAATTGGCATAATACAATTTTACCTGACAAATAAAATGTTACGTTTTGATTCATTCCTAATTCTCCTGAAATCTTTTATATCCAGTAGATTAAGTGGAGTTTGCGCTACCTTTATGATTCGACATGATTAGACTTCTGATTTAAAGACACATTTGACTGTACAGAGCCGTTTTGGCATGACAGCATGGAGATCTTTAATCATCTAATCACTGAAATTAGCAAGTTGTATGGAAGTGGCTAAATCAACTACTCTTTTAGGATCACTGAGCAGTTGGCAACCAGATTATTTAAGTATAAGCTAACCCTACATCCTCTGACTAACTTTAGGATGTCGACATACTGTCTGTGAGAAGACACTCAAAACCCGGGGTGTAGAACTCTGTGTGGCGTTTGGGCCCTAACGAACACATAACTGAAGAGTATTGGATCAGATATAAATTAAACTCTAAATTGAGTCATAAATGATGAATGTGATCCATTTCTGCAATTAGAAACACAGTCTAAATTTGACGGTCACTTAAAATTGAAGTCAGATTAAATTCGGAGCTAAAAAACAAATATAAAAAAAATTCTAATAAATAACAAAATTATTTTCAGAAGCACTAAAAAGGCTTACATGCATTTAACCTTCAACCATGCTGTTAGTTTCATCATTGGGCTAATAGATGGACTTCTATAGATGAAAGAAAGAAGCACTTTGACTTACAGAGCTCTTTTGGAGGATTTGATGACTGCTGATAGTCTGATGAGACACTCGTCTGATCTCTGGAATTTCTGAAGCTCAAACTCCTCCAGCTCCTCCTCTGAGGTCAACAACACAAAGACCAGAGCAGACCACTGGGCAGGTGAAAGGCGAGCAGATGACAGACTTCCTCTACTAAGGTGAGACTGAATCTCTTTCAGCAGAGTTTGATCATTCAGTTCATTCAGACAGTAGAACAGATTGATGGATCTCTCTGGAGACAGATTTCCTTCAAGTTTCTGCTTGATGTGTGCAATTATTTCCTTTTTGCTCTGGTCATTGCCATCCTGCTGTGTCAACAGGCCTCGTAAGAGTTGTCGATTGGACTGGAGTGACAGACCGAGAAGGAAGCGAAGGTAAAGGTCCAGATGTCCATTCTCACTTTCCAGAGCCTTGTCCACAGCAGTCTTTAGCAAATTCCTCATAGTCTTATTTCTGCTTATTCTGCTTTTTTCTGCTCGTTTCTTGCTCATGTCTAGAATCAGATGTTGATAAAGGGCTGCAATGAACTCTTGAATGCTCAAGTGAAGAAAGCAGTACATGGTATGAAGAACAAATCCTGTCTCCTTCTTAAAGATCTGGGTACACATGCCCGAGTACACCGATGCCTTATTGACGTCAATACCACAGTCTTTCAGATCACTCTCATAGAAGACCACATTGTTTCTTTCCAGCTGCTGGAAGGCCAGTTTCCCCAGTGAAAGGATGAGGTTTGGATCCCAGGAGACATCTGGTGTGTTTTCTCCATCATACTTTCGTCTGCTCTGCTGGATCTGAAAGCGGAGAAAGTGTGTGTACATCTGTGTCAGAGTCTTGGGAGATTCCTGCAGTGTTTCAGCATTAGCCCTGTGTTTCAGTTCAATATTTCTGTTTCCCTTTAAAATGTTCTGGAGAACAGTGGCTGAAATCCAGCAGAAGACTGGGATGTGGCACATAATAAAGAGACTCTTTGACTGTTTAATGTGATCAATGATTTCTCTGGCCTGATTCTGATCTGTGAGTCTCTTTCTGAAGTACTCCTCCTTTTGGGCATCATTGAATCCTCGTATCTCTGTCAGCCGGTCGATACAGTCAGCAGGAATCTTACTGGCAGCTGCTGGTCTGCTGGTGATCCAGATGAGAGCAGAAGGAAGCAGATTTCCCTTGATGAGGTTCGTCAGGAGAACATCCAGAGAGACTGCTAAAGATACATCACAACACGTCTCATTACCAGCAAGGTTCAGAGGAATACGACATTCATCCAATCCATCAAGGATGAACAGGACTTTGAATCGTGTGCTTCTTGTAAGGTTCAGTCCTTTAGTCTCTGGGAAAAACTGAGTTATGAGGTCTTTTAAACTTTGTCTTTCTTTCTCCTTTAAGTTCATCTCTCTGAATGGAAGAGGAAATATGAAGCTGATGTCTTGATTTTCTTTTCCTTCAGCCCAATCCAGAACAAACTTTTGCACAGAGACTGATTTCCCGATGCCAGCAACTCCTTTTGTCAGGACAGTTCTGATCTGCTCGTCTTGTTCAGGTGCTTCAAACAAATGTTTGCAATCAATCTGTATCTCTAGTGACTGATGACGTCTGGAAGCAGCTTCAATATGTCTGATCTCATGTTCAGTGTTGACCTGTTCACTCGCACCCTGAGTGATATAGAGATCTGTGTAGATGTTATTCAGAAGTGTGGAGTCTCCTTGCTGAGCAATTCCTTCAAACACACTTTGAGATTTCTTCTTCAGGCTACATTTAAGCTGATTAATGAAGAACAGCTCGCCTAAACACAGCAGCAAAGACACAGAGAGTTTTAGTCTTGACTTATTTGTAAGTGACAGTCTGACAGATCACCATGAGCAGGTCCAGACAGAATTTTCTGACATTTTTTGCTTTTTCTGTGAAGAATTTTGTAAATAATCTGCAGATTACTGTGGAATGATTTTGGGAATATCATAACTTTGGGAGTATCATAACTAAAAACTTAATATATAAAATAAGAAATAATGCCTTTCTAACTTATAAAATAATAATATTTCATGTTTACAATACAAATCCAGTTAGATCCACTTAATTGGTAAACAAAGTGCACGTCTCTTATATAACAGATCTACTAAAGCACAGAAAATATGACTTTACAAACTGTACTGTAAATAAATCATATGAACATTTTCATATTAGTCAACAATATTCCTGAAATGAATTAAAAAAACTGAATGAATATAAATTTACACACATTTACACAAGTAAATCAATAGACTCAATGATGGGCTAAACATCTGTGGAAATCTGCAGATTTGGTGTGGGCCTATCCATCAGTCTCTTACCCTGGAGAGTATCAGCAGCTTGATCTTGCTTCATCTCTCTCAGGAAGAAGAGTGTGAGATCAAGAGCTGCTTCTGTGATACTGCTTCTGTTCTCATTAAAGTCCTTCACAAACTCTTGTCCGTTTTCTTCTTGTAAGATTTTCTTAAACTTCTCCAGTTCATTCTTCAGAAATCTGATCATTTTGCTCTCAAGATTCTATGATTGAAGAAAAGAGAAGAACAACATTTAACCAAAACATTCATTTGCATGCAGTTGTTCATGCACAAACTACTGAACAATTAAAAACACATTATAATACATTATACTACAGACTGTGCTTTATTTTATTGGCTGATCAACAATCTAGGGTGTGCAGTTATTTTCAGATGAAGTAGATTCAGACAGGCATTGGGCACATTTATGAATGCTGAATTATTTCAGTTACTTCACAGCTACAGAAGCCAAAAGTCACATCAAAACACAGCAGAAGGTTTTGGATCTGTAAGAAGCTAGTCTTATACACAGGAGCAGTTTGAGAATAAAAACCTGACAAATGTCTGAAATACAACATCTGAACAGTGGAAACAGTGTGGAAACATCAGCATCTCAGAAAGCATATTTCTGTGTGTTTAAAATAACTAATCATTTGTGTGTTTAAACTCTAATAGACACCTAAACACTGATGTTTTGGCTAAAACGAGGCTAAATTTGATCTGTCAGTGAAAATATAATAGACATCAAAGAATAGCCCAAACTAGACTAGTCATCAAATACACATGAATGAATGAATGAATGAATGAATGAATGAATGAATGAATGAATGAATGAATGAATGAATGAATGAATGAATGACTACACGTGTGAAGTCTAATCTTTGTATTGATGACTGGTCTAGATTTGGACTACTGTTAGATCTTCACCAAAAGCTCAAACTTAGCCTTTAGTCAAGTCATCCTTGTTTGGACATCTATTAAACTAAAATGACTTGGTGGGATACGCAGAATAATTGACTAAACCGTTCATGTATTAGAAAATAATGCACACAGAGGTGTACCGGCGACTCCAGAGCATCACAGTTATTTTAGAATAACTCAATGAACTGAAGTCAATTATACTTTAATACATTAATTGCACTACATTTGAATTAAGCAGTATATTTTTTCAAGAACTATTTTTATTTCTTTTGTTTATACACTCTAAAAATATCTATTTTTGCTTGTTCAAACTACTCATTTAAAATAAGCTGAATTAACACAATTCTTGAGATTTCATTGGGACAACTTAATTTTTTTATGTTTAATCCACATAAATGTGTTAATAGTGTTAAGTTAACTTAATGGATTTGTATTGGGACAACATGAATGAATTGTGTGGAAGCCTGCATTCTTTACAGTGTAATAAAGGAGTTTTTGTGCACCTGAAAAATCCACTGGAGATTGTCTGTGAAACTCTTGTGTCTCCTGTGAGTCTCGTCTCCTGAATCTGGTACCTCATATTCAACACTGTTAACAGATAAAACTACTGTAATGATACATTTAGAGGCAAACAAACACAGAAATATCTTACAAACACTGACAATAACACATGTAGTGCTCATAATAAGGAGACAGTGGACAGATTTGTTACTTGAGTTTTCTGTTACATGTTAAATTTAGCTGAGAAATCACAGACAATTGTCACTGTCATTACAAAGACCTGTCGATCACAAAGTCATTATTAGAAAGTAGCTTTGAAAGAAATATTTGATTTACAGTTCATTATTACACAAACTTTTAGCTACAATACAACACAGCTACATTTACTTTCAGAAGCTTCACCTTTATTTAGAGATATTTACAAAACAGTTTGCTTATAAACTTCTTCAAAACATCTGTCATGTTCCACAAATGAAAGAATTGACATAAATCTGATATTAATATTTACTGAAAGATCCTCTGAATAAGAAACTAGGAGTCTGTAAATGTCCTAATGAATCACCAAAGTCATTTGATTCATTCACACAACTGATTCATTCAGGAATGACTCTCTTTACTGAATTGTTGGTTCACACAAAACTGTTGATGTGAGCAATAATGTAAAACACTAAATACCTTTGGGCAGGTGATGGTGTTTCCTCACTGAACTCTGGTGGATACTCTTTAGACCGGTCACTCTTCAGAGACACAGAGCTGAACACACATGATCCTGACCTCACACTGAAGACACAAACACACCAAAGGAATAAACTGCAGGAGAAACTTCAGTCTCCTTTACAAGAGTTTATCAGCCAAATATGAGTTTGTGTAGTTTAATTAAGGGCAAATTAATAATTTATATAAAATAAAAGACAAATAAATAAATAAATCCCCTTTACTATACACTACGTTTAACATGCATATTTGTATTAATCTTTGTGTATTGTTCAAATGTATCACCCTTTTGTTATGTTTGTGGCTGTTTTTACCCCAATGACTTCATATAATGAAGCAATGACACCATATAATCATATAATCTGTAATTCTTGATTGGTGCTGGTTGGAAATTAACATTAACCCTTTAGATAAGCCTGAGCTGAAGAGTTTCTGTCTTTTATATGGAGTTCAGTGGAGTAAAACAGCAGATTATAGTGTGTGTGCACAAATACACTTACTGTGTTTACTGTGTTCTGAAAGCTGAGGGGTTTATTTTAAGGTTCTCAGACATATCAAGATAAGCGTGCAAAGCTCTCTCTCCATATAACTCTATATAAACTAAGAAGTTTTGCACTACAACTGATGATCAACAGTAAAAAGACAAATTGTAGCTCTACTCAACAGGCTTTACACCAGTAGTCCTCCAACTGTTTTCACCAAGCACCAGCTCAGAAAAACCTTGTCTCTCCAAGTAGCAGCACAATCCAGTAATACAGTAGCGTAGTAGGCCTAGTTAAGCAGCTACAGCTCTGCACAGTTCATAAACCAGGCAGATTAATTCCTGTTATTCAGAATATGTGTTATTGTCAGCCACTTTAAACATTATAAATAGTTTGAACATTAACTGTGCTTGCAGGAAAAAACAAAGAAACGTCAATGTTTCAATTAAAATGTGCTGTTAAACGTTAATTAAGAATGGCACTGTTCTTTACCACTACAGCGGTTTTCTTATTAGCCTAACTAGCCTAAATCTGAAGTAACGAACTAAACCGAAAGCCACGCTGCTGTACAAAACAAATAACTTTATATATTGAAAACACACATTATTTTACCCAACTATGAGCACACATTTAACACACATGTGATAATTATTTTACCAGTGATGCAGCATGGGGAGATTCCTGAGTGTGCAGTAACTGAAATGCCAACACAACAGCAGTGGTCTGCAGCAGCGCTTCTCTAGCACGTGTGTATCTGATCCGCAAGCGCTGCAAGCCTCTTTCTCTGGCTCTGCACCAAGCGGACTGATCTTTAACATCTGATCATGCGATGCACTAAAGTAAACATTCTAAGCACACTAGTGTGATCGTACGCTTTAGGGAACAGCTAATGCTGTCTGATCACATCAGCGTTATCGAACACGTCAAAGTTTTAAAAGTGTGTTCATTTTATTCTGTTATTATTCAGCGATTCATCTGCGTACCACTAGGAGGAAGCCCACAGTTTGAGAAGCACTGCTGTGAACAGTAAAGAATGCCATTATAGCCACAAACATAATGAAAGGGGAGTAAATCTGCCAACATATGTGCATTTTCACAAAATATGTCAAAACTAAATCTGTCAACCCTTTAACATCAACATTCATAACAATGTATATTTGTATTAATTTTAGTAAACAAATGTTCATTTGATCTCCTCTATAAGCACAAGCTGAAACTGTTCTGTGGTTAGCGTTAACTCTGATGGACTTTAAACAGCACACATGACACATATTGAGCTCTGGTAAATATGAGCCCAGATCAAGCTGTCTGTAAGCTAGAATGATCTAAACACATTTCCTGAAGGTGTAAACTGAAGCTTTGTCCATCATTTGATCAGGCAATAGCAACACAAATAAGTGCATTGTTGTTGGTCTTTGTTCTTTAGAGAAAGTGTTGAAATAATGGTGTAAAAACAGAGTCAATACCTGTGTTTCTCTGAGAGAGAGTCCTTTACTCGCTCCTCTGCCATACTGCAGCTAAAACACCAATGCAGACATTAGCAGAGCTTTGAGGAAACAATCAGCCGCTGACCATCACCTGGAGATGACAATATACTGACATTAAGAACATCACACTTTATAGCAATCAATGCTGACTTCACAAACAAGCACTTACTGAAACAGAGCCAATAGACAAACTGAGTTTGAGTCATCTCACAGCATTCACAGCAGATGAATTTCCTCTACTGGAGATATGTGTATAGAAAATGATGAACATTAATGCAGTAGGTGTAACCCCTCATCTGACACCTCAGATTTTGTTCTATTACATAGAGTTTGTCTAGGTTTAAAGATTCAAGGTTCATGTTGTAAGATCAAGAAAATAACAACAAGACCATTTGCTCAAAGATAAATCTAAGAGTTGGAGATGAACACCCCACCATATAAAAGTACACTGCAGTGTGTGAGTGTGAGGCAGGAGCTCAGAGACTCAAACACAGCACTGGCTCTGAGTTTTCTGGTTAAAGGAACCGAAAGACACTTTCACAGCTTAAATACTCCACATTTTAAAAGCTCCACAAAGACCTTTATTTGCTCATATGTTAACCTAAAAGCCAAAAAGTGAATCCTGACAAAGATCTTACCAAAGCCAAAACTCATTCCCATAATACAAGTGACTACTATGACATTAAAACCCCTTTACCAATCACACCGAGACATTTAAAATGATGCCAAACATGACAAGATAGAAGTCATAAACGAACATTGACGTGTGGGAGTTTAACTATGTATTATTTAACTTAATCATATAATCCCAGCGTCAGGATCAGACATTTAAATCACACTCACACATCTAAAACCCCTTCATCATCTCCACAAATAAGCGTAATGGTAGAAGTGTTAAACTTACCTGCAGAAGTACAGATGCTCTTGAGCAGCAGGAACACAATCTGAGCTCTTTGACTCTTTCACTTCACTAAACACACCTGTGTGATCTACAGGTAGATCCTGAAATACTATTGACATGAATATTCAGGAGATTCTCCCAGCTCTGTCCTCGAGACAACACACAAACCACTGAAGCTGAAAATATCTCTGCAGCTTCTCAGACCGTAAGTTGGTTAATGAATTATTTCAAGAAGGAAATAAAGGTTTAATGAGAGGTCTAAAGTTCAGCAGCTCACAGTGAATAGATAACGTTATCATATGAGCGGTGTGTTTGGCCTGATCCATTACAGGCATTCAGATAAAGCACAGCAGAAAGTAGAGCTGTTTTCCACTATATTGATTACCCACAGAGCAAAGTCTCTCAGACAGTAAAATAAACAGAATTAAAGTTGATCTGTTTATGGTTTAATAAACAGCTGCATTCAGTTCAAGTGTAAAGTCCATCATTGGTTGTGTGTGTTTGGGATTTCTGAAAACATAAGGATATTGAATTATCTTTAAAACATGCATTTATGGGGACTTCCGGCGGCAAGATGAGGAGGTAGTCGTGTGTTGTTCACGCTCTCACTATCTTTAACTTTATTAACACCAATTACACGCGAATATACTTTGAAAAGAGACAACTCTATCTCCACTAATATCCTGCATCTGCGGCTAGCTGATTTGTATTAAAATGGCAAGCAAAAATGTGAAAAAATCGATGACAAGACAGACGCGGCTTGATAGTCCTAACAAGCTAGCTAGCATACAAGCTAGCATGGAGGCCGCTGCTAACGCTACAAGCAACAGTTGCGCAGAGCAATCTTCGCTAGAGGACAATACACTTCTCCAGCTGGTTAAGACTGAACTGATATCCTCACGCGACCAGATGGCAGTGAATATTGAAACGGAGATGTCGAGCTTTCGGTCTGAGATCGGATTGATTGTCGAAACATTCCGTTCGGAAGTCAAAACCAAAATGGATGCTCTACAGCTAGAGATAGCGGGACAAATTCATTCCGTTCAAACTAAGCAATCCGGTATGACTGACACTATGGAAAAAGTAGAAACAGTGCTCAACTCCCACCATGACTCGCTCGAAACAATGGAATCTACAGTTTCAACTATAAAAAAACAAATACAGAAGCTGCAAGAGCAACAACAAGATCTCGAGAATAGGAGTCGTCGGCAAAATCTGCGAATAATCGGCATACCTGAAGACGCGGAGAAGGGCCAGCCCACTGACTTCATGTCTGGTTTCTTCTCAGAGGTATTAGGTGAGGATTTACCGGTGGTACTAGATCGCGCTCACCACGCCCTCGCACCGAAACCCCTGGCTGGTGAAAGGCCCAGAGCAATGATTGTCAATCTCCACTATTTTTCCGATAAGGCCAAGATTCTCCAAGCTTCTAGGAAGCGTGGTGAGCTTACATTTCGCGGAGCATGGGTCCATATCTTTCCTGACATGAGCGCCGAACTGAGCCACAGAAGAGCAGCCTTTAACTCTGTGAAAATCAAACTTAAGCAGGCTGGAATTTCTTACGGCGTTCACCACCCAGCAGATCTACAGTTTACTTTTGAGAACACTAGACTTTATTTTAAGTCACCATCGGAGGCGGATGCATACTTCGAGCAACATATCAAACCAAAAATGCCTACACTCTTCACGGAGTAGTTTTTCCAGGACCCTCTTGTTATCTACCATAGTGCCTTTTTTTTGTGCAGAGCACTAACTTTTTTATTTTATTTTTTATTTTCATTATTTTAACTATCTCATTTATTTATTCTTTATTTCACTGAACACTATATTCACTCTGCCAACCTATTTTTGTTAATATTATTTTCTTCGGGGCAGTGGAAACTTATATGGCTTTGAGTCTAGTTTGGTTTTACAGAAATCTCTTTTCAATAAGATAAAAAAAAGGAAAAAAAAAACATTTTAAGATGTTGAGCGTTTGGAAGAAGTCCTATGCGTTTGGGAACGCGAAAGGTCAATTACATGTGGGATGTTCTTTTTCTTTTGCTTGTTTGGGAAGCGGTTTGGGGTGTGGGCTGGGTTTAAAGGGTTTGTTTTATATGTGAATTTGTTTATGTTTATGTGTGCTATTGTGTACTGTTGTTAGAAACATCTCAGAAGGAAGACATCAGTTTTTCATATATTAAACAATGGGGTAAACCTGGGACATAGATTATCTACAGTGAACTTTGTGAGCTGGAATGTGAAAGGGGTTAACCATATCAAGCGCAATAAGGTCCTATCCCATTTAAAGAGGCTGGAGGCAGATATATCATTTCTTCAGGAAACACATTTAATATCAGCTAACCACTATAAACTAAAAAAATCTTGGGTAGGACAAATATACCACTCAGATTTTCAGTCAAAATCCAGAGGAACTGCAATCCTAATTAGTAAAAGTACCCCGTTTTGTGTGAGCAATGTTCAAAGTGATAGAGGAGGAAGATTTGTAATAATAACAGGTACATTGTATGATGTTCCCTTGATATTGGCCAATATATATGCCCCTAATTGGGATGATGCAATGAAAAAATTATTTTCCAGTTTTTCCAATCTGACTACAAATAAATTAATTTTGGGGGGAGATTTTAACTGTGTGCTAAACCCCACTTTAGACCGGTCTTTAAAAATGTCTTGCAACATAACAAAATCTGCCATGTTTATTAATACTTTTATGGAACCTAGAATAGATTTTTTCCTATCTGTCAATGACACTTCAGATGTTAGTAAATCTACAGTTTGGGACACTTTAAAAGCTTATATTAGAGGAGAAATAATTTCATTTACATCGTGGAATAGGAAAAAAAGAAACCAGCAATTAAATGATCTTATGAATCAAATTAAACAATCAGACCTGAAATGTGCAAGTAAGCCATCTCCTGAAATTTTTAAAGAGAGAGCCAAGATACAAATAGAAATTGATCTAATAACATCTGAACAAACAGAACGACTTCTGCTCCAATCCCGCTCCAAATTATATGAGCATTCAGACAAATCAGGGAAAATTCTTGCTCAACAAATAAGACAACATGCTACTACAAATATTATAACGTCCATTCGTAGAGATGATGGCAAGGTTACGAATGATGAGGTAGAAATCAACTCTATCTTTGAACAATTCTATACAGCTCTGTATTCATCTGAAACTGACTACAACTCTCACGAACTAGATTCTTTTTTAATTCTATACAAATGCCCCACATTCTATCTGATGATAATACAGAACTGGAGAAATTTCTAAAGCTGGAAGAACTAAATGAAGCGCTCTCAAACATGCAAAATTCAAAAGCTCCTGGGCCAGACGGCTTTACCGTAGAATTTTTTAAAACATTTAAAGATAAACTTATGCCATTGTTACTTGCTGTGTTTGAGGAATCGTTTTCTATAGGTTCTCTCCCTCACACATTTTATCAAGCGAGAATTTCTGCTCTACATAAAAAAGGGAAAGACCCTTGAAACTGTGGCTCATTTCGACCTATATCTTTGCTCAGTGTTGATTGCAAGATATTGGCAAAGGTTTTGGCCCGGAGATTGGAGAATGTTCTTCCTACCATTATAGATCCAGATCAGACTGGTTTTATCAAGAAACGATTTTCTTTTTTTAATATACGTAGAGCATTTGATATTATTTATTCCCCTGACTCAAATAAGCATATACCGGAAATGTTAATATCTCTAGATGCTGAAAAAGCTTTTGATAGAGTGGAGTGGAGGTATCTTTTCAGTTGTCTTGAGAGATTTGGTTTGGGTTAAAAAATTTTTTGACTTGGGTAAAACTTTTATATACTTCTCCCTTCTCTTCTGTTATTACAAACAACACGAGTTCAAAGTATTTTAAACTGGGTAGAGGAACTAGACAGGGTTGCCCTCTGTCCCCTTTATTATTTGCAGTTGCGATTGAACCTCTAGCTATTTTGCTGAGGTCAAACTCAGATATCCAGGGTATATCTAGGGGACAAAGAGAGCACAAACTATCACTCTATGCAGATGACCTGCTTTTATTTGTTACAGATCCTCATAATTCTCTCCCTCACATCATGACTGCTCTTGAGCGTTTTAGTTATATTTCAGGGTATAAACTCAACCTTTCTAAGAGTGAATTACTTCCTATAAATCTCACAGCCCAAAATACTTCTTTCTCTCACTACCCATTTGCAGTAGCCACTGATAAATGTACATATTTAGGTGTGATTATATCGAGAAATATCTCAGAGCTGTTTAAACTTAACTTTACTCCTCTCTTGGAACAAACTAGCTTATCCCTTAAAAATGGTCTAATCTCCCCACTTCTTTGATTGGTAGGATCAATATAATTCAAATGAATACGCTCCCCAAATTTTTTGATTTATTTCAAACTATACCTATTTATATTAAGAAATCTTTTATTTCTCATTTAAATAAGATAATTTCATCTTATCTTTGGAATAAGAAACCCCCCAGAATACGTCTACAATATCTGCAAAATCCTAAAGAACAGGGGGGGGTGGCACTTCCAAATATTAAATTATACTACTGGGCCTGTAACTTGAGAGCTCTGACTTATTGGCAAAGTTCACATTACGTTAATCGTATACCTGATTGGGCTCAGATAGAATTATATGCCTGCTTTCCTTCCTCACTTTCAGCTCTTCTTTTTTCACCTTTGCCAATGGGTCTAGACTCTCAATCATTGCACCCAATGGTTTGGAACTCTATTCAGATTTGGGCCCAAATTCGCAAATATTTCGGTTGGCGGAGAGCTTCAGTTTGTGCCCCAGTTGCCAATAATCATAGATTTTCTCAGCCTTTGAATGACCGGGCATTCTTGCTCTGGCAAGAAAAAGGCATCTTAACATTTAAAGATCTCTTTGTTGATGGCTGTTTCTGGTCTTTTACCCAATTAGAATCCCAATTTAAAATTCCCAAAGCCCACTTTTTCAGATATCTGCAGGTGCGTGACTTTACACGCAAGAATTTTCCCTCTTTTCCTGCCCTCCCTGAACAAAACCCCTATTGATCAACTTTTTCCTGATGACGCAGAACAAAGTGGAAGCATTTCTGGTTTCTATAGTAAGCTTGCATCATTATTATCTACTTCTAGATCTACACAAAGAGACTCCTGGCAATTAGATCTTAATATTAGCTTGACAGACGAGGACTGGAATGAGGCTATATACAGAATCTATAGATCCTCTATTTGTGCTAGCCTTATTCAATTTAAAGTGGTACACAGACTTCGTCTTTCCAAGGCCAAGCTGGCAAGGATGTATTCCTCTGTTGACCCCATTTGTACAAGATGCAATCAGTCCCCTGCTACATTAGCCCATATGTTTTGGTTATGTCCCAGATTATCTTTATTTTGGTCAAATATTTTTTTTTATCTTACTCCAGAATATTTTGTAAAGATGTTTGTGCAAATCCCTTAACTGCTGTCTTTGGTATTGTAGATGAAAATAACTATTTGTCAAAAAGTGAATTGGACTGCATTGCCTTTACTTCTCTTTTGGCAAGATGCTTTATTTTAATCAATTGGAAGCAATTGTTCCCTCCTTCTTTTAAACAGTGGGCCAATGATGTGTTGCATTTCCTTAGTTTGGAAAAAATAAGACTCCGTTTAAATGGTTCCGGGTCCAAGTTCACTGCCATGTGGCGTCCTTTCATAAATTATTTCCAAAGCCAAATGTATGTTGTATTGTTAGTTATGTCGATTAATGTATGTTTTTTTTTGACTAAATAAATAAATAAAAATGGGGGAAAAAAAAAAAAACATGCATTTATATCAGACGTTATATGTATGTAAGCCTTTTTCCTTTTACCTCTGGATGAAAAGAACCTGATAAAAGGGCCTGAGTACTTTTGATATATCCACTGATCATCAGACTAACCTGAACACTTTTAATCTAGACTGATTTAGGTTACGTAATGCACTCACTAATCACTCTAATACCAACAAAAGAGACACAATGTGGAGCCACAAACCACAGCGAGTAACTATAAAAGAGGATTTAAGAGATATCAAGTAAATCAAAACAACTTATATCAGCAGTTTAGAGAAATAAAAGAAAAGTGTCGTGGTGACATCCAAGATTTAGATTCTACACTCAGATACAGCACAAAGACACAAATCAATGAAGAAGAAGAAGAAGAGCAGAAACAAACGCCACACTTCATTTCTCCTTTATTCATGTACTTGCTGGAGTTTTCTACACTTGCTGAAATATTTGACAGATTCAGACATTGACATGTTCCTCATCACATTAGAAGATCAGCAGTGGATCTGACATTGACTTTTATTATGAGCACAACAATAGAGGAAACAGGAAGAACACAAATCTGGAGACAAGAATGAGCTGATCTGAATACATCATGATCCTGGAGGACACTTCATGAAGACACACACACACACACACACACACACACACACACACACACACACACACACACACACACACACACACAGAGGAGACTCCAGATCATCTCTCTGCTGCTGACTGCTCCTGCAGAGGATTCTGGGTAAATCTCTCTTCAGTCTTCAGCTCAGTTTCACTGATGATCCAGAATAATAAAGCCCAAACCCAGCCCAGAGCGGCTCAGTGAATGTGGTCTGGACTGAGTGGATGAGGCTCATTGTGTCTCTATAGATGTTGTAGAAGATCAGAGTTCCTGCACTGTGATCCACAAACACTCCTATTCTCCTGCTGAGCGCCTCTACTGGGAGACGAGTGTGTGTGTTATTGTGTGAGAATGAGAAACTGGAGGAAGAGCAGATCAAACTCCAGGACTGAGGATTACATCCAAACACACACTCACGACCTCCTCCCTTCCTCCTGATGCTCTTATATGACACTGATATACACACATCATCTCCACTCCAGTCAATCTCCCAGTAACAGCGTCCACACACACTCTCTCTGCACAACACCTGCCACACATCAAATCTGTCTGGATGATCAGGATACGGCTGATTCTCTCTCACACACTCCACCTCTCTGTTCTCCTCAGACAGAATGAGTTGAGTGTGTGCTGTGTTTAGATCCAGTGTGAGGAAACAGACATCTGAACACAAGAACACACACATTTATAACCACAGCTGTGTGTGTGTGTGTGTGTGTGTGTGTGTGTGTGTGTGTGTTTGAGAGAGAGAGAGGGAGTGTGTGTGTGTGTGAGAGAGAGACAGAGTGTGTGTGTGTGTGTGTGGTTGTGTGTATGTGTGCGTGTGTGCATGTGTGTGTGTGTGAGAGAGAGAGTGTGTCTGTGTGTGTGTCTGTGTGTGTGTGTGTGTGTGTGTGTGTGTGTGTGTGTGTGTGTGTGTGTGTGTGTGTGTGATGTATGTGTGTGTATATGTGTGGTGTGCAGTGTTGTGCAAGTTACTTCCAAACTGTAATACATTACAGATTACTTGTTACTGTTATTTAAAAGTAATCCCTTACATTACAATATTACTGTCTCAGAATTGTAATATGTTACATTACTCTTATATTACTTTTTAGTTACTTTCACCAAAATAACTCCAGAATTAGAACTTAACATTCTAAAATGACCAAATGTACTGCAGAGCATTTTACGTCCAGTAGAAAGCGATATGATGTAGCATAATGACTGTGAATCCAGGCTACTAACAATATAGTATATAACTGGCAACGTGAAGGCTCAAGACAATGCAGGAGAGGATGACAGTCAGATTCACAAATGATCTGTTAAAAGTATGGTAGAGTTAAAGTGGTTATCTGGCAATATCTGTGAATATTCTTTCATTCATTCATTGTCTTGTCGGCTTAGTCCCTTTATTAATCCGGGGTCGCCACAGCGGAATGAACCGCCAACTTATCCAGCACAATTTTACGCAGCGGATGCCCTTCCAGCCGCAACCCATCTCTGGGAAACATCCTCACACTCAATTACACTCATAGACTACGGACAATTTAGCCTACCCAATTCACCTGTACCGCATGTCTTTGGACTGTGGGGGAAACCGGAGCACCCGGAGGAAACCCACGCGAACACAGGGAAACGCCAACTGACCCATATCTGTGAATAGCTTGACTATATTCATATTAGACACAACAGGCCTATATGTAAACTCCAATGCCATGACAAAATGCAGATTTCTTTTCTCTTCTTATTGTTGCCATTATTGTATTCACTTTAAATTCAAGTGGCTCACAACACAAAACTGTCCTGCACAAAGTGAGCATGATGAGCATAGCTTTCTCAATATAATGCTCGTGCACCGATTGCCTCTGTGGACAAAACTGCTAGTGAACTCTCAATATACGCTGCTGGCGTGCAAATTTTCTAACGCTCTCTCAAATATGCACTGCTCACGCACAAATGTTCTTGCGCGCTCTCAGTACACTCGCTCAGTGAGATTATATGCAGACTCGCAATTTGTCTTGTGTTCCCTCTTCCTTTTGTGCTTTTTGATATGATTTATATTGGTGCACTGTTTATTAACAATAACCAAAATACTAAAATAAACTTACATATAAATTTTTTTATCTAATAAACCATAACCTTTTTGGCTGTATGTTATATGATGAGATATTTCCAGTTTTAAACACTAAAAGACAGAGAATAGACGTTGGATGTAAAGAATACGTTTTATTTTAAAAACATTTAAACATCTAAAAGGTGCACCATACTAATCAAATAAAAAACATTTAAACTAAAATATAACTAACTCATGCAGAAATGTAACTGATATGGATAAACTTGATAAGGTATTACTGTATAGCCTACTCTACTATTCACTCTTTAAATAAATGTCACTATAAATCCCATTTTATCAAGGCAACTAAAATAAAGTGAACTAGTCTCTGCTGTTTTCCACATTGTTAATAAGATTGTGCAGGACATTTTGTCTGTCATCCTCTTCATTTTGAGGAAAAGCTGTTCCACAGGGCCCCTGAACACACATACTGGCATGTACTGCATGTACTATAGTAAAGTACTTCAATTAATCTGTTGTGGTAATACTATAGTTGCTATGCTAACAGTGTAATGTATAATAAATGACCCAATGCTGTAGTGTTTTTTTACAACATAGGGTATAATATACTAAAATTCACCACACTTTACTGTAGTAAACTTTGTATTTCATTTTATGAATTCACTATTCTTAATACTACAGTATGCTGAAGCATTCATTAACAAGTTGTAAATATTACTAGCCTAAAACAGTAGTATACCTAACTCTCAAAAACACTTGTATTTATTATAGAATTTACCTTAACCTGTAGGTAAATAGTGCAGCAATATACCTGTATAAACCATATCAACATTCTTGGGATAACAATTTAACAGGAGGATCTCTGGAGAGCAAAAGCACAAAAAGAGGAGGAAACACAAGGCACAAACTGTGATTCTGCATCATCTGACGGAGCGAGAGCAGATCATTCACACGTGAGCAGCCCAGACAGTGTTTTGAGTGCCCGAGAGGAGTTTTGTTCACCACACCGGCGCGTTCGCTCGCTCGTATTACATGAATGCGCTCTCGACTTTTAATACTTACGACATTTGTCAGTGAAATAACACCAAATGCACGTACGTCCATCTCGCGAATGTCTTCTGTCATTTCCATCTATTTGCCGCTTTTCCGCTGCGCGTTAGGGCTTCATGTTACTGCGAACCAGGCTGAGCCACTAGCCCCGGACCTCAAGCTCAGAGGCTGAAATCATTCCGCGTTCAAAGAAAGAAGTTCCAATAGCCAGAGGGAGATTAATGACAACACACACGTATGTTCACTCACCACGAACAGAAAATAGAACTGCGGTATTTTTTATTTGTTAATGTCTTGCGGGCGAAAAGTTTGTTGTAACGCACGCGTTACTGAACATGTACCGAGTAAAATATTACTGAAAATGTAAAAGTAATGCCTTACACTACTGCGTTACTTGAAAAAGTAATATGTTACTGTAATACATTACTTTTGTAACGCATTACTCCCAACACTGGTGGTGTGTGTATATGTGTGTGTGTGTGTGTGTGTGTGTGTAGTCCTACATTTGTGCAGTCCTGCTGTAATCCTCGTGTCTCCTCCATGATCCAGACTGTAAACACACACAGATGGAGAGAATGAGCTGTTGAGTTTCATCTTCAGATAATAAGCTAAAGCTAGCACTGAGCTGCTCAGCTACACGCTCCAAACTCTTCAGCTAAAACACACAACACTTGTTGGTTCCAGCCGGGATGCACAATGAATCTAACACAGTGCGTTCTTTTACTGTGATGTTGGTGAAGCGAGCGCAGATACTGCTCATGTTGATGGAGACCCCCTGCTGCAACATTCATTTATTACAATGATGACACTTAGCTTCGCCATCGTTCTTCAGCACATGCAGCCTTTGAGCACATGTTGCAGTCCATCTCTAAACTATGTTCAGATTATTAAAGCTGCTCGCCAGCGCCCAACTTCCTGACAGATTAGCAAGTGAACAAATACACATGTGTGCACAGAGAAGAGGAATCCAGATGTTCATTTTAGAACAAGAGTCTGAACATTAATCTAAGTGTCTGATTCCAGAATCTGAATCCATGTTCAATCCCCAACCCTATTCCTGACCTGATATTGGAGGATTCTTCAGCAGAAATGGAGGAAGAAGTTTCTCTGCTCAGCTCAAATACAGCTGAAACTGTACAGTGTGTCCCGCTTAATGTCCCAACTGAGCCAATACACTCCAACATTTACAGATCAGATTCATTTCAGACTCCATTATTTGCTCTTCATAGACATGACTGGAATACTCTACAAGCTGTATCTTCTGTCTGTCCTCACCCCATAACCCTCACAGAAAACTGAAGATCAGAAAAGAGCTTTTGACTGTCTTTTTAAAGCCATTCAGTGTAAAAGCACAAGGGCAGTGATGCTCCACATACTTGAGTTTGGCCAGTGTGTAGTTTGGATCCTCCAGTTGTTCAGAGAGCAGCTTGACTCCTGAATCTCCTGGATGATTGTAGCTCAGATCCAGCTCTCTCAGGTGTGAGGGGTTTGAAGTCAGAGCTGAAGACAGGAAACCACAGCCTTCCTCTGTCACCATACAGCCAGACAATCTACAAACACAGCAATAGTCCACATCACATAGTTGGACAATCACACATCTCTTTGTGTTGTGAAGATGCTGACTGCTGTTTCTGCTCATGTGAACAGCAGTGATGAAAACACACATCCTGATGACCTCTCCTTATTGATCAAGCCCTGATATAGAGCATTTTGAGTGTGTTTGCTGATAAGGACTCAAAATCATCTTTATAACTGTACAGAGAAATAGTTCATAAGACATCACATGAAGCTGTAAAGTCTGCTGTGAGGAATAAGCCACATTTGACCTCAGAAGGAAATCTTGAAAAGTGTCATTGAAAATGAGCTGATTTCCATTATTTATATTTAGATCATATTTAGATTATATTGTGGACTATATTGTATATAGGGAATGCACCGATGGCGATACTTGGATCGGATATCGGTTCGATATCGCATATTTTTGCTGGATCGGGTATCGGCCAGCTGGTACCGATCCAAATCCGATCTTGCGCGTGCGCTATATTCTGTGTTTATAAGCCAACTAATAGGCTACATGAAGCCTATTTTAAGGCACTAGAACATTGTCATGTAGGCCCACTATATTCGAAATGTTCTGAAGCTATTCTACAGTTTAATGTGAAGTACAGATGAATATTTAAGTGTCTAAATTCATGTTCAGTTCAGCCCTTCCCGCCGCTGCGCGGCTGCGCCCGTCAATCATTCTCCGTTCATTCACAATTCAGTCTGCTTGTCGCATTTGACAACAGGAAAAACTTACTCTAAGACTATTTGTTCCTTTTATTCTAAATAGTTAGTGGAGATATGCATTTAGTTTTGCATTAAATGGGTTCATTTTGACCTGCAGCAGGAGTTCATTTCATCATGTTTGCGCTGCTGTGTGTGTTAGATCAGATCGCATTCGCAATACTGGAGTGGAGACGGTTATTACCTGCTCTTCACACACAAAGTAGGCCTACCTGAAATATTTAATTAGAAAAGCCTCAATAATGCATTGGACAGATCCTCAACGCACTTATTTCTTCCATTTGAGCTGCTGTTTTGCAAATGTCTGCAGATACCGGAGCGCTGCGGGCTGTCTCCGATGCATCAAGCGCTTTCATTCACGTGCCGGCTGCGTGCGCAGAGGCGACGTGCGCCGCTCCGTATAAGATTATTCTTACAATGAGTTTGTTCTCCCATCCTTCAGATTGAGTTTATTTTTCTAAGGTGAATACTTTAATTGCTGCGAATAGTTTTAAAGCCCGGCCCATTGTGGTCAAAGTAGTTTATTAAATAAATTAAAGGTGATCCTGACGGGCGCAATATGAACTGTTATTAACAGAAAATGATTTAGCCTAATATAGGCTACTCTGAAACTGTGAATATTTCACTGTAATTTTATGTATTAATATTTTATTTAACAGACCAGTTTGTGTTTTGGCGCTGAAGCATATAAGCGGAGCTTTTGAACTTTCTCCGTCTCACTCACGGCGAGATTTGGAGAGGAATTATTAAGTAAAACTGGCATCAGACGGTTTAGTTTAATCTGCATCAAACCTACAGTAAAATATCAGGCTGTAATTTAATATAATTATTAAATTTAATAAAAGGCTGATTATTTTACCAACGATGTCAATAGCCTATTGCAGATTTCAAAGAAAAATCTTAATATTAAAAAGGAAAGGACAGTATCACAATGAATGCTCAAATAATGTAGCCTAGTTCACAGCAAGCATGTCTTAGTTAGATTGTGCCGTCTGTCATGTATACCTATAGGTCTGTTATTTTTTACTAAAGAAGATGATTTCAGTTTAGCACCAGTCACCAGAGCTATAGAAACTGCTCATTTCAGTTAATTTTGGCTCGTAACCGAATGTTAACCGCTAACAGATTAATATTAAAATATTAATAAAAAAAATAATTGACGTGCCTATATTTTGTATGACACATTAAATATTGCATTTTAAAATACTTATTTATTTTAAATGCAAACAGCATGAACATAATAGAGCATTTTCACCTGCTGTGTTTTTAGCAGCATAGAAAAACAGAAACTAAACAGAACTAAACAAAAAGAATAAAATAAATCCTGCTCTAGATCTTTCCCTTAAATGACAAATTTAAATTACAAAACGAAAACACTGACTGAATACTTTTTAAGAACTGGCAGGCTGTTTGTCCAATCATGTTTTTTTCTTCCTTCAAATAAAAATATCAGGCTACCTCAAATAGATCGCTCCAAAATATGCATTTAATTAATGTTAATTAATTAATGTTAAATATTACAAAACCTCTGTCAACATTCATTCATTCATTCATTCATTTTCTTGTCGGCTTTGTCCCTTGCGGGGTCGCCACAGCGGATTGAACCGCCAACTTATCCAGCACGATTTTACGCAGCGGATGCCCTTCCAGCCGCAACCCATCTCTGGGAACTTCCACACACACATTCACACTCATACACTACGGACAATTTAGCTTACCCAATTCACCTGTACTGCATGTCTTTGGACTGTGGGGGAAACCGGAGCACCAGGAGGAAACCCACGCGAACGCAGGGAGAACATGCAAACTCCACACAGAAACGCCAACTGACCCAGCCCAGCCGAGGTTCGAACCTGCGACCCAGCGACGTTCTTGCTGTGAGGCAACAGCACTACCTACTGCGCCACTGCGTACAATTTGTAACCATGTTTATGTAGTTGCTGTTGAGTGGAAAATTATTTACCTCAGTGTCTCCAGTTTACAGTTTGGACTCTTCAGTCCATCAGAGAGAAGCTTCACTCCTGAATCCTGCAGGTCATTGTTACTCAGGTCCAGCTCTCTCAGGACACAGTTTGAGGATTGTAGAGCTGAAGACAAATTCTGACAGGACTGAGGAGTTAACTTACACATGACCAATCTGAGAAAGAAGAACATAGGTAATGTTTACAGTGTGATTTTCAATGATTTCTGTGATGTAATAAAACTGAATAACAAAGAAACAAATAAAAATAATCAATTAGGTTCTTGAACTCAGACCTCAGTGTCTGCAGTTTACAGTCTGGACTCTTCAGTCCATCAGAGAGAAGCTTCACTCCTGAATCCTGCAGGTCATTGTTACTCAGGTCCAGCTCTCTCAGGACACAGTTTGAGGATTGTAGAACTGAAGACAAACTCTCACAAGACTGAACAGTGAGATTACAGCACTGTAGCCTGTGTAGAAGACAAACACAGTAATGATGTTGTCATCTAGGACGTCATTGATTAACAATGTTTACTCATAAAAACGATGTGTACACCAGCTTTCACCCTTATGTTTGTATGTACTAACAATAGTGTTTGATATATCGATACGATAAGTATAGCGAGCCCCTAGCTCTCAAAACGATACAATTCAGAATGTTTTTAGTACCGGTACGTTTAAGTGACAGCTGTAGTTGCGAGTGCTCTTCAATAGGGGCAGTGTGGGAGCCGTGCGCTTCTTCTATGGCAGTGGTCTCAAATTCGTGGCCTGATACTCAAGGATGATAGTTTAAGGTCCCCGCCTTAATTTTAAAGTTTAATGTTAGCGCGGCCCGCAAGTTTGATATGTATAGCACTTTACAGTTTGGTTTGTGAAGCTGAATGAATCCACCAATCACTGTGGGGTATATGGCTCTCGGGGGCGGGACATCAGCTGGGCTTGACGCAGGCAGAGAAACATTTTCCAATGAGTGAAAGTTACAGCAGCGCTGCTATGGAGTGTTTTCTTCCGTGCCTGCTAGCTGCCTCATTTCTATTGGGCACACACGAACATTCGTCCCAGCACGCTTCATTCACAACATTTAAAAACTTTTTGTAAGTTGCTGCCCAGCGGGACATTATAAACATATAAATGTGTAGAAATCAGTGCTTAATTTGAGCAGGATCTTGCTGGATCCTGTTTCAGGAAATGTCAGATATTTGTATAAGAGCTGCAATAACGAATCGGTTAAATCGATAAAAATCGGTTACTAAAAGTGTTGGCAAAGAATTTCATTATTGATTTGTTGTGTCGTGCGACACGGGAACGTTTGATTATTAAAAAAAACTTTTAGTTCAGCGCGGAGCGGAGTGAACACGTCTCTCTTGCGCACTGATACAGAGCTCAGAGCCTCATAGACAGGGATGAGGAGGAAGGGAGTTCAACAGCAGGTGCGGTGGCTGGCGCTGAGCCAGAGAAAGACGTGTCATATCACAATTATGCAGCGTTTTAACCTCCTAATGCTTATTTTATGCTTTAGATAAACATTTACATTCATTCATTTATTTTCTTTTTGACTTAGTCCTTTATTAATCTGGGGTCGCCACAGCGAAATGAACCGCCAACTTATCCAGCCCGTTTTTACACAGCGGATGCCCTTCCAGCCGCAACCCATCTCTGGGAAACATCCACACACACTCATACACTACGAACAATTTAGCCTACCCAATTCACCTGTATCGCATGTCTTTGGACTGTGGGGGAAACTGGAGCACCCGGAGGAAACCCACGCGAACGCAGGGAGAGCATGCAAACTCCACACAGAAATGCCAACTGACCCAGCCGAGGCTCGAACCAGCGACCTTCTTGCTGTGAGGCGACAGCACCACCTACTTCGTCGCCAACATTTACATGTTTACATGTAAATACAAACAAGTGGAGTTTAGTTATAAACTAATTTCGAGAGGATCACGTGATTATGATTGAACACGGCTGGTTACACGTTAACCACACATGATTGTCCAATCAGACGATCCCTAACTCACTATAAAGAGCCAGGGTTTCTTACTACAGTCATCTTCGATTTGAAGAACACACTGCTCGGCACCAGCTGCTACTTGCTACTTGCTACTGCATCTTCAACAACAACATAGCCTAAAACATTCAAGCCAGCGATCAAAGCCATTGCAAGGAAACTGAACCCTCACCGCTCTCTGCCAGCGGTACATCAGTGGTAACGTACATAGCACGCTCCAAAGGGAAGCCTCGCTTTAAAACAACCACTCTCAAACACAGACTAAACATTTTCAATTCAATTCATCTTTAATTTTATAGCACCTATACAACGTAGATTGTGTCAAAACAGCTTCACGTGAAAGAATATAGTGAATTGAATCAGAGTCAGTTCAATTTTCAGAGATTGTTCAATTCAGTTAGCTCAGGTCAGTGTGGGTTTATAATCACTACTGAGAGTCCAAACACTGAAGAGCAATTCCATCGATGCACAGCTCTATAGATCCCAAACCACGCAAGCCAGTGGATTCATAAGATGAGACCAGCGCTAATATGATAAGTTATACAAAGAACTCACCTCTAAAACATCCCGCCTGTCCACAGATCCATATCATCCTAAAAACATGAAGTAATTCGACTGCAAAAGTCCAGGCATTTCATTCCGCAAACATTAGTCCACAGCTTATTCTTACGTCGATAAACATCCACTAAATGCACCGTTATCATCCATTCTACTCGCCGAAGTGCGTTCAGTAGCGTCTCCAGTCATAACAATAGTCAAAATGGCCGCTGGCTGTTTGATTGACACTTCTTTGAGCCAATAGCAGAAAGTGAAGCATCACCATCCAATGGTCCCGCCCTCTCTCTTGAGAGACTAAGAAAGGACTCTGAATTTGTGAATGAACTAGGCCAGATATGATGGTGAGTTTTAATCACATTAAGATTTCAATGTCATTCATGGATTAAAGTAAAGCTCATAACTAAAATTCCTCTCACACAGTTTATACTAAGTGATGACATCGCTTTAAGTTCAGGGTTTGAAGTTGGCAGTTGATATTTATAAACAAATAAATAAATTTAATTAATAAACAAACAAATAAATATAAATTAATACTCTGCCCCATCCGACAGCCATTTTTTTCTTCTGAAAAGAGTATTACCCAGCTAGTGAAAACATTAAACGCATTAAGCATAGAAGTCTAATCGTAATATGCCACTGTGACTCATATGTCCACACACAAGGGCCATATTCAAGTTTATATAGGCAAGTCAGTTAGATGTGAAAACGGCAAAGAAACTTCCCGCTTTGATATGAATGGGAAGAAAATATTTCTTATATTTCTAATGTTTTATCCATTGACTAAGCGTTAGATATATTTACATAAATTCTTATCAGTAAGGGGTTTAAACCACATCCACTATCACTACACCTACTCAGTCTTCAAGAGGTATTTCCATGACCACCAGACAAGCCACGCCCCACATCCTCAGCTCTCCATCTATCTGTCATCCTGTGGGGGGACGAATGCCCACCTCTACTATCCTTGTACATTGCGTCAAGGAAGCTTTCATACTATGCATTAACAAAATGCACTGCCATTTACAGTTGCCCATGCCCTTATTAAGACACCTCGCATGGATATCAGCTTAAACAATTTATTATGTTCTGCCATGCATGTACCATGTTGTAAATGTCAGGTCTCATTCTCTCTTGTTTCTCTCATTCCAGACATCTCGACAAACAGCTTAGAAACGGATCCTCATCCAACCAATTACCTGAGTTAAATAATCACCCTGATTATAACTTCTCTGATTTTCCCATTTCAGGTCTAACTCACGGATTCCACCCAGGTGTCTCAGCCTCTCCCGCATACAACCTATGCTGCCCTAATCTACAATTTGCAAAAGACGAACCCGTTACAGTCGATCAGCTAATCAAAAAAGAAACTGATAACGACTTCATGAACGGGCCTTTTACAGCCCCGCCTTTTAATTCATACTGCATTAGTCCAATAGGCGTTGCGACCAGAAAATTTTCTAAAAAAATCGCCTCATAATCCACCTGTCTGCGCCTCATAATTCCACTTTTCCCAGCATCAATAGCACCATTCCAATAGACTAATATTCGCTCAACTACCATGATATAGACCAAGCTATTTCTCTTATCAAAACCGCCGGCCGCAACGCCTGGCTAGCTAAAGTCGACATTACATCCGCTTTTGAAGTCACGCCAATCCACCCAGATTCTGGCACCTTTTTGGCATTCGCTGGCGCTCCAAATTCTACTTCGCAGTCCGTTTAACTTTCGGCTGCAAAAGTAGCCCCAAAAATTTTTGACATGCTCTCAGAAGCAATATGTTGGATACTATCCATCCATTATGGGATTCCTTACCTTATACATCTGCTAGACGACTTCCTCATAGTTCTCCTCCGTCGTCACCTCCAAACAAACATTAGCGATCACCCAAAAAGTTTTCGCTGACTTAGGAATTCCTCTAGCAGAGAAAGAGAAAATCAACCGCATTACTTATCTTTGTCAAATCTTTCTCGAAAACCATTCATGTACAAAACGCGAACTCCTTTCCATTCTCGGCCACTTAAATTTCGCCATGCGCATTATCCCTCAGGGCCGTTCGTTTATTTCGCACCTGCTCCAACTCTCCGCCACAGCCCCCGGGTTAGAAGATATAATCTTTCTCTCTAATCCCAGTCGCGAAGAAATCAGCTTATGGATTTCTTTCCTTAAGCAATGGAACGGCTGTTCCTTTTTCTACAGCGATCTTATAGCATCGCCGGTAGATATTAAATTATTCACTGAAGCCGCCCCTTCAGTCGGTTTCGGGGGATTTTACCAGGGTCGTTGGTTCGCGGCACCCTGGCCCCCCCAAATGTTAGAAATTCCACCAAACGAACAATCCTCCGCACTCTTCGAATTATATCCCGTCGTAGCAGCGGCCATCCTGTGGGGCGAAGAGTGGTCCGCATCCAGCATTCTCATCCACTGAGATAACGAGGCTACAGTACAATGTATTAATAAAGGGCGTTCGCACTCACAGTCACTAATGCCCCTTTTAAGACGCCTCGTCTGGATTGCAGCCACTAAACAATTTCTAATTTCTGCTGAACACGTACCAGGTTGCAAAAAATCAAATTGCTGACTCTCTGTCTCGCTTTCTTTCCAGAAATTCCGGCTATTGGCGCCAGAGGCGGACCCTGATCCAACACCTGTTCCTCCCTATTCAGAGATGACATTGCCATAAACCACCCTCTATACCACCTCCGGGAAACCTCCATGTCTCTCATCCTCCAGGCAGTGGCTCCGAGGACTCTACAATCTTACCTCACAGCATGGAACACCTTATAACACTTTCACTTTCTGTTTGAAATACCTTTCCCAGATTTTTCCCTTCTCTCCATCACCTCATCCAATGCTCATCTACACACCTCAAAAAACATACAAGCCAGTTCAATTAGAAGCTACTTGAGCGGCATTCAGTTTTTGGCTATAAGTCCATCCACACAGCTCGCACCCTAGACGCCATGTTCACCCTAGCCTTTTATGGCTTCCTTAGATGCTCAGAACTCACTACCACATGCAAATTCAACCCCTCCATTCACCCCACCATATCCGATCTGATTCTGCAGGATAAAGAAACCATTTCTTTCCTCATTAAGCAGATTAAAACAGATCAAATTCGCAACGGCCATTTTATTTACATTTTCGACCTCCCCTCTCCCACACAGCCATTCCAAACCCTCCTAGCATTCTTACAGCTGAGGAAATCCCAAGATTCCAATCCTTCCTCCCCTATTTTCACTGACGACGCTAATCGTCCAGTAACCCGTTTTTGGTTCCAAAAACATCTGAAAGAAACATTACGCCTATCTGGCTTTTCACCTGAATCATTCTCTAGCCACTCCTTCAGAATCGGAGCCGCCACTACAGCTGCCCACAACGGGCTCTCACAAAACCAAATTCAGACCCTCGGCCGCTGGTCTTCAGATGCATTCAAGACATACATCCGACTCAGCAGACATCACCCCAAGGAAGCCCAGCTGTCTCTCACCAGACGACATCCATCATCTAGAGTACAAGGGCACGAGCACGACTCTGCCATTTTCTCTTCCTCCCCCTCTTTCTAGCGTTGAGTTTCTCCGCTACTGTTCTATAATTTCTAGCGTCGAGTTACTCCACTAAACCCTCTTTTTCTTCTAACAATGCTGTTCTCCCCTATTATTTCTTAATTCTTCAGCGTCGAGTTTCTCCGCTGTTTTCTTTTTCTAGCGTCGAGTTACTCCGCTAATTTTCCTTCCTTCCAGCGTTGAGTTCCTCCGCTACTTTTCTCCCTTCTCCCCCCCCCCCCGCTTTTCTATTATTAAATTTTAAATTCAGCTCTAATTACTCCCTCTCTATTCTTTCTTAGCACGAGCTATACTCTGCTCCCCCATCACTTCTCTCATACTCATCCACAGCTCTATCTCCCACGGAGGCCCAAGAGCTTCGACTCCCACGGAGTCACGCCAAGCCCAATCCCCGGCCACCCCCTCACTCATCACGCTTCCAGCAAGAGCCTCCACTGCCCCTTCCTTTCCCAGCTCTTGCAGGCCCCCAACCCACCCCCGCTTCTACTCCCCCGGAGTGCCCCCGAGCCTGACTCTCACAGGAATCAATCACTGCCCCCCCCAAGCCATTAAAAAACTTACTTATCTTTGCTCCTTCCGCGTTGAGTTTCTCCGCATCTCCTTTCCTGCTTCCTAGCGTTGAGTTTCTCCGCATCTCTTTCCCTTCCTTCAAGCGTAGATTATTTCCGCTCTTTCCTCAATCCCCCCCATTCTCCAGCCCCTCCCCCCCCTCCAACCCTTACCCCCTTCCAGCGTCGAGTTACTCCGCTACTTTTCTCTTTCAGCGTTGAGTTGCTCCGCTACTCAATCTTCTTCTAGCGTAGAGTATTCCGCTACTCTTTTGTTCCTTCGCATAAGCCCTCACTCCTCAAGCTCTGACTCCCCCGGAGTCTTCCCGAGCTCAGACTCCCCCGGAGTCCTGCCCCAGTCCACCTCCTACAGGAGTCTCCAACGCCCCCTCCCCTTCCCAGACTTCTGCAGGAGGCCAAACATTACAGCTCTAACTCCCACAGAGTCGCCCACAGAGCACTGACTCCCCCGGAGTCAAACATTACCCCCCCCACCCCGGCCAATACATATATCTTCTTTACTTTCCAGCGTCGAGTTTCTCCGCATCTCCTATTCTCTCCTTCCTAGCGTTGAGTTTCTCCGCACCTTCTTCCCTTCCTTCCAGCATCAAATGCTTCTGCTCTTTCCTCCACCCCCCCCACTCTTCCAACTCCTCTACCCTTCCCACCTCTAAATTCCCAACCCCCTTCTAGCGTCGAGTTACTCCGCTACTTTTCTTTCTTCAGCGTCGAGTTACTCCGCTACTTTCTTTCCTTCCTTCTAGCGTTGAGTTTCTCCGCTACTCTTCTCTATTTTCGCATAGGCCATCACTCCTCAACTCGGACTCCCACGGAGTCTTCCCGAGTTCGACTCCATCAGAGTCATGCCCCCCCCGGCCCACTTCACCCCCTCTCCTGCTGGAGTCCTCATCTCCCAATAACCATACTATGACCCCCGCAGGAGCCCGCCCACCCCCGCTCCGACCCCCGCAAGAGCATCCCTTGCATCCGACTCCCCCGGAGTCAACCATAGCCTCCCACGCCAAATCTCAGGCTCTCCTAAGAGCCCGCTTCCAAATTCTGTCCTTCAGGAGCCTCTCTCCCTTCTCCACCTTCAGTTATATCCAGCAGCCGGATATAGCACTGATTCTTAGCTTATTGGGGGGTTTCTTCAATACGCAGCTGCTGTCCCGAGCTAAAAAGCATTTTGGGGAGTTCTCGAGACCACCTGAGCTCAGACTCTCCTGTCGCCCTACAAACGGGAGGAAGCCCCGGGCTCAAGGATATTCTGAGCTCAGGGCTCTCTCCCGGGACAGCATGCCAAACACGCTTTATTATCAATCATCAGCTAAGTGTGAACTCTTGAAGTGGGGTTTGTTTACAAACTAATTTCGAGAGGATCACGTGCTTATGATTGAACACAGCTGGTATCGATTAACTCCACATATTGCGCCAATCAGATGAACATAGACCACTATAAATTACCGGAGCACTTTGATCCAGTCATCTTCGTTTGAAGAATCCCCCCTTCCACCCCTACTCCTCCCCTTCTCCGATAGGGCGGCACGGTGGCCAGTGGGTAGCACTGTTGCCTCACAGCAAGAACGTCGCTGGTTCGTTTCCCTCCGGGCCGGTTGGCGTTTCTGTGCGGAGTTCGCATGTTCTCCCCGTGTTCGCGTGGGTTTTCCCCGGGTTCTCCGGTTTCCTCCCACCGTTCAAAAACAGGCACCATAAGAAAATTGACTAACCAAATAGCATTCTAAGGCAACTCTTAGCCAGATACATATCCAATAGTTCACAGCAGGGGAGTTCTCGAGACCACCTGAGCTCAGACTCTCCTGTCGCCCTACAAACGGGAGGAAGCCCCGGGCTCAAGGATATTCTGAGCTCAGGGCTCTCTCCCGGGACAGCATGCCAAACACGCTTTATTATCAATCATCAGCTAAGTGTGAACTCTTGAAATAATAATAATTCAAACAAAGCATGGGTGCTGATCGCAGAGGACTTTTATTTTGAGGGCATCGTCACGAGCTCAGATTTGGCTGACCAATCAGAGGAAAATGGGCGTTTCAGCACGCCTACATGTGTATAATGAATTTTAAAGTCGTTTATCCGTTTTCCTACACTAAAATCAAAACACGAAAATAAAGCCAAAATCTCGTTTTTTCGTTTTTTTGTGAGCAAATGAAAACCCGAAAAACGGCCGTTTTCTTCAGTCATGGCAATTTGGGTAAATGAAAAAATCAAAATCAGTCTAATCTCGTTATTTGTTTTTTCTTTTTTTGATCTGAAAGCAAGATCAGAAAATCGGATAAAGACTCATTATTCATGTTTTCCTTTCCTTTCAGGAAACAAATGATGGAAAAACGAGTTGTTTTTTTGCTTTTTAATTTGTGGTTTGAATTTGAAAAAACCATTGAACGAATGATACACGGATTGTGGAGCTCCTGCTCATTCATTTTATGTTGTGTGTAGCAGCTGAAGCACGCATGAGCAAACACTGTTTGCAGATAGAAAGCCAAAGTGGCTATAGTGGGAGCGGCTGTCTAACTCGCCACAGGTGAAACTCACTCGCATTTGGCGGTTAATGTCAAGCCCTGATAACAATGTATTACATGTCACAAAAATAACATGACAGCATGATATTTTACTACGGTATCTGCTAGGTTTGCACGCTAATCCAGAACTCCACACCCCTCCGGCGACAATGGTACGGCCCGACTGCGAGCGCAGAAAAGAAAAATGGAAGATCACAATAATGTGTCATTATTTAATGTTTGTTTTGAGATCAGATTTAAATGCAACAACCCAAACTTGTAGAATCAAAAATTAAACCGAGTGACAATTATCCGTTATTGAAGTACTCAGAAAAAATGAAAAATGAAAGTTTGAAATGAATTTTACATTTGTTTAATTTTGACGGTGTGAATTGAACAAAGCACTGCAGTGCAAAGCGTTACACGCACCCATGTGCTATTCTGAGGCGGTGATGACCATTTCCACCATACCATTGTTCCCCATTTCTCTTCCTTCACAGACTTCCCTTTGGATTTTATGCAGATGTCTTCCTGAGTCATTTATATCCCAGTATTCCTGCCTTAAACTCTTTATATGTGTCTTTATTCTAGTTTTACTTCATTTAACCTGAAGGTCTGTGTGTGAATGTGTCTGTGTATAAAAATCCTGGAGAAATACTGGAATGTAGAATAAAAGAATTAAACGCACAAGAACAGTTTAAACACACAATAAAACAACAAACATTACACTTCATTTCTCCTTTATTTATTCATTTACTTCAGATTTGTTGCTCTTGTGATTTCCAGAAATCAGTAGATTTGACTGTCTTATCAAGAGAAATCAAACTCAAGAATCTAAATCTGATGCAGGAATGACCTGTTCTTAATACACATCATGATCCAGAAAGACACTTTAGAAAGAGAAATGACGAGAAAGACCACATTCCAGACCATGACGGAGACAATCACGAGCACACACACACACACACACACACACACACACATACACACACACACATAAACAGACTCTGTCTCTCACACACACACACACATGCACGCAGACACACTCAAACACAGACTCTCACACACACATGCACACACACATACATACACACACACATATGCAAACACACACACACACACACACACACATGCACGCAGACACACTCAAACACAGACTCTCACACACACATGCACACACACATACATACACACACACATATGCAAACACACACACACACACACACACACACACACACACACACATGCACGCAGACACACTCAAACACAGACTCTCACACACACATGCACACACACATACATACACACACACATATGCAAACACACACACACACACAGACTCACACACACTCTCTCTCTCTCACACACACACAGACACTCTCTCTCACACACACACACACGCGTGCGCGCACACACACACACACACACACACACACACACACACACACACACACACACACACTGCTGCTGACTGCTCCTGCAGAGGATTCTGGGTAAATCTCTCGTCAGTCTTCAGCTCAGTTTCACTGATGATCCATAATAATAAACACCAAACCCAGCCCAGAGCGGCTCAGTGAATGTGGTCTGGACTGAGTGGATGAGGCTCATTGTGTCTCTATAGATGTTGTAGAAGATCAGAGTTCCTGCACTGTGATCCACAAACACTCCTATTCTCCTGCTGAGCGCCTTTACTGGGAGATCAGTGTGTGTGTGATTGTGTATGAATGAGGAACTGGAGGAAAAGCAGATCAAACTCCAGGACTGAGGATTAGATCCAAACACACACTCATCACCTCTTCCCTTCCTCCTGATGCTCTTATATGACACTGATATACACACACCACCACCTCCACTCCAGTCAATCTCCCAGTAACAGCGTCCACACACACTCTCTCTGCACAACACCTGATGATGATCATCAAATCTGTCTGGATGATCAGGATACGGCTGATTCACTAACACACACTTCACCTCTCTGTTCTCCTCAGACAGAATGAGACGAGTGTGTGCTGTGTTTAGATCCAGTGTGAGGAAACAGACATCTGAACACAAGAAGAGACACATTTTTAACCATATTTATAACATTTTATAACCACAGCTGTGTGTGTGTGTGTGTGTGTGTGTGAGAGAGAATGAAAATTATTCTAGGAGAGGGACAGACAGCAGCACTGGCTGCCAGATATGTGTGGATGTGCCACAGCCTGAGAAACAGTAGATAAACTCATTCATGTGTGTGTGTGTGTGTGTGTGTATTACTGTATGCTTCTCTGCTGTCTGCCACAGTGACCCTTTTGTCTGTGTGTGTGTTTATGTTAAACACTGTGGTCTGAAATGTTCACATGTTCTTATTTCTTACATTGTTTATTTCAGTTTAAATTATTAAGATATTTAGTTTCTGTTCTTTATCTTGATGTTATTGTAGTTTTATATTTGTCTTCCTACTTCAAGCTTTGGCAATATTGTATCATTTACAGTCATGCTAATAAAGCAATCCTGAATTGAATTGAAAGAGAGACAGAGTGTGTGTGTGTGTGTGTGTGTGTATTACTGTATGCTTCTCTGCTGTCTGCCACAGTGACCCTTTTGTCTGTGTGTGTGTTTATGTTAAA